>JAFEKR010000017.1:600000-1153564 GCA_019022495.1 Epichloe hybrida | reverse complement strand
ATGTCTCTTCAAGTCATGAAGGCGACGAAACCGCATCTGGCACTCTGTACACACATAAGGTTTCTCTTGGCTGTGGGTCAAGAGATGGCTCTTGAGGTTGTGATGACGTGTGAACTCAGTGTTGCAGTAAGGGCATTTGTGTTTCTTCCCTCCGGATGCTGTAGGAGAATCTTGACCCTGCCCTGGAATGGGAAAGCTCATGCCACGAGCAGGGGCTTCGGGGAGATTAGCAGCAGCTTGGAGGGGTCCGGGGTACGACAATGAGCCAGGCTGATGCTTCTCACTCGGCGACAAATTTTGTCGGTTGGGCATTGGATCATTCTTCATCGAGTCCACATCCATTAGGGTTGCGCTTTCTGTGATGGAGGCTAGGGACGCTGCGCTCGGATTTGTTGGTCGGTTAACATCATCGTGATCTGCGGAGCGCACAACGTCTCCAGTGGCCATCGAAAGGGCTGTGGCTGCTTTCGCGGCCGGCTCCATGATGGCGGTCGGCGCTACTTGCACGACGTCGGAGGGACGGCTCATGGCTTGATCCGAGCCTGACATTAAGGATTTGAGAGCTGCGTTAGACGGGTTGGGACTAATGGAAGGCGAGGTAGACGCCCGGTCTTCGACCTGACGACGACGACGCTCGTCTCCCAATGCAGCAACACCAGTAAGAGGCACCACGGTTCGGGCAGTTGTCGCAAGTGAGAGTCGCGCGACCTTGGACGGCGAGACAAAAGGATTGACTAGGTCAATACCCTGCGAGCGCGAAGAAGCGGATTTGGACTCGAATTCGGGTGGTCGTTTATTCAGTTTCGCGATATCGTCAGAAGGGATGAAATGTATCAGGTTCAACGGGGAGGATCCTGGAATCTCGGTTGCAAGACCTCCAGTTCTCGGTGCCATAGAATACAAAGGAAGCTTATAGCCCAATGACTCAGGCCGTCGTTACTAGTTCACCGTATTTGTGCTCTGAATCGCGATCCGAAATACTTGACCTCATGGAGACATGTTGAGGCTGCTTGTCGTGGACGATGTGTGGCTGAGAACGTGGCGAGAAATGGGTTTGGTTTTCTTTTTGTTCCTGCCTCCTCTTCGTGTTGTTAAACCCGATATTGGGTAACTGTTATGACAAGTAGACGGTGAGCAAATTTTCGCGGCTTCCTGTACCTAGAATGCGTGCCGTGTAAGGTAATTCGGAAGCTATTTGCTGGAGTGCTCCACGTTGTTAAGAGTTGCGTGAAGGATGTTAACGAGATGTGAGAAATGTTATGAGAGAGTAAGCGTAAGAGGCAGTCGGGCGAGACTTTCTGTTGTTGACGCCTACCCAGAGACTGAGGCGCAGTAGGCTAACCCACCTGGAGGCGGCAGGTACGAGTCTGGTTGGCGTCTAACTCTAGACCCCCGAATGGGCTCAGGAACGAAACCAAGTGCTGCGTGTTGCACCCTGTACTTTGTACTGTACAATATTGTCACAACAGCGCAACGGCACGCACACAGCTTGCTCCCAGAAGACAGATGAGACCAAGCATCCGATTGGAGTGCGGGACGGACGTCAGCGGAACGAGTCACAACGCGGAGGAGGGAGGATAATAGAGGTGGCGCGAAGGCAGAAAAAAAAACAAGGCAGAGTTCAAGGCCGGCTGGTGAGAAGGTGGGGGCGGACAGCCACAGCGACACATGGGCCCCAACGCCCACGACATTATCCACCCGCAGCCCACAAGTCGAAGACACGAGGTTAATGAATGCCAATCGAGAAACACGCTAGGCAGTTCAGGATCCAACATGTTCACCCAGACCTAAGGGTGTGATCCAGACGGGCGCAGTTGTTTAAAAGCTAGCACACTCAAGATAGGGCTAGGTATAAGTTAGCTATGGATTAGGTAAAGAGTTTACTTTATACTATTTATAGTACCTTTCCTTATTAATATATAAGGGTATAAAGAGATTTTATATTACCCTAGCCCCTTATTTATAAATAAAGGCTTTTCCCTTATAAAGAAGTTAATTATTATAAATTATTATTAGAGAATTTCTCTTATACCTTTATACTTTTATTATTAAAATATTCTTTTCTTAGTCTTAAAGCGCTTTATAGCCTAGTTAATTTACTACTTCTTAGTATAGTACTAGTATAAGGTAAACTAATAAGTAAATAATTTACTTACTAAAGAAGCTTTATAAAGCCTAGGTTAATAGTAAATTAAATAGTATAAAGTATAGTATAACTTAAGTAACTTTATAAGATATTATCCTTACTATATAAGATTATTACCCTTAGTATAAATAGATTATAAAGTTAGTAAAATAAAAGTATTATAGCTTATAGGACTATTAGTAAGTATTTTTATAGGCTAAAAGCTATTTAGGTATATAATATAATAAGGTTAAGTATATACTTAAGATAAGTAATATAAATACTAAGCTAATTAAAAAGAAGTATAGTATAATTAGAAGAAAGGTTATAACCTAGCTATTATTAGTTACTAATAGTATTACTTATAATACTTAGTATAATATTTTCTCTAAGAACTTACTAGCTAGGGGTACTATTTTAGAAGTAAGTAATAATATAAGCTTTATAGTAATAGCCTAATCTCTTAATAATCTAATAGATAAAGATAATAATTAATAAGGGACTAGTAAAATAGTTAAGAATAATAGTATTAATTAGCTTAAGACTATTAATCTAACTAAGGGGGATAATCCCTTTACCTTAGTATAATCTATTATTATACTTATATTAGAATAAATTAGCTAGGTTATAACTCTAAGCCCTAGAGGGTTAACCCTAAGCTTATAAACTAGAGAGGGATTATAACCTTTTTCTAATAAATTTACCCTAAGTAGCATACTAGTTTAGAGGATTTAGAAAAAGAATATAAATTAATTAATAATAAAAGTAGTTCTGTTGGTTACACCAAGGGATTGGTATGCACTAGTGCAACGTAGGGTTAGGTTTAATGATATAATAAGGTCTAAGGATCGAAGCTATCTACAGCGTTGTGTGGCCACAAGAAAAGGGGGGGGGGGAAACGCGAGTCACGTGTGTGCCTCGCGTACGGGTGCGGCCAATCACAGTGCGGCGTTACCGCACGTGCTCCACTTTCCTAGTAGTTAACTTAATATTAACCTAGTTATTATAATACTAGTAACTTCTCTTTTTAGGAAGAAAGTAAGGCAGGATAGATCTAATACTAAAAGAGAGAATTAGTAAGTATATAAATAAAATAAGCCTATATAAGAATAAGTAAGTCTAATGTTAAATTCATACTCCCCATTGGTTAACAATGTAATGCAAAGAAAATCGCTTAATCCGCAAATTAGGAAGCGGGCTTAATTAGGAGCTTTAAAAGCTTAAAAAACGTAATAAAAATCAGAATTATTTAAAATAAACATAAGTGGATACAGGGAATTAAAATAAGGGCTTCTTATTAGCTTAGCTATAGTTAGACCAGACTCTTATTAGTCTTATCTAGTCTCTAGTCTCTTTACCTAGCCTTTAACTTAAATTATAGCTTTATTTAAGTTAATAAAGGTCTTAAGGCTCTTATTTAGAGATGCCTTTATTATCGCGTTAGCAAGGTTATTATTACTATTAATCTATTATACTTTATAGATCTCCTATTACTTATATGATTACTAAAGTGCTATAATATTAATTATAAGGCATTTCTCCTTTGTAAAACTAAGCTTTATAAGACACTTATATAATAAAAAAGAGTCTATATAGATAATTATAGGGATGTGGTTAATCTTTAATTAGACCGTGATTATATTAAGGGTTGTGATAATTGCATAGGCTATATTAGCACCTTATACTATTAAGTATAGTTTAGAAGCGAGAGCGCTATAGGTCACACGCTTGCTCTTTATTAAGCTATATATAATAATGTTACCTTTTAAGGTAAATATATTATCTTTCGCCTCCTTATTACTAATAATAATCACGTATCTAATCTAGGAACTTAGATTTTTATTGTTAGCAAGGGATCTATTTATAAACACGAATAACTTTGTATTCTCGAGGTCTAGAGGGATATAATATAGGCCTTAGTCTTAATGTTAGATCTGCTAGTTAAGTTGCTTGTTTAATTAAGTTATATTATTAGGAGTTGGATCTTAATGTTATACTATGATTAATAGATTATAAAGGGCTTTAGGTTAATAGATAGTTATAATATAACTTCCTTATGCTTATTATTTAATATAATCTTGTTTTATAGTTAGTAATTACAGGTTAATCTGCCTAATTTTCTTACTCTAGCCTTTTTAATAAAGTTTTATTAAGTTATTAGCATTCTAGGTAAGGATATAACTATTAAAGATAAGGGGATTCTTAGCTAATAGCTTTTGCTTTAGCTTTACTAAGAAATTCGCCTTCTATAGTTCCTTTTCTTTAAGGTTATAGAAATCCTAGTTACTAAGGCCTAGTGTATTATTAGTCTGTATACTAACTACTCTAAAGAGATTATTGTTATTCTCTTCTATAATTAGCAAGCATAGGTCATAGGATAAAGTCATTATCTTAAGCATCTCTTTGTAGTAATAGAAGTAAGTTGCGAACTAGTAGGTTCTAGCTTCTGCGATTCTATATAAAGGCTTGATAACTTCTATAATGGTTCCTTTAGGGAATAGATATGCTATCTGCTTAGGTAATATAGTGATGATTAATCTTGCGAGCTGCGTTTTTAATTACACGTAAGCTTATGTAATATCTTAAATCCATAGGATAATTCCTCTGGATCTAAGCGATGGTGCGATCATAATAATTAATTATTAGCTTAATCTTTGGATTATTAGGGATTAGGTTAGGATGAATTCCTTCCCTTTATTATTCATCCCTTAAATCATAAGTTATGACTTTTTATATAGCATAGCTATTCCTTTGCCTTTAATTTCTCTTACTATATAAGATTTAAAAAGTCTCTTATTACTATGTTTAGTAGGATTAAATAGCGTGAATCTAAACATATTATAAGCTTATAAAGCATTAATCTTAATCTAATCTAATAGCTTAAAGGGCTTGCCTAGGGTTATAATCTTTCCTTCTTAATATAACTAAAGGGCTAGATCCTAATTAGCTTCTTCCTTTACTATAATAAATACTACACTTAACTTACTATTAGCTATAAGTTTCTTTATTAATACTTTCTCTTAGTCTTTATTTACTAAGTATATAGTTACTATATATTTAGTTCTTATAAGGTTAAATTAAACTATAAGCTTCTTTTATAATTTTCTACGCTTTCTCTTAGGCTATAGTAGTTCCTTATTTATTTCTAAAGCTTTAGGGATAATCTCTTTAATTATTAGGGTCTTATTTATATCTATAGCTTAGTCTTTGCCTCTAGGTATTAGCTTATAAAGTTCTCTAGCATAGTATAGGTTATAATAGTATAGTTTAATAACTATTAATTAGAATCTTATTAGTCTATAGGGTATTTAAAGGGTATAGGTTTCTTTATTAGTAGTAAGAAGCTTATAGGGGCTATACTATTTATCTTTCTCTCTCTATACGTATATATTTAACTATAACGGAAGTTAGTGTGTTAGTAGCGTATCTAGGCTATTTTAGGTTCTTAAAGCATTATAAACTTATTGCTTTGCTAGGAGTTATTAGACCTTGTTAGTGGCTTTGCGAATTACTTTAGCTTATTAAATAACAAATACACTTAGTGGTAACTTATTAGTTATTCGTGGATATACACTAAAGATAAGAATTATAGGAATAAGACTATTAGGGCCTGCTAAGTCATTCATAGCTTTCATAGCTATCTAAAGTTATTACTTAGGCGTAAGATCTTAACCTATAGAGTCTGTAATAATTATATAGGCTTGCTATAATAGTCTATAATAGCGTTTAACTTTTCTAATACTATTATAGGCCTTAACTAGAACTTTATTAATCTTAATTAATAGTAATTATATATAATACTTAAATTCTACTAATATAAAGTTCTTTCTAGTATTATAAATAATCTATTCTAGAGGACTAAGGTAGGTGTTAATCTAGTATTTATATAAGGCATTCCAAATATTACATACCTTCTGCTTATTTAGATTAAGGAATTAGGCTACTTAAAACAAGGTTATAAAATTAATAACATAAAGAATAGGTTATCTATTAATTTAAATAATATTAACTATAATCTTGTAGTTAAACTTATAGTTATCTTTAATTATAAACTTAAATCTGCCTAAGGCCTTTCTGTTTATTTAGTAATAGTAGCAAATTTCAGTTAATTATTTAATAGCCTTTGCTTTAATATTATATCTAGCTTAGTTTAGTATTTTTATAAGCTATTTAACTAATAGGTAACTAAATTATTAATATAGTTAATAGAGTTCTGTTTTTAATAGGTGGAAAGCTACTGTTTCTCTAGCTTCTAGAGTCTACTAAAGATGTCCCTATTTCCTAATAATAGGAACTATCTTATTATCTTAGATTAATATGTTCGCAAGGTTATTTACCTTAACGCGTAACCTATCTATATTATCTAAAGAGAATAAGAAAGGTATATGTATATTAATTATATAGAAAGGGATATTACCTAGCTCCGTTAGTACGTTAACTACTTCTTTTATAATCACGGTCCTAGCACTAAATTTAATTATCTTTTCTAGAGTTAGTTTAATCTTTAGTAATAGCATTAATCTTAGTAAAGCTTATACTTATCTAATTCTAGCTATTAAGACACCTAAGGCTCCTATATTAGGTATTATCCCTTAGAAAACTTCTTTAGAGTAATATTTCTCTAAAATATAAGAGGTTTTTATATTATTAAAGGGATTATGCTTAAGGTATGTGTGCTTAAATGATTTATCTCTTAGGATATTAATAATATTACTATTAACTAGTTAAAATCCTAATATAAAGAATTATATAATACTTAGCTAGTTAAACTTTAATATAGAAGTCTCTTTAGTATTATTATCCTTATCTTTATTATTATTAGACTTAATAAAGGTTTTGGCTAATTCCTACGCTCTATTAGCAAGGTTATTAGCTTCTTTAAATACTTAGCCTTTATAGGCCATAAGGAATGCCTAATACTTTTTCTCTATTAGCGGCAATTAGTATCTCTTGTTCTTTTACTAGTGTTTTTTTACCTCTTTCTAGTCTTTTTCTAGATGGTTTATTAACTAGTATTCGTTCTTGTTATAGATATGGCATCTACTATAGTTATAGCCTTAGTTATAGTAACCATAGCCTTTACCTTAACCTTATTAATTATATAGTTAGTTATAATAGTAGTCTATGAACATTACCTTTGATTTATTAGCATTAGTAATACTAATAGTGCTTTAATTAAATTAGGCAGCTAATTTATTAGCTTTAGTAATAGAGATTAATTTACGGAGGTCTTTAGTAAGTCCTTTAAAGCTAGGTAAATAATTATATTTAGCTTGCCTACACTCTAAAACACTAGAAATTACGCTTAGGGTCTAATAATAAAGTTCTATATTAACTATTAATAGGGGAAAGAGTCCTCTGTGAATATGTTTAAGGGTTGTAAGCAGAATCTTAAGATAATCTAGTTTGGATTTATCTAGATTAGTAGTGATAATGTTCCTAAGCGTTATACCATTCTATTCTTAGTAATAAAACTGTTAGTTACTTTCTGTTTTAAATTGTTAACAAACGTTATTAACTATTTGTTTGTATATAAAGCCTTTGTTTACTAGATAATCAAGGTAATACTACTTAGTATTACCTAAAAGCATAATAGGAAGGGCCTTATGTATATATTCCTATAGGAGATTTAGTCTATTATATTTGTTTTAGAATAAGTTAACTTTTGGCGTGAGGAAGTTATATATCTTCCTACTATAATAGTTATTATCCTTATAGCTCTTTATAAGTTCTAAGATCTTTCTTATAATTTAATCTTTAGATAGGATTATTACTGTTTATATAGCTAGGGTTATCTGTTAAATTGGTTGTTCTAGGATATAATCGGTGGAATTATTAGATTTATTAGGGGTTTAGGTGTGTTTCTTCCTAGAGGTAGTTATGTAGCTAGAGGGTTGTTTAAAGCGGGATTATAAGGGTTATTGATTAGGGGATTATATATAGGAGGATTATATACTAAAGGGTAATAGATAGGGGCAGTGTAAATTGAAGGGCTTGTGATCAGAGGGCTTTTAAGGGCAGGATTATTTGAAGAGAGGAATTTACCTATGGTGATTTGCTTCGTGATTTTGTTTTTAGGTTACTATGATATTATTTCTTCTTTAAGGACTTAAATTAACGATTTAATGATCTTACTGCTTTGATTTTAAATAATATAGACGCTATTCTCGCGTAGGTAGTCTTGTAATTCGCATACTAAAGGTTATGAAGCTTGATTAAGTGTTTCTTTTGTCTAGCCATTAAGGTTATTATAGAAGATCTCCTAAAGGGCAAGATCTTTATATTAACTACTCTTATAGATATTAATTATCTAAGCAAGATAGTTATTAAGCTCCTATTCCTTAGTAATCTAAGGATTTAGTTCTCTTAAGCTCTTCTAGTTAGTAGTAATAACTAAGGTATGTTTTTAAAGTTATAGAGGTAGGCTTGCTTTATTAGGTCTTAACTAGGCAGGCTGCTTTCCTTTAGTAGTCTAAGATAAAGCTTATTTATTACTTAGGGGTGCTATTATTAATAGTCTTTAGCTAGTAAGGCTAAGGGATTTTTAACTAGTAAGGTTAAGGGGTTTTTAATCTCTGGTTTAAGAAGTTATACGTGGCTATAAACTCTTAGTTAGTTAATTAGTTTTCTTGTGGTAGATAATAGGATTGATTCTTCTATTAATAGTTAGAGACTTGCTAATAGAAAAAGTTAAATCCCTAGGAAGCCTAATATTTAGTATCCGGAGTCTATTTTCCTTTAGTATACTTCCTTAGGTAGCTAAAGGAAAGCCTCTTCTTAAGTAATTCCTAGCTTATCTATGGTTTTTTAACTACTGATTAGTGTTAGTTATACTAAGGGATTGGTATGCACTAGTGTAACGTAGGGTTAGGTTTAATGATATAATAAGGTCTAAGGATCGAAGCTATCTATAGTGTTATGTGGCTATAAGAAAAGGGGGGGGGGGAAACGCGAGTCACGTGTGTGCCTCGCGTACGGGTGCGGCTAATCACAGTGCGGCGTTGCCGCACGTGCTCCACTTTCCTAGTGGTCAACTCGATGTTGACCCGGTTGTTGCAACAAGTTCTTATAGCACTTAAATTAGTATTTTCTTAAGTTTAAAAGTAAGAGTACTTTTATATATATACTATAGTTACCTAGTGAAGTAACCTATTAGATAGTAAGTTTAAGAAGGTATTAGAGAACTATAAGTTATTTTATAAAAGCTATAGTATTATTTAGATATTAAAAGTAATAAGCTAGGTTAAGGAAAATCTAAAGAATATAGTGCTTTAAAATAAGCTTAGAAGTAAGGATAAAGTAGCTTTTATAACTATAGACTTTAGCTATTATTCATAAAGGTAAAGAGAAAGGTTATTTATAAAGGTAAAGAAAAAGGTTATAAAGGTAAAGGAAGAGATTAGAAGGTTATAGTAGAATTAGCATAGCTATAAGAATTACTAGTATTTTTACCTATATAAAATTCACACTACTTATGGTTTTATCTCCCTTACCTTATAGCTACCTACCTAATAATCTTATAGCTACTTACCTAATAACCTTATAAGTTATAACTACTTACCTAATAATTTCTCCTTTATTAAAGACTTCTATCCTTAGGGATCTTAATACCTCTCTCTTACTAGTATTACTAATAACTATAAAAGCCTTTTTTTATAATAATACTTTACTATACTATTAGACTCCCTCTTATATTAAAGTTATTTACTAGCTTATAAGCCTCTTTAATAAGCTAGTGTTTATTATTATTTAATACCTTTAAGTTAAGCTTTCCTTACTTTTCTAGTATAATACTACTTAACTTAATAAAGTTAAATAAGCCTATTATAATATAAATAATCTTCAGAGCATTGCACTACAATGTGTATTGTAGTGTAGTTTTTGTAGTGTAGTGTAGTTACTACACTACAAACTACACTACACTATAAACTACAATAACTACAAGGGGAAAAAAACTACACTACACTACACTACAAATTTATTTTCATAAACTACACTAACTACAAATACTATATTTGTAGTATTAGTAAAAATATTTATCTTAGCTTATAATATCTTTATAATAGCTTATAATAGCTTATAATAGCTTATAATAGCTTATAATAGCTTATAATAGCTTATAATAGCTTATAATAGCTTATAATAGCTTATAATGGCTTATAATAGCTTATAATAGCTTATAATAGCTTATAATAGCTTATAATAGCTTATAATAGCTTATATTAGCTTATAATAGCTTATAATAGCTTATAATAGCTTATAATAGCTTATAATAGCTTATAATAGCTTATAATAGCTTATAATAGCTTATAATAGCTTATATATATATATCTTATATTCTTTATATAACTTAAAATATTATTAGTGTTAAAGTTTAATTAAAAATAAATAAGAAATAAATTAATAAAATATAAGTATAAGTATAAATAAGTAAATTACTATAAGAAAAGCTAGACTTTTTAATTATTTAGTATTTTAAGGTTTTTGTTAGATTCACAGGGTATTGCATTCAATGTAATGCAGTCGTGAGCCCAAAGAATAGTATCGTCATCGATTATCTATTCTAGGCTGCGTTATCTATTGTTATAATTAATCTAAGTTATAAGAAAAGAGAGGTAAAAAGCTAGAAGTTATAATATATAAAGGGAAAAGGGGTTACACATTTGTGTCCTCATATTTCCTAGCTAATTAACATGCTAGGTTATAGGTTACGTGTAGGGTCCGCACGTAGCCTAAGCTTCTACTAGGTAATTATAGCTATAACGCGTAATTAATATTACCTTTATTTTAACACTAGAACTTCTCTCTTTTAATATAATTATTAACATATAATATTAATTATAGAAATAAAAAAGGAAAGACAAATCAAGAATATAATTAATAAGGGATATAAGGAAAAGAACTCATAGCCTATCTAAGCATATAGTTACTAATAAAAGGGAAATAATAATCTTACTTAGCCTATAAGCCTATATAAGGATAAGTAAGTCCTTCCAAATCCCTTCTTTTCCTTAAAATAACACATATACCACACCTTAGCGCGTATATAATATCTTCCTCCTCCTTAGTAACACCTTTATCCTCCTATACACTACTATTAATTTCTATAGTTTACTAGGAGGGCCTAGTAGGCTAGCGTAGTTATAGCTACTAGGGATATTAACTATAAGGGCGTAAATCCCCTACATATTACTATCTTATCCCTATAGCTACCCTCCTAGAGAATTACCTTTTCCTCTTACTACATATATATTACATATAAGTAACCTATCCCTTTATCTAGATAGTTATTTAGTTAGTTAAGATAAAGCTCTTAAGGGCCTTATTAGGTAATACCTTTATAAAGGTATTAGCTAGGTTATTCTCTCTATTAATCTATTAGATCTTATAGAGTTCTTAGCGTTTATATAACTATTAAAAGGCTATAATATTAATTATTAGGCATTTCTCCTTTATTATACTAAGCTTAATAAGGCACTTATATAAGGAGTATGAATTTATATATATAATAACTAGGATCTTTAGGAGCTTTAGTTAGTTAGTAACTAAGTTTAGGGTGGTTATAATTATATAAGCTATATTAACACTAGCTACTATGCTATAGACTTCTAAGGTAAGCACGCTTTATATAACTCTCTTACTTTTTATTAAGCTAAAGCATATAATATTACCTTTAATCATAAACTTACTATTAGTGTAGTCTTTATTCGCTAGGATAAGTATATATCCTAGTTATAATAATAGGTCCTAGTTATTAGTAAAGGATCTATTTACAAAGGTAAAGAGCTTTACTTTCTTAAGGTTAATTAGGATAAACATTAGACCTCTCTCTAAGTAATTTATCTACCACTTTAGGCAGTAATAGAAAAGTCTTTTAATATATTTACGCTTTAAGTTAGTTATTAAAACTAACTCTAACTTATTACTTTACCCTTTCTACTAGATCTTAATAGTATTATTCTTTAGTAAGATAATACTACTATTAAATATAAGAGAGTAGTCCTAAGTTAGGAATTACTTTAGCTTTACATTAAAGCTTACTATAGTAAGCTAGGTCTCTTCCTTCTTAGAGAACTTCTTATCTAAGAGGCTAATTATATTATTAGTTTATATTTTAACATAAGTAAAGTTAGGGCTTTCCTTTATAGTTATAAGTAAGTAAGGATTATATATAAAGGTTTCTATCTAGAGGTTCTCTTTATAATACTTATAATATATAACCCACTAGTATGTTCCTACCTCTACAAGCCTATAAAGGGGTTTTATAACCCTTAAGATCATACTAGGTAAGTAAAGATGCTATATCTAAATTAGCAAGCGCGCTAGGATTAGCCGCTCTAGTAATATATAGGCCTGTATATAAGCCTAATAGATATCTCTTAGCTAGATAAGGAATTTCCTTAATCTTACTAACAGGGCTATTATAAGAATAAGACATTAGCTCGCGCATTAAATCATTAGGGCCTGTGTAAGAATAGCCTGTTTTCCCTTATTCTCACACCCTTAGATTATAAGGCGTGACTTTTTGTAGGGTTCTATTATCTTACCTTTAATCTTATTAATAATTCAGGAATTAAAGATTTAAATCCCACTATATTCTTCCTTATTAAACATAATAAATTTAAATATACCTTACTTAATTAAGGCATTAATCTCCGCTTTTATTAACAGCTTAAATAGTTTACCTAGGGTCTTAATAATTCCCTCCTTATATAGCTTAATTACAAGAGCTAGGTTACTATATTCTTTTACTAATAGGAAGGTATTAGTACCTTAAGGTATTATAGGAGGGTTCTTCCGTGGTCTTCTATATCCTTACTTTAATAGTATTAGTAGCACTATATTCTTATTATAAGCCTCTTACCCTTTCTCTCCTTTCTCTTTACTAGGGTCTATTATCTTCTTTATATTAGGATTATTATAGTAGGGCTTAATAGATATTAACCTAAAGGTCTTTAGGCCTCTAGGTATATTAAGTGTATAGCTCTCTCTAGTAACTATTAGTAACTTATATAAACCTGCCTATCCCTTACCTTCTTGCTAGACCTTAACCTTTAATCTAAGTAGTAAGCTAAGGGTCTTTAAGGTATCTAGGCTATTACGTTTAGTAAGGGCCTTATTAACCTTCTAGATAGTATAGAGTCTCTTAATCTCTTTAGTAGCTTTCTATACTATAATTACACGCTATATAATATTAGGTAATAGCAAGGACTTATTTATTATACATAGGTAAGCTCTAAAGATAAGGAGGGTTAGGATAAGGCTATTAGGGCCTACAGTATTATTCAGGGCCTTAGTTACTATTTAAAGGGTAATAGGTTCTAGCGTTATAAGGTATTCACGTCTAATTATATTATAAGCTCTTTAGAGCGGCCTATAATACCTTTTAACCTTCCCTATGCTATAGTATGCCTTAATAAGGACTTCCTTAATCAAAATTAATATTAAAGCTATAAATTATCTAAATTTATTACTATAGAAGTTCGTTCTAGTGTCTATAATAATAAAGTCCAGGGGGCCTAGGTAAGCATTAATCTAGTATATTTAGAGGGCTTCCTAGGTTGTTTTTATAGAGATATTATTAAGGAATTTCGCTATATTAAACGCTATAGCTATATCTACAGCATAAAGTGTAAGGCAGTTACTATCTAGGTAAAAGATATTTACTATTACTTTATAATTAAAGCTATACTTATCCTTAAGGGTAATGTTAGATTCACAGGGTATTGAATTCAATGTAATACAGTCGTGAGCCCAAAGAATAGTATTGTCATTGATTATCTATTCTAGGCTGCGTTATCTGTGATTATGATTGATTGAGTTATAGGAAAAGAGAGGTAAAAAGCTAGAAGTTATAATATATAAAGGGAAAAGGGGTTGCGCGTTTGTGTCCCTATATTTCCTAGCTAATTAATGTGCTAGGTTATAGGTTGCGTGTAGGGTTTACGCGCGGCCTAAGCTTCTGCTAGGTAATTGCGGCTATGACACGTAATTAATATTACCTTTGTTCTAACACTAGAACTTCTCTCTTTTAATATAATTATTAACACGTGATATTAATCGTAGAAATAAAAAAGGAAAGACAGATTAAGGATATAATTAATAGGGGATATAAGGAAAAGAACTTATAGCCTATCTAGGCATATAGTTACTAATAAAAGGGAAATAACAATCTCGCTTAGCCTATAAGCCTATATAAGGATAAGTAAGTCCTTCTAAATCCCTTCTTTTCCTTAAAATAACACATATACTACACCTTAGTGTGTATATAACGTCTTTCTCCTCCTTAGCAATACCTTTATCCTCCTACGCACTACTATTAATTTCTATAGTCTACTAGGAGGGCCTAGTAAGCTAGCGTGGTTATAGCCGCTAGGGATATTAACTACAGGGGCGTAGATCCCCCTTATATTACTATCTTATCCTTATAGCTACCCTTCTAGAGAATTACCTTTTCCTCTTACTATGCGTGTATTATGCATAGGTAACCTATCCCTCTATCTAGATAGTTATCTAGTTAGTTAAGATAAAGCTCTTAAGGGCTTTATTAAGTAATGCCTTTATAAAGGTATTAGCTAGGTTATCCTCTCTATTAATTTATTAGATCTTGTAGAGTTCTTAGCGTTTATATAACTATTAAAAGGCTATAATATTAATTATTAGGCGTTTCTCCTTTATCATACCAAGTTTAATAAGGCACTTATATAAGGAGTATAAATCCGTATATATAATAACTAGGATCTTTAGGAGCTTTAGTTAGTTAGTAACTAAGTTTAGGGTGATTATAATTATATAAGCTATATTAACACTAGCTACTATACTATAGACTTCTAAGGTAAGCACGCTTTACGTGACTCTCTTACTCTTTGTTAAGCTAAAGTGCATAATATTACCTTTAATTATAAACTTACTATTAGTGTAGTCTTCGTTTACTAGGATAAGTATATATCCTAGTTATAAGGATAGGTCCTAGTTATTAGCAAAGGATCTATCTATAAAGGTAAAGAGCTTCGTCTTCTTAAGGTTAATTAGGATAAACATCAGACCTCTCTCTAGGTAATTTATCTATTACTTTAGGCAGCAATTAAGGGCTTTCATGTTCTCTAGGGTTAGCTCCTAGTGTTATACAGTAACAGATAGGTTAAAGCAAGCCTCTGGTTAGTAAATCAAGGCAATATAAGCGCCTTAGGCCCTCTGCTTAACGTATTTACGCTTTAAGTTAGTTATTAGAACTAACTCTAACTTATTACTCTGCCCTTTCTACTAGATCTTAATAGTATTATTCTTTAGCGAGATAATACCACTATTAAACGTAAGAGGGCAGTTCTAAGTTAGGAATTACTTTAGCTTTATATTAAAGCCTACTATAGCAAGCTAGGTCTTTTCCTTCTTAGAGAACTTCTTATCTAAGAGGCTAATTATATTATTAGTTTACATTCTAATGTAGGCAAAGTTAGGGCTTTCCTTTGTAGTTACAAGCAGGCAGGGATTGTACGTAAAGGTTTCTATCTAGAGGTTCTCTCTATGATGCTTATGATATATAACCTACTAGTGTGTTCCTACCTCTATAAGCCTATAAAGGGGTTTTATAACCCTTAAGATTATACTAGGCAAGTAAAGATATCATATCTAAATTAGTAAGTGCGCTAGGATTAGCCACTCTAGTAATATACAGGCTTATATATAAGCCTAATAGATATCTCTTAGCTAGATAAGGAATTTCCTTAATCTTACTAATAGGGCTATCGCGAGGATAAGACGTTAGCTTGCGTGTTAAATTGTTAGGGCCTGTGTGAGAATGGCCTGTTTCCCTTTATCCTTACACCCTTAGATCATAAGGCATAACTTTTCGTAGGGTTCTGTTATCTTGCCTTTGATCTTATTAATAATTTAGGAATTAAAGATTTGAATCTTACTATGTTCTTCCTTGTTAAACATAATGAATTTAAATATACCTTACTTAATTAAAGCGTTAATCTCTGCTTTTATTAATAGCTTAAATAGTTTACCTAGGGTCTTAATAATTCCTTCCTTATATAGCTTAATTATAAGAGCTAGGTTACTATATTCTTTTGCTAATAGGAAGGTATTAGCACCTTAAGGCATTATAGGAGGGTTCTTCTATAGCCTTCCGCGTCCTTACCTTAATAGTATTAGTAGCACTATATTCTTATTATAAGCCTCTTGCCCTTTTTCTCCTTTCTCTTTACTAGGCTTTGCTATCTTCTTTACACTAGGATTATTATAGTAAGGCTTAATAGATATTAACCTAAAGGTCTTTAGGCCTCTAGGCATATTAAGTATATAGCTTTCTCTAGTAATTACTAGTAGCTTATATAAACTTACCTATCCCTTACTTTCTCGCTAGACCTTAACCTTTAATCTAAGCGGCAGGCTAAGGGTCTTTAAGGTGTCTAGGCTATTGCGTTTAGTAAGGGCCTTATTAACCTTCTAGATAGTATAGAGTCTCTTAATTTCTTTAGTAGCCTTCTATACTATAATCACATGCTATGTAATATTAGGTAATGGCAGGGACTTATTTATTATACGTAAGTAAGCTCTAAAGATAAGGAGGGTTAGAATAAGGCTATTAGGGCCTATAGTATTATTTAGGGCCTTAATTGCTATTTAAAGGGCAATAGGTTCTAGCGTTATAGGGCATTTATATCTAATTATATTATAGGCTCTTTAGAGTGGCTTATAATACCTTTTAACCTTCCCTATACTATAGTATGCCTTAATAAGGACTTCCTTAATTAAAATTAATATTAAAGCTACGAATTATCTAAATTTATTACCGTGGAAGTTCGTTCTAGCGTTAGTGATAATGAAGTCTAGGGGGCCTAGGTAAGCATTAATCTAGCATATTTGAAGGGCTTCCTAGGTTATTTTTACAGAGATATTATTAAGGAATTTTACTATGTTAAATGCTATAAGAACCTTCGCACAAACTTCCGCACCGCTCTAAAGGTCTGGAATTGCCTCTAAAATACAAACCACATTAATATTTGAATTCCTCGCCTCTATTTACCCCCCCCCCACAATATCACATCGTGATAGAGCTAGTAGCAGGAGTGCGGACGTGCTAATAGTAATTAACTTAGGAGAAAGGGGGCTAGCACAGAGCCACTACTACCTAAACATAAGAATAGGATAGTTTAATGTTTAGAGTAGTAAGAATAACCCTATAATAGACTAGATCTAATTTAAACATCTAGATAATACAAAATACTATAATAAAATTACAAGCCTTATCCCTAGTAATAAAGTTACCTAGGTATAGTATATTACTAAAGCTATCACTAGGTAGGTAGCAGACCGCGCCTAAGCTAAAGCAAAGGTAATAAACCATAATAATAGCAATATCTATACTACTAAAGAAGCCCTTAAATAAGCCCTTAAAAAGGCTATTATAGAAGGAACTAAAGAAAGTAACACTTTAACCTAGGCAAGCATTGCCGCCGGCCTGGCTCCTAAATAAATAAATAGCTTACCTCCCCCCCTCTAGATCCCTAGTAGATAGAACTAAGAGGTACTTATTAAAGGGAATACTATCTAGGAATTGCTTTAGTCTAGGGGCGCGGAAGACATAGTAATAGTAGTAAATAGAGCTATAGGCTAGGCTATAGTAGTGGTAGCTAGAAGACTCCCTAGTAAGGATATAATTATTACCTTTAAAGAAAACGCTACCTAATATAGAGAAGACTAAAAATAGATTACTAAAGTATTTAGGCCAGAGGCAGCCCTCCACTATTACGTGCTTAGCGTTATTATTAAAGAATTCCTAACTAAATACATCTCTCTTAAGAACCTAGTAATAGAAATTAGAAAAGCTAATAAGGTAAACATAGTAAAGGCAATAGCAAGATAACCCTAGGGCAAAGGCACCTAAAGAACCACTCTAATACTAGGCCTAGCTAAAGTAAAAGATACTAATAAGATATACTAAGATAGCATAGTCTTTAAAGCAAAGCTTTTCTAAACTAAACTATATAACAAGACCCTATAACCCTAATAATACTATAATTACTTCTAAACAGGCTACATAGCTAAGTTCTATAAGGTAGCACTAAGGTGTAGTAGGTGTGGAGCTAGCTATTATAAGGACAGAGAGTCCTCTTACCTTACAAAAGACAGATAGGTAAAGAAGAACTATATCCTATACTCTAGACTACACCTAGCCTAGTTAAGGGACTATTCTATCCTAAAAGAGAAGTAGAATGCCACTAAAGTAGGATATCTTAAATAGCCCTCCTACTTCACTACTTACTCCCTAAGTAAAGGCTTAACTATACCCCATGAGAGACCTAGTATAGCAGCGGAACTTATTATTATAGCAAGTAGAAAGAGAGAACACCCTATAAATATAGAATAAAGCGCTAAATAACTAAGATTAGGAAGCATTCAAGATAAGTCCTTTTCTAGAATATAAACAAGAAGAATAAACTAGTATATATAGCGCTCTATTACTAGACTAACATAGATATGATTACAATCTAAGAATAGGAACACATAAGAAACCTATAGCCCCTAGCACTAGGCCTTGCCTGGTTCTAACTTACGTATTATAATAGATATAACGTAGTATATATAAATAAGAAACACAGAGTAGGGTTATAGTTAGCCTAGGGAGGGACTAACTAGTCACTAGTAAAGCTATAAGGAGTTAATATCTACTCCCTTTACTTAGAGAGATATAGCAACAACTAGAATACCCCTATTTACATAATTAACCTAGAAGAGCCCTGTAACTAAAGCATATTTATAGGTAACTTTAACTAAAAGCACCCCCTCTAGGATAAGCTAGATAGGAAAACTAATAGAGCGGACAAACTACTAGAGTTTATGGACTAGTAAAGGCTTAGACTTATTACACCCTAGGGCAAACCCATAAGATAATATAAAGATAATAGAGATAGCACTATTAATCTAGCATAGGCCACACTAGATATCAGAGTCTACTATAAAGGCACTAAAGATATCCCTGGATCCGACTATATCCCATAACTAATTAGTATCTTTAACAAACAGTAGGAAGCTATCCCTTAGGTCCTTAGACATATATAGGGAGCTATAAACTAACCACACGTAAAGGCAAAGGCTACGATTAGACTCCGGCCTAAAAACGCGCCAGACCCTTATAATAAAGAGGGAATAGATAACTACGTAATATAGCTTATCACAAGCCTATAATAGATCACAGACAAAGCAGTCCTAAAGAAGGCCTAGGGACTCCCTAGCCTAGAGGCATAGTAATTAAGGAAAGCCTAAGAGTTAGTTAGCAAAGCAAGGCAAGCTAAGAGACAATAAAGACGCCAGAGAACTAACATAAACTAGTAAGCCTATACTAAGGCAAATAAGGACTAAGAACGCGTTATAAGGGAAGAGAAAAGAAACACATAGAGGGACGCATTATAAAAGGCTAATATATAGGAAAAAGACAGAGGGGTCTAGAGGCTTAAGAGGTAGGCCTAACTTTAAAGCTAGGCCCCCCTAGAGCTCCCTAGACTCCCTAAGCTAGAAAGAAGCAAAAACAACCCTAACCTAGCCACTACATATAATAATAAGGCTAGTATACTAGCACAAAGATTCTTCCCTAACCAATAGCAGACCTCTTATATATACTAGACCTCTCCTTCCTAGAGCTAGAAAACACACCACTACTAGACAAAGAATAATTCAGGTAAGAGAAAATTAATAACATCCTAGCAAACATAGCTAGCTAGAAGGCGCTAGGAGATAATAAACTCCTAGCAGGCCTTATTAAAGCCTGTAATAACTTAGCTAAAGATACTATAGCTAGGCTCCTAAATATAGTCCTAGAAATAGGATACTTCCTAGCCCGCTTCCAAACCATAAGAGTAGTAGTAATAAGGAAACCTAGCAAAACCACTAAGGAAATAAGAAGAGCTAACATATAGAGACTAATCTTACTACTTAATATAGTAGGAAAGATTATAGAAGTAGTAATAGTAAAGTAACTTATAGCCTTTACTAAGGTAAAGGGACTACTCCCTAAACTCTAGATAGGTAATAGGATAAATAGATTAACAGAAACTATAATAAGAGTCCTTATTAAATGCATTAGGGAGGCTTAGGGAAGGGGTGGTATTGCCTTGCTAGCGCAAATAGATATATCTTTAGTATTTAACAAAGTTAGCTACCTATACCTAATACACTTACTTATAAAGATAGAAGTCCCGCAATAGCTAATAATAGTAATACAAAGCTTCCTTACAGATAGAACAAGCTAGCTTAGCTTTAATAAAGGACTCTCTAGACTATTTGTAATTAAGGCTAGCACCTTATAAGGATTACCTCTCTCCTTAATTCTCTTCTTACTTTACTTAGTAAAGCTTTATATTTACCTCTAGGCTATCCTAGGCATAGTAGCTATAGGATTTATAAATAATATAAACATAGTAGCCTTTAGTAAGAATATAGTATAGACCTAGAGGAGACTTAAAGCTATATAGAAGATCTATAAGGAATAGGTAAAGTAAGTAGGAGTTAAGTTTAACCTAGCTAAAACTAAACTCATACACTTTAGTAAGTCCTATAAACCTCCCTAGGCTAGAGTCTAACTTAGAGTAGAGGAGATAGTAACTATAGAATTATATAGATTCCTAGGAGTATAGGTTAATAGGAAACTTAACTAAAGTGCCTATAGAAATATCCTTAAGAGTAAGTTAGCCTAGTAGTAGCTTACACTCTCTAAGCTAGTAGCATTAGCCTAGGGATATAGCTTTAGAAATACTAGACTCCTATATATATAAGTAGTCTAACTTATCCTTACCTATAGAGTAAGCACTTACTACACCCCTACTAAGAAGGGGGGATAGCTAAGAGAAGTAGTAAAAAGCTTTATAGTAGATTAATTAGCTTACCTTTGGATTATTATAAGGGCGTTTAAGGCTATACCTATTATATAACTAGAAGTTAAGACCTATGTCCCCCCCCTTAACCTCTACCTAAATAAGATAAAGCAGAGGTTTAAAGATAGAATTATTAATAGTAGAATAGTAAGGACAATCTAAGCCGCAGCTAACTTAGTTATAATAGTATTATACTACAGAAGAAGACCCCCACCTATTAACAATAAACTAGACGTAAACCTAGATAAGGAATAGAAGAAATAATAGAAGGACTAGCATAATAAAAAGAGGCTAGCCTAGAGTAAACGCATTAGAGAACTAACTAAAGACCGCTTACCCTCCTATAACCTAAAGGAAATCTAGGAATTTCACACTAATATAGATAAGCATGTCTCTTTAATAATTATCTAACTACGCATAGGAAAGATAGGCCTAAATAAGTTCCTATTCTAAAGAAAGGTTCCTAGGGTGGTTTCGCCCTTATATAGCTACGGTTAAGCTATAGAAGACTAATACTATATACTAGTTAATTATAGCAAATATAACCATAGGTAACCTTAGCAGCGATAGCCTACTAACGCATGGGAGGCAAGGCTAGCCCTAAATGAACCTCGAAAAGCAAAATATTTAGCTAAATGGTTCCTTAGCACAAGATAACTCTAATATTACTTATTAGCATAGGAGCTAGCTATAAGACAGCTTAGAATACTACTAGACCCAGGCTAAATCCGTTAACAAACGGAAAACCTTCTAATTATAAATCTAGTATAAGGGACAGAATAGATAGTATAAGCACAGAGGTAGGCTAGGGGAGGGACTAATTTCATAATTTATAATCATAACAGAGAACATTTAGGTCTAGAACTATTATTAGATTAATTTTAACTATAAACTCTAGGTATTATAAGTCCTACTAGCCCACCACCGCCCCTACTCTAAGCTAAATTCAAGCTACTGCCTTATTCCTCCTCTAGGATAGGAATTACATCTATAGCCACCTAGTCACGATTTTTCGCAGGAATAATAGCAAGCAGAAGACGGTTTATCTCTACTACGCGCGCGTTAAGGCGTGTAAGCTAAAAGATAAGCTTAGTATGCTATTCCTTAGAGGAACTAGCCTAGTCTAGGCCTGCCGCTAAGGCGCTTCGTTTCTTCTTTACTTAATTACTAGCGTAGAGCTTCTTAACCTAGTCCTAGAAGCCTTCTAGGGCCTATTAAGGAAGATATTAAAGCTAGAATAGACCTGCTACTAAGCTAGAATAGACTTACCACACCCCTATTAGCTATAGAAGCCTAGGTCTTAACTAACCACTAATACTTATTTTAATTACTAGATAAGTTTAGCTAAAACAGTGGATTAGACATAGAACCAAGCTAGAGCAGGGGCGATTATTAATTATTACCTAATAGTATTAATAGTTCTAAACCTAATAGTTAAAACACACGTTAGTAGCCACCCCTAACTAGCAAGTTAGCCCTGTTACTAAGCTAGAGTAAGACTAACCTACTAATAATAAGATAGCACTAGTGCCTAAGGTCCTAAACCAAATGAGATTCGTAGGAAATATATTAAACTTCTCTTAGTTTACTAAGCTAAAGCAAATTAGTAGCAGACTAGGCCTAGAGTAGAAGCAAATATAACTTACAGACAGACCCTTCTCCGTGACCTACGTATATTGCTTTTCGGTTATGGACTTCCTTAGGAAGTCCTTATACTCATAAGATTCCTAGGCGGATTAGAGCTAGATAAGTAGTAACACTAAAGTACTTATAGCTTCTAGCGCTATTATGCTAGATTTAGTCTAAATCTATAATAAACATTAGCAAATAACCTAACCCTGGCCTAGGATAGCCTTAAATAGCTAGAAAGAAAAGAAAAACCTATAGGAAGTTTAATATAAAGAGAAGAAAGAGACTAGGACCCTAGGGGGGGGAGAGCTCTCTTTTATACCTATAGAGGGGGGGGGGGGATAATTTAAATAACTTACTTAAAAATAAAGTATAACATAATTAATAAATCTAATAATATATAAGTAATCTTAACCTAGGACTACCCTAGTCTAGGGCTATAACTACTCTCCCTTAGTACTAGTTAAATAAAACTAGGTGCTTAGACTTTACTAAATATATAAGGTAGGAATAGGCTAGAGATAGCTAAAAAGTGGGCAAAAGAGACTTAGGATAGGTATGTTATTACACTAGAGTAAGACTAGAAGGGGCCTATAAACTCTTATTCTATATATCTTTTCTTTCTTTTTCTTTTTAATAGGATAAGGCTAGCGTAAGCTAGTAATAAACACCTATAACAGGAAACACACTAAGCGGCGCAGACCCGTTACAGGGCCGGCGCCGGCCTGTACACAGACGTAAGGGGGTTTTTCTTCCTAGTATAGGGTTTTCCCTTTTAACTTAGTAGTAGGAGTACTAGTAATAGCTAACTATAGAGCTAACTAGCGTAAATAATATATATGTTAAATGCTATGGCTATATCTATAGCATGGAGTGTAAGGCGGTTGCTATCTAGGTAAAAGATATTTACTATTACTTTATAATTAAAGCTACACTTATCCTTAAGGGTAAACTTAAAGTAATTAGGGCTATCTGCGTGCATTTAGCATTAGTGGCAAATTCTTATTAGCTCTCTAATAGCTTTAATGTTAATATTATGCCCTGATCTATAGAGAACCTTGTGTAAACGTTAGATTAATAGATGCCTAAAGTAGTAATATAATTGCTATAGCTTGCCTTCTATAAGGTAGCTCTAAGTAACTACTTCTTCTTTCTATATAAGAAGCATCTAGGCGTGGCCTTATTTATATATAATAGGGACTTTAATATTTCCTTATTATAGTGTGTTTTTAGAGATATTAAAATTAATCTTTAGATAGTCTATATTATTAAGGGATAAAAGAAATAGAGTGTTTATAAGGATAACCTAAAAGAGGATGTTTCTAAAGGGAGTAGGCATATTAGCCACTCTAAGCGTAATAATTAGGTCTCCTACGCTAAATCTAACTAATACCTTCTTCTCTATTAATTTATTAAGCTATAATATAGGCATCTAATATTGTAAAGTAAGAAATTAAGGGTGCCCTACTGTAGAGAACTTTGCGGCTCCTGTATTAGGCATGATCCCTTAGAATGTTGCATAGGAATAGCAATCTTCTAATATAAACATTACTAGGGCTTTGTTTATGAGTTCCTGCTAAAAGGGGTCTTCTTTACTTAGACTATGATAAGCTACTTACCTTATTAGGAATTAAACCATTCTTTTGCCATTAATCTAGGTTCTATAAGTAAAGAAGCTTATAGGTACTAGCCTATCTGTATTATTAAGGCTATTATTAAATCTAATGCTCTTTATATACTAAGCGATTTTATTATTAATAGGGGGTTAGGACTTGTGTTCTCCCTTGTATTAAGTAAGGAATAAATAATATAAGTTTGGTTGTTGAATCAGAAGACTTTGTGAGCCTCCTCTCATAGTTTCGATTTGTGTCCTTCTGTCCTGAGTTTATTCAGAATCATCTAGTCAGAACCTGTTAACAGTTCCTCCTTCCTTGAATAAGATATGGTTTGTTCAATCATTTATAAAACCATGTCATCCAGCTAACTATAATATATTGAGTTTTATCAAGTTATCCTTTTAGTTTGTTCACTGGTTATAAGGATAGTCATGAGTTATTAATCATTAACTAGTTTATTTTTCATTGTTCTTTGTTCTTACTCAAAATATCTTGTTATATATCCTGCTTAATTTATGATTTATTTTTCCAAGAATATTATAGTTATTAGCGCCGTAGAGTTATTCTTTAGGGTATACCTTAGATAGGTTAATAATCTGCTTTAGTAAAGGTCTCTAAGTCTATAGGGGTTCTCTAGGTGTTTCCTTTTATATTTATAAAAGGGGTAGTAAGGTTCTTAGGAAGTAAGAGGGTGGTTTTATAGGTAGCGCCCTTAGGGCTTATTATTCCCTCTAATTCTTCTCTTCCTTATATTAGGAAGGAGGAATTATAGCTCTTTAAGCTATGCTAATAGGGGCACTACTAGCCCTAGATAGCGTAGGTTACCTCTATTAGTAACTCTCCTACTTAGGGGTATTATTAGTAGTGTTAATAGGGTAATACTACTAACTTGCCTCTAGTAAAGGTATAGGTGGGGGAGTCACCCGCAGATGCTTGTGAATAGTATTCTTAGGTAGTCTTAACTCTAGGTTAATTAACCTTCCTAGGGGAGATTAACTAGGCCTTCCTAGAGGGGATTAACTTAGTTTTCCTAGGGGAGTCTAGCTTATTAATCCTTTTAATAGTAATTATACTAATAACTAGGGTGATGGGGTAGGTTGCCTAGTTCTAATATTACTATTGTCTAGTAAATTACAGAAGAACTCTTTGTTCTATAGGTTCTTTTAGAAGCCTATGTACTTCTTCCTAGCCTCTTTAATTTCTTTAAGAGTCTAAAATCTGAATTCTTCTTAGTTTGCTGCTTCTTTAAGGTTATTTGCTATCTTAGTGCCTCTTCTAATAGTTATGTACACTCTATTATAAAGAAGATAGTCTTAAAGTCCGTTCTATAAAAGGTCTCTCCCTTCTATAAACTTATCCCTTAACTATTTATAGAAGTTATTACTAAATTCGGAGAATAGTGTTCTTTTAAATAACCCTTACTTCTTATATTATTTAGTCTTTATAAGGATATAAAGACTAATTTCCTTAGGTATTATTATCTCTTTATATTTAGAACTTCCTATTTATTAAAGTAGTTCTTCTATAATATATTATTAAAGCCTTATAGAGATATAAGGGTATGGGTTAGTGTAGACAGGGGTTTTTCCTTTATTAAGGTATTTATTATTATCTCCTATTTTAACGCCTTCCATAGTATTATTATAGCTATTAGTCTCGCTAGGAACTCTAAATTAACTAGAGGTCCTAGATAGTTTGGCTGCATCTAATATTCTAATTAATTAGGGGAGGCAGATCTTATGATATAAGAAGAAAAGGGGTATAACTATAATTATATAATGTGTTTTGGATATGAAGGATCATAAGGTAAGGCGGTTAACTTTAAATATATAATAGAACGCATAACAAAGAAAGATAAGGGGATAGCTTAGCTACTAGCATTAAACCTTTCTTTGTTATTTCAAAGTCTATATAGATATAAATATTAATACTAAAGTAAGAAGAGAGCTATATTATACCTTTTTATTAGCATAACTTATTATTAAATATGGCCCTCCTATTTCATAGGGCGAGTTATCATTAGATAAGCTACCTCTTCTAATTAACCTTGCTAATCTACGGTGTTCAAAGACTACATGGTTATCTGTGAAGGTAACCACTAATTAGTGTTAGATTCATAGGGTATTAAATTTAATGTAATATAGTTATAAGCCTAAAGAATAGTATTGTTATTGATTATCTATTCTAGGCTATGTTATCTATAATTATGATTAATTAAGTTGTAGGAAAAGAGAGGTAAAAAGCTAGAAGTTATAATATATGAAGGGAAAAGGGGTTACGCGTTTATATCCCTACATTTCCTAGCTAATTAACATGCTAGGTTGTGGGTCGCGTGTGGGGTCCGCGCGCGGCCCAAGCTTCTGCCGGGTAATTGCGGCTGCGACGCGCGATTGATATCACCTTTGTTCCAACAGGTAAACTTAAAGCAATTAGGGCTATCTGTATATATTTAGTATTAGTAGCAGATTCTTATTAGCTCCCTAATAGCTTTAATATTAACGTTATGCCCTAATTTACAAAGAACCTCGTATAGACATTAGATTAATAAATGCCTAAAGCGGCAATATAATTACCATAGCTCGCCTTCTATAAGGTAGCTCTAAGCAACTACTTCTTCTTTTTATATAAGAAGCATCTAGGCGTAGCCCTATTTACATACAACAGGGACTCTAATGTTTCCTTATTATAGCATGTTCTTAGAGATATTAAAGTTAATCTTTAAATAGTCTATATTATTAAGGGATAAGAGAAATAAAGTGTTTATAAGGACAACCTAAAAAAGGATATTTCTAAAGGGAGTAAGCACATTAGCTAATCTAAGCGTAATAATTAGGTTTCCCGCGCTAAATCTAACTAATGCCTTCTTCTCTATTAATTTATTAAGCTACAATATAAGTATCTAACGTTATAAAGCAAGAAATTAAGGGTGCCTTACTATAGAGAACTTTACGGCTCCTGTATTAGGTATAATCCCTTAGAATATTATATAGGAATAGCAATCTTCTAATATAAACATTACTAGGGCTTTATTTATAAGCTCCTGCTAAAAGGGGTCTTCTTTACTTAGGCTATAATACACTGCTTACCTTATTAGGAATTAAACCGTTTTCTCGCTATTAATATAGGTTCTATATATAAAGAAGCTTATAAGTACTAGCCTATCTATATTATTAGGGCTATTATTAAATCTAATACTCTTTATATACTAAGCAATTTTATCCTTAACAGGGGGTTAGGACTTGTGTTCTCCCTTATACTAAGTGAGGAATAAATAATATAAGTTATTAGTTAGATTTATAAGGTAGTAGTTCTTAAAGCGTTAAAACGCTTTCTTATAGTTCTCTTTAGGGTGCTTAGATAACTAGCATCCTTCCTTACTATATATATAGCACTTCTTTATATAAGGAGTATCTTCTCTTCCTTATAGTTTTAAGAGGTATTAGGTCTCTTTTCCCTTCCTATTATATCTTTAGTTAGTCTAGAATTACTCTAGGGTTATAGCTTTAGTTAGGAACTATTAATAGTTCTTCTTCTCTTTCTTAATAAGATAAAGGGTTATTCTAATCTATTTACAAAACTCTTATAGTCTATCTAGCGGATTTATAATTACTCCTTTACACTCTAGAATACTATAATAGGCTTTAATAAGTTAATTCTAAAGTGCCCTTTTAGTTTAGCTTACTTTAGGCACTACTTATTATAAGATAGCTAGTCTTTCTATAAGTTTATTAAAGTATTTAATTATTAACTTACTTAGGTTATTATTTATTATCCCTTATAAGGAAGTGTTATTTTACTCTAGTAGATATCTTTACTATATATCCTTAGTTTTAAATTATTCTCTTATATAGCTAATAAGCATAAGGAGATCTTATAGTTATCTAGGTTTAGAGAGGTAGTCTATATAGTATTATAGTACTTTACCTTTAAGTATAACCTTAAAAGCATAACTAGCTTATTTAGGCTAGATATTAAGTAACTCACACTTTTTATAAAATATTTAAAGCTTTAATTTAAGAATATTATAGTTATTAGCACTATAAAGTTATTCTTTAGGGTATACCTTAGATAGGTTAATAATTTACTTTAGCAAAGGTTTTTAGGTCTATAGAGGTCCTCTAGGTGTTTCCCTTTATATTTATAAAAGGGGTAGTAAGGTCTTTAGGAAGTAAGAGGGTAGCTTTATAGGTAGTACCCTTAAGGCTTATTATTCCCTCTAATCCTCCTTTTCCTTATATTAGGAAGGAGAAATTATAGCTCTTTAAGCTATACTAATAGGGGCATTACTAGCCCTAGATAGTATAGGTTACCTCTATTAGTAACTCTCTTACTTAGGGGTATTATTAGTAGTATTACTAAGGTAATACTACTAACTTACCTCTAGTAAAGGTATAGGTAAGGGAGTTACCTATAAAAGGTAGTCTTAACTCTAGGTTAATTAACCTTCCTAGGGGAGATTAGCTAGGCCTTCTTAGAGGGAATTAACTTAGTTTTCCTAGGGGAGTCTAGCTTATTAATCCTTTTAATAGTAATTATACTAATAAATAGGGTAATAAGGTAAGTTACCTAGTTCTAATATTACTATTATCTAGTAAATTATAAAAGAACTCTTTATTTTATAGGTTCTTTTAGAAGCCTATATACTTCTTCCTAGCCTTTTTAATTTCTTTAAGAGTCTAAAATCTAAATTCTTCTTAGTTTACTACTTCTTTAAGGTTATTTACTGTTAAAAATAAGACCTATTTTTAGCCCTTTTCTAGTTAAAGAACCTTCTTATTACTAGCTTGCTTTGCAAGTCTGACAGCTGCACTGCAGCTGTCAACGGTCGCGAGGGCAGCTGTCAATGGCTGCGACCGACCGTGTGGATGACTAATTAGTCAATTGCGTTGTGGCTGCAAGTGTGGCTACAACCACGCCACTAGTAATTAGGTAAGCTAGGGTGACGTAAGCTAGGGTGACGTAAGCAGGTTACCCTACACATAACTTACCCTATAGCCAACGATTTCTTAAAACGATACGGTCAGTAGGTCTATGAGAGGAAGAAGATCTTTTTAACTAGCTAGATAGCTAGTCCTCTCAACCAACAATAGCTATATTGCCCGTATAACGTATCTAAAATCAATTCTATTACTCTATAAGATATTATAAAAGTAATCTAAATTAAATTCTATTAGTTAATAACTACTATAACCTTCCGTTACGTTACGTTAATTAATTTAACGTTGCAGCCCTATTAGTCCCCGACCGTAGAGCTTACACCTATACAGCTATTGCTAGCTAGCAACTAGCTCCTTATATTTCAATAGGTTATGAGCCCGGCTCTATCACTATAGATTCCTTTTAGGTCATTTTGTGTGCAAATACAGAAGACTTCCCTTCTATAAAAAAGGAAGGACCTGCAAGAAAGAAGCTTTTCCCTTCTATAAAAAGGAATCAATTGTGGCTACAGAAGACTTCCCTTCTATAAAAAAGGAAGGATCCGCGAGATAGAAGCTGTTTCCCTTCTATAAAAAGGAATAAATTTCAAATACAGAAGACTTCCCTTCTATAAAAAAGGAAGGACCCGCGAGATAGAAGCTTTTCCCTTCTATAAAAAGGAAAATGGATACCAAAGGAAAGGGAAAGGGACCTGTTATCCCTGACCCTAGTGCGCAAGAGGTTCTAAATAACCAGCTAAAAGAGCAGGCTATTAAGCAACAAGCAACTATAGACCAGTTATTAGAGAAGCTAGAAAGCCTATCTATAACTGTAAATAGTCGTATGGAGGGTGTGGAATCTGATAAGCCCGCTAGTCAGCAGCAAGATCAGCAGCCTGTTCAAGAAAATCAAGCTGAATCTAGCTCTGTACAAGCAACCTTTAATAATTCAATTATTAAGGAATTTAATAAAAGGGTTTATAGTTTTCCAGAGACTGCTAGGCTTAAAGGAGCCGAAAATTTCGAACAATGGAAACAAGCCCTAACTATCCAATTTAGAGCTTTAGGCATGCCTAATTTTCTAGATAATCCGGAGAGTTCTAGGGCGCTAGGGGATCCAGATCAAGCTATTATCCTTATGTTACTAAGGGATAGTTGTACGGAAGGACCCCAAGCCGCTATAACTTGGCAAAAATCACCTGAAGAAGCCTATAATTTACTTGTAAGGCAATATTCACATAGCGTTGAAATCCAGAGGGGGTCCCTATATTCAGAATTTCATAACCTGAATTTTCAAGAGTTTAAGGGGACTCTAGAGTCCTTTAATGCAGTCTTTAATAATCTACTAGCTAGATTATCGATTTCAGGGGTCCTGATTGCTCCGATAGATCAGGTTAATCAATATCTTCAATCCCTAAAATCAACCTTCCCTCAGTGGGCTGAGAGGCAACGATTCAGCATGCGCACGGATAGGGCTATAGGGGCTCCCCTAGAAGCCCTAAATCTTCAATTTTTGATGGCAGACCTTCTAGCAGAACAGAGGGATAAGTCATCTACGGTATCCAAAGCCCTGAATTATAGGGCTAAAAACCTTGAAAAGGGTGCCAAAGAAAAAGAAAAGGCCCCTAAGGATCAGAAGAAGAAAGGAGGCTCTGAAGAAAATAAGGGCTCTTCTAATTCTAATTCTTCTTCTAATAAGAAGAAGAAGAAGAAGCAAAAAGGTCAAAAATCAGATAAAAAGGATAATAAAGAGACCTCTGGAGAGGGATCTTTTATGCTAGGAAATTACAACCTTTCTAACGGTGCTCTTAAACCGTACAAGAAGCCTAGCCTTCATAAGACTAGTTATAAGAGCTCTAGTGATAGCAGCTCTGATTCTAGCTCTAGTGAATCGGATAATGAAAATCAAGAAATTAAAACCTTAAATGGTTTTAATTATTACAGCAAAGACATGAAAAAGGCCCTATTATATGATACAGGTTCGACTGTACATATTGTTAATTCTAGGGAGGTCTTTAGGGATTATACCCCCTATAAAAAGGGGGAATCCGACCCTATTATAACTGGTGGTGGCCCTATTTACGCTAAGGGTCACGGTAGTGCTGTTTTTGAGGTCCTATATCAGAAAAATCCAGCTAAATATAGGACCTTAGTGCTTAAAGATGCGCTATATTTTCCTCAGCTTGATGTTAATATAGTTAGTGGACTTACGCACTATATATCTGGTGGTTGCCTTATAAAAAACCTACTTTATCTTAAAGATAGGTCTCTTATTGCAACCTTAGATATAGAAAAACATGGTTTTTTCTTCCACGTTAAAAACCAATCTACGCCTAAGTTATCTAAAGGGCCCTGTAATAATTCGCATTATATCCGACCTTTTACCTACGCCGCTTTTAAGGGTCATAGTTACCCTATAGAGGTTCAAATTCCCTCTAAAAAGCCGGATTAGGCTTCTGATTTAGACGAAATCGACGAAAATGATGATGATATTGAAGAAATCGTACGGGATGATTTAGGGGAATTAGTCCCTTCTTCTTCGCCTATAGCCCCAGGTTGGGTCCCTTATAAATCTAAGGAAATAGATTTAGGGGTGTTAGAGGGCCCTAGTGGAGGAAAAGGGTCCCTAATACCTCTCCAAGAGGCCTATGGTTCTCAAGGGGCCCAGCAGGGGACTAGTGAAGAGGGCCCTAGTCTAGATCCTAATTCAGACCCTAAGGATCTTCAATATCAACGGTTGTTAGAACTAGCTGGCCTATGGCATGTACGATTAGGGCACCTAGGTCTTCCTTTGCTAAAGAAAACTAGCCTTATAACTAAAGGAATCCCTGATTTTTCTAAAATTAAGGATAAGGATTTTAGATGTATTGCTTGTGATCAATCTAAGGCAGTTAGAAGACCCAGGAAATTAGCTATCCCTGACCCCCCAAGAGCTCTAGATCGAATAGAGGGGGATACGCTAAAAATCAGCCCCACGCCGTACAATAAGCAGTCAATTTGCTTATTTCTAGTTGATCGAAAGACTAGATATAAGTGGGTTATCTTATTACCTAATAAGGAAGGCCCAACTGTTTATAAGGCTATCAAAGGCTTCTTCAGAGGGCTTAAAAATCAACTAGGTCAATATCCTAGGCACCTTCACTTCGATGGGGGCTAGGAAATCGATTCTAGTTGTCAAGCTTGGTTGAATTCTAAAGGGATCAAATTTACGACTTCTAGTCCCTATATCCATGAGCAAAATGGATTAGCAGAACGTTCAATTCGTACTATTCTAGATCGATTAAGGGCTACTATCCAGTGGGCAAAATTACCGTTATTTTTATGGTGTTTTGTATTACCTGCAGTTGTTAACCTAGTTAATATAACTGCTAATACCACTAAGGATGAAAGCCCTGAACAGCTGCTATCTAGGGAGCTAAATCAGCCTTATACAACTGATATTAGCAGTATTAGAGCTATAGGATCTCACTGTGAGATTCTAATCCCCCTGGAAAAACGGCCTAAAGCCCAGAAGTTAGCAGCTAGGACTATCCCTGGAAGACTTTTAGCTACACTAGGTTCTAACACCTACCTAGTGTACATCCCCTCTAAAAGGCTAGTTACAAAGACTAGCTTTATTAAGATTATAGAACCTATAGGCCCTGTTTCTAAAGGCTTACCTAGGATTTCTATAGGGGATAACCCTTTAGAGGGGGAAAATGATCTAGAAAATGAAAATCAACAAAATCTAGACCAAGGTTCAAAGGATTATCCTATAGACAACATAGGTATCCCTGTAGGTCAAGAAAAACCACCTACAGGCCCCAAAGAACCTCCTAAAGGCTTAATTCCAGCGGATCCCATACAGGCGCAGCCTATAACTCAACCAGGAAATCAGATTTCGACTTCGGACCTCGATTTTGACAAAATTATCGATTTCGACCCTAATATCGACCCTATGGATGTTGATATTAGTTCCCCTTCTTCTCTAGATTTCATAAAAGAAATCTGCTTTAAGGTACGGGAGAAGCTAAAGGAAAAGAATCCTATTAGCCCCGAGCCTAAGACCTGGAAGCAGGCTATATCTAGCCCTGAAAGGGATAAATGGATAGAAGCCACGTACAAGGAATACGAACAGCTTCTAAAGGCTGGTACTTTTAAATTTATAGGGAAAGATCAAATCCCTAAGGGCCGAAAAGTACTAAAGAATAGGCTTGTTTATAAGCTTAAAAAGGATAAAGAAAATAATCCTTTAAAATATAAGGCTCGACTCGTTGCTAAGGGATTTATGCAAATCGAAGGCCTAGATTACCTAGAGACCTTCGCTGCCACAAGCATTCCCCCTAGCTGGAGGATTTTACTAGCCCTAGCGGCTTGGAATAACTGGGAAATCGAACAAATTGATTTTATAGGAGCTTTTCTTAATAGTAAGCTACAACAACAGATTTATATGGTTATTCCAGAAGGGTTTATTGAATTCCTTGAGGCAAATCCTAAACTAGCTAAATTAGCTAGAAGTTTTGGCTGGAAACCTTCTAAAGATCAAGTAATTTTATTACAGAAGTCTTTATACGGCCTAAAACAAAGCTCAAGGGAATGGCAACAAGCGCTAATATTAGTGCTTAAATCCCTAGGATTTAACCCTTTAATATCTGACCCAGCTATCTTCTTCAATCCTTCAACCAAAACCTTCGTCATTACGTACGTTGATGACTGTCTTCTAATTGGACCGGATTTATCTTATATCCAAAGGCTTAAAAAGGAACTTCATAAAGTCTATCCAATAGAAGATAGGGGGCCTGCTGAATTCTTCTTAGGGGTTCAAATCGTACGAGATAGGCGTAATAGAATACTGAAAATTCATCAATCTCAGTATATATTAGAAGCCTTAAAACGATTTAATATGCTAGATAGTAAGCCTATTAGCATACCTCTTCAGCCAGGCGTTTTAGCTACGCAGACAACTAAGCTTTTAATAGCTAGCGAAATCAAGCTTTATCAGTGCATTATAGGGACTATAATGTACCTAATGTTGCTTACAAGGCCTGATACAGCTTTTACGCTACAGTGGTTATCTACTGCACTAGCTAGCCCTTATATAGAACACCTAAAAGCAGCTAAAAATCTGCTAAGGTATCTATTAGGGACTAGATTCCTTGCTATTATCTATAGGGGAGACCCTAAAGGTTTAGTTAGCAAAAGCCTAATAGGTTATTGTGATAGTGATTTTGCAGGGGATAAAAAGACCTCAAAATCAACCTATGCTTATCTATTCAAGCTAGCTGGCGGACCTATTAGCTGGAAATCAAAGAAAGCTAGTACAATAGCTCTATCAACACTAGAAGCTGAAGCTGATGCTATCTGCGAGACCTTCCGGGAGCTTCAGTGGCTTCAGGGCTTATTTAAGGAGCTAAAAACCCCTATTTCTCCCCCTATCCAGATATATTGCGATAATCAAGGCGCTATAACTACTGCTTATAACCCTGCTTTACATAGTCGTACAAAGCATACATTGCTAAAGTTCAACTATATTAGGCAACAGGTTTTAGAGGGTTTAGCTAAGATTGAATATCTAGATACGAAGTCAATGCCTGCAGATGGTCTTACGAAACCTCTTTCTAGACCTCTTCATCAGGCTTTTATTAAGCTTTTAGGGCTTAATAATTATTAAACCAACAACTAATTCCCTTCAACAGGGAACCAAAAAACAACGTTAAAAAGGGAGCTATATTTAACAATAGCTAGGAATTCAAAAAGGGGGCTTTTTTCATATTTTCCTGTTTTTCCCTTTTTATCTGTTATTAAAAGTTGTTGATTTTTCCCTATAGTCTTTTTGTACACTTCTAATTGCTTTTAAATGTAATTCTTTTGTAGAGGGGGTGTTAAAAATAAGACCTATTTTTAGCCCTTTTCTAGTTAAAGAACCTTCTTATTACTAGCTTGCTTTGCAAGTCTGACAGCTGCACTGCAGCTGTCAACGGTCGCGAGGGCAGCTGTCAATGGCTGCGTCGCAGCTGTCAACAGCTGCGACCGACCGTGTGGATGACTAATTAGTCAATTGCGTTGTGGCTGCAAGTGTGGCTACAACCACGCCACTAGTAATTAGGTAAGCTAGGGTGACGTAAGCTAGGGTGACGTAAGCAGGTTACCCTACACATAACTTACCCTATAGCTATCTTTGACAACGATTTTCTCTTTATCTAGAGGTCGTACAAAAGTTTCATATATAGCAAATTAAAGCTTGAAGATAGGGCTTTCTCTTTATGCAAGGTTATTTTTTGGACCAAAAGTTGGTGCATACGGGTTGCTAGCTAGTATGGTGGTGAGTCGATTTTTTGGTTTTTGCATACAAATGAATTTTGCGGAAAATCAAAAGTGGCCCGTAAGACCCCGTTGGCGGCCCGGATCCACCGATACGGTCGGTAGGTCTATGAGAGGAAGAAGATCTTTTCAACTAGCTAGATAGCTAGTCCTCTCAACCAACAACAGCCGCATTGCCCGTACAACGTATCTAAAATCAATTCTATTGCTCTATAAGATATCATAAAAGTGATCTAAATTGAATTCTATTAGTTGATAACTGCCACAACCTTCCGTTGCGTTGCGTTGATTGATTCAACGTTGCAGCCCTATTGGTCCCCGACCGTAGAGCTTGCACCTGTACAGCTGTTGCCAGCTGGCAACTAGCTCCCTACATTTCAATAATATAGCTATAGTGTTTAATATAGCAAAATTCCTTAATAATATCTCTGCAAAAATAACCTAGGAAGCCCTCTGTATGTGCTAGATTAATGCTTACCTAGGCCCCCTAGACTTTATTATTATAGATACTAGAATAAACTTCTATAGCAATAAATTTAGATAATTCATAGCTTTAATGTTAATTTTAATTAAGGAAGTCCCTATTAAGGCACACTATAGTATAGGGAAGGTTAAAAGGTATTATAGGCCGCTCTAAAGAGCCTATAATATAATTAGACGTAAATACCCTACAACGCTAGAACCTATTGCCCTTTAAATAGCAATTAAGGCCTTAAATAACACCATAGGCCCTAATAGCCTTATCCTAACCCTCCTTATCTTTAGAGCCTACCTATATATAACAAATAAGTCCCTACTATTGCCTAATATTACATAGTATGTGATTATAATATAGAAGGCTACTAAAGAGATTAAGAGACTTTACACTATCTAGAAGGTTAATAAGGCCCTTACTAAACATAATAGCCTAGATACCTTAAAGACCCTTAGCCTGCTACTTAGATTAAAGGTTAAGGTCTAGTAAGAAGGTAAGGGATAGGTAGGTCTATATAAACTACTAGTGATTACTAAAGAAAGCTATACACTTAATATGCCTAGAGGCCTAAAGACCTTTAGGTTAATATCTATTAAGCCTTACTATAATAATCCTAGTGCGAAGAAGATAGCAAAGCCTAGTAAAGAGGAAGGAGAGAAAGGGCAAGAGGCCTATAATAAGAATATAGTACTACTAATACTATTAAAGTAAGGATATGGAAGGCTATAGAAGAACCCTCCTATAATGCCTTAAGGTGCTAATACCTTCCTGTTAGTAAAAGAACATAGTAACCTAGCCCTTATAATTAAGTTACGTAAGGAAGGAATTATTAAGACCCTAGGCAAACTATTTAAGCTGTTAATAAAAGCGGAGATTAATACTCTAATTAAGTAAGGTGTGTTTAAATTTATTATATTTAATAAGGAAGAATATAGTAGGATTCGAATCTTTAATTCCTGAATTATTAATAAGATTAAAGGTAAGATAACGAAACCCTACGAAAAGTCATGCCTTATGATTTAAGGGTGTGAGAATAAAGGGAAATAGGCTATTCTCACACAGGCCCTAACGATTTAACGCGCGAGCTAACGTCTTATCCTTGTAATAGCCCTGTTAGTAAGATTAAGGAAATTCCTTATCTAGCTAAGAGATATCTATTAGGCTTATGTATAGGCTTGTATATTACTAGAGTAGCTAATCCTAGCGCGCTTGCTAATTTAAATACGGCATCTCTACCTGCCTAGTATAATCTTAAGGGTTATTAAACCTCTCTATAGGCTTATAGAAGTAGGAACGCACTAGTAGGTTATATATTATAAGCATTATAGAGAGAACCTCTAGATGGAAACCTTTACATATAATCCCTGCTTACTTATGACTATAAAGGAAAGCCCTAACTTTACCTGCGTTAGAATGTAAACTAATAATATAATTAGCCTCTTAGATAAGAAGTTCTCTAAGAAGGAAGAGACCTAGCTTACTATAGTAGGCTTTAATATAAAGCTAAAGTAATTTCTAACTTAGGACTACCCTCTTATGTTTAATAGTAGCATTATCTTACTAGAGAATAATACTATTAAAATCTAGTAGAAAGAGTAAAGTAATAAGTTAGAGTTAGTTCTAATGACTAACTTAAAGCGTAAATACGTTAAGCAGAGGGCCTAAGGCGCTTACATTGCCTTGATTTACTAACCAGAGGCTTGCTTTAACCTATCTGTTACTATATAACACTAGGAGCCAACCCTAGAGGATATGAAAGCCCTTAATTACTGCCTAAAGTGGTAGATAAATTACCTAGAGAGAGGTCTAATATTTATCCTAATTAACCTTAAGAAAGTAAAGCTCTTTGCCTTTGTAAATAAATCCTTTGCTAATAACTAGGACCTATTCTTATAACTAGGATATATACTTATCCTAGCAAACAAAGACTACACTAATAGTAAGTTTATAATTAAAGGTAATATTATACACTTTAGCTTAATAAAGAGTAAGAGAGTTATATAAAGTGTGCTTACCTTAGAAGTCTATAGTATAGTAGCTAGTGTTAATATAGCTTATATAATTATAATCACCCTAAACTTAGTTACTAACTAACTAAAGCTCCTAAAGATCCTAGTTATTATATATACGGATTTATACTCCTTATATAAGTGCCTTATTAAGCTTAGTATAATAAAGGAGAAACGCCTAATAATTAATATTATAGCCCTTTAATAGTTATATAAACGCTAAGAACTTTATGAGATCTAATGGATTAATAGAGAGAATAACCTAGCTAATGCCTTTATAAAGGTATTACCTAATAAGGCCCTTAAGAGCTTTATCTTAACTAACTAGATAACTATCTAAATAGAGGGATAGGTTACCTACGCGTAATATACGCGTAGTAAGAGGAAAATATAATCCTCTAGGAGGGTAGCTATAGGGATAAGATAGTAATACGCGGGGGATCTATGCCCTTATAGTTAATATCCCTAGTAGCTATAACTATGCTAGCTTACTAGGCCCTCCTAGTGGACTATAGAAATTAATAGAGGTACGTAGGAGAATAAAGGTGTTGCTAAGGAGGAGGAAGATATTATATATACACTATAGTGTAGTATATATATTATTTTAAGGAAAAGAAGGGATTTGGAAGGACCCACTTATCCTTATATAGGCTTATAAGCTAAGCAAGATTATTATTTCCCTTTTATTAGTAACTATATGCCTAGATAGGCTATGAGTTCTTTTCCTTATATCTCTTATTAATTATATCCTTAATTTATTTATCTTTCTTTTTTATTTCTATAATTAATATTACGCGTTGATAATTATGTTAAAAGAGAGAAGTTCTAGTGTTAGAATAAAGGTGATATTAATCACGCGTCGTAGCCATAATTACCTAGCAGAAGCTTAGGCCATGCGCGAACCTTACACATAACCTACAACCTGGCACGTTAATTAGCTAGGAAATATAGGGATATAAACGCGTAACCCCTTTTCCCTTTATATATTGTAACTTCTAGCTTTTTACCTCTCTTTTTCCTACAACTTAATCAATCATGACAACAGATAACGCAGCCTAGAATAGATAATCGATGACAATACTATTCTTCGGGCTCACGACTGTATTACACATTGAATTCAATACCCTGTGAATCCAACAATAATATATTTTCCTTTATTACTAAAATTAGAAAAAAAAGCTTTAAAAGTAAGCTAAAGAATATATACTATTTTTAGCTTACTTACTTAGCTATATATTATACTAAAAAGTAGGTTTAAAAGTAAACCTTATTAACTATACCTTTTATTTACTAACAGTTTCTATGCTTTTTCTATAATTTAGTCTAAAGAAAAAGATATATTAATAAAAGTGGGTCTAAAGTAAGTCCTTATAATTATACCTTTACTTACTAATCACCTTTATGCTTTTTCTATAATCTAGTCTTAGAAAAAGGAGGTATTCATAAAAGTGGGTCTAAAGTGGGTCCTTATAATTATACCTCTACTTCCTAATAACTTTTATGCTTTTTTCTATAATCTAGTCTTAGAAAAAGGAGGTATTAATAAAAGTGGGTCTAAAGTGGGTCCTTATAATTATACCTTTACTTCCTAATAACTTTTGTGCTTTTTTCTATAATCTAGTCTTAGAAAAAGAAGGAATAAATAAAAGTGGGTCTAAAGTGGGTCCTTATAATTATACCTCTACTTCCTAATAACTTTTATGCTTTTTTCTATAATCTAGTCTTAGAAAAAGAAGGAATTAATAAAAGTGGGTCTAAAGTGGGTCCTTATAGTTGCCTTTTACTTAGAGTTTATACTTTTTTTTAATTAGTTATAGAATTATTTCTTAAAAAGAGATATTAAATTTATTATTACTATTACTACTATTACTACTACTACTACTATTATTACTATTATTACTATTATTACTATTATTACTATTATTACTATTATTACTATTATTACTATTATTACTATTATTACTATTATTACTATTATTATTATTTTAAAAAATATAAGAAAGAAAAGTATTTTATTTTATTAATATATTTAAAAAGCTTAAAATACTAAGTAATTAAAAAGTATAGCTTTTTCTATAGTAATTTCCTTATACTTATTTATATTTATATTTTAGTTACTTATTTACTATTTAATTTTAATTAAACTTTAACACTAATAATATTATAAGTTAATATAATTTATTATAGCTTATAGTAGCTTATAAACTATAAGCTATTATAAGCTATTATAAGCTTTTATAAGCTTTTATAAGCTTTTATAAGCTATTATAAGCTATTATAAGCTATTATAAGCTATTATAAGCTATTATAAGCTATTATAAGCTATTATAAGCTATTATAAGCTATTATAAGCTATTATAAGCTATTATAAGCTATTATAAGCTATTATAAGCTATTATAAGCTATTATAAGCTATTATAAGCTATTATAAGCTATTATAAGCTATTATAAGCTAATTATATTACTAAAAATTACAAATACTACAAATACTACAAAATACTACATGTAGTGTAGTGTAGTAAAAAAATTCCCTTGTAGTGTAATGTGTAGTGTAGTGTAGTATGTAGTGTAGTGTAGTATACTACACTACACTACAAATACTACACAATGTAGTGTAGTGTAGTGCAAAGCTCTGATAAGGAGTATAAATCTATATATATAATAACTAGGATCTTTAGGAGCTTTAGTTATTTAGTAACTAGGTTTAGGGTTATTATAATTATATAAGCTATATTAATGCTAGCTACTATACTATAAACCTCCAAGGCAAGCATGCTTTGAATAACTCTTTTACTCTTTATTAAGCTAAAGTGTATAATATTACCTTTAATAGTGAATTTGCTATTAGTGTAGTCCTTATTAGCTAGGATAAGTATATATCCTAGTTATAAAGATAGGTCCTAGTTATTAGTAAATAATTTATTTATAAAAGCAAAGAGCTTTACCTTCTTAAGGTTAATTAGGATAAATATTAGGCCTCTTTCTAGGTAATTTATTTACTACTTTAGGTAGTAATTAAGGGCTTTTATATCCTCTAGGGTTAGCTCTTAGTGCTATATAGTAATAAATAGATTAAAGTAAGCCTCTAGTTAGTATATTAAGGCAATATAAGCGCCTGAGGCCCTTTACTTAATGTATTTACACTTTAAATTAATTATTAGAACTAATTCTAACTTATTACTCTATCCCTTTTACTATATCTTAATAGTATTATTCTCTAGTATAATAATACCTTTATTAAACATAAGGGGATTATCCTAGGTTAGGAATTACTTTAGCTTTATATTAAAGCCTATAGTAACTAGTTAAGTCTTTTCCTTCTTAGAGAACTTCTTATCTAATAGGCTAAGAGTATTATTAGTCTATATTCTAATATATATAAAGTTAGGGCTTTCCTTTATAGTTATAAGTAAGTAAGGATTATTTATAGAGGTTTCTATCTAGAGGTTCTCTTTATAATACTTATAATATATAACCTACTAATACGTTCTAGCCTTTATAAGCTTATAGAGGGGCTTTATAACCCTAAAAATCATACTAGGTAAGTAAAGGTACTATATCTAAATTAGCAAGCGCGCTAGGATTAGCTACTCTAGGAATATATAGGCCTGTACATACGCCTAACAGATATCATATAGCTAGATAAGGAATTTCCTTAATCTCGCTAATAGGGCTATCACAAGGATAAGATATTAGCTTGCTTATTAAATTATTAGGGCCTGTGTAAGAATAGCTTGTTTCCCTTTATCCTTATATCCTTAGATTATAAGGCATGACTTTTTATAGGGTTCTATTATCTTACCTTTAATCTTATTAATAATTTAAGAATTAAAGATTCGAATCCTACTATGCTTCTCCTTATTAAATATAATAAATTTAAACACACCTTACTTAATTAGGGCATTAATTTCTACTTTTATTAATAGTTTAAAAGGTTCGCCTAGGGTCTTTATAATTCCTTCCTTTTATAGCTTAATTATAAGGGCTAAGTTACTATATTCTTTTACTAATAGGAAGGTATTAGTCTCTTAAGGTATTATAGGAGGGTTCTTTTAGGGTCTTCTATACCTACGCTTTAGTAGTATTACTAGCACTATATTCTTATCTTAGGCCTCTTACCCTTTCTCCTTTTCCTCTTTACTAGGCTTTACTATTTTCTCTATACTAGGATTATTATAGTAAGGCTTAATAGAGGTTAACCTAAAGGTCTTTAGGCCCCTAGGTATATTAAGTATATAGCTCTCTCTAGTTATTACTAGTAGCTTATATAGGCCTGCTTATCCCTTACTTTCTTGCTAGACTTAGACCTTTAATCTAAGTAGTAGGTTAAGGGTTTTTAAGGTATCTAGGCTATTATATTTAGTAAGGGCCTTATTAACCTTCCTAATAGTATAAAGCCTCTTAATCTCTTTAGTAGCCTTCTATACTATAATTATATACTATATAATATTAGGTAATAGTAAGGATTTATTTATTATATATAAGTAAGCTTTAAAGATAAGGAGGGTTAGAATAAGGCTATTAAGGCCTATAGTATTATTTAGGGCCTTTATTACTATTTATAAGGTAGTAGGTTTAGGTGTTATAGGATATTTATACCTAATTATATTATAGGCCCTTTAGAGCGGCTTATAATACCTTTTAACCTTCCTAATACTAGAGTATACCTTAATAAGGACTTCCTTAATTAAAATTAATATTAAAGCTATAAATTATCTAAATTTATTACTATAGAAGTTTATTCTAGTGTCTATAGTAATAAAATCTAGAGGGCCTAGATAAGTATTAATCTAGTATATCTAGAGGGCTTCCTAGGTTGTTTTTATAGAGATATTATTAAGGAATTTCACTACGTTAAACACTATAGCTATATTTATAATATAGAGTATAAGGTAGTTACTATTAAGGTAAAAAACATTTACTATTACTTTATAGTTAAAGCTACACTTATCCTTAAGGGTGAATTTAAAGTAATTAAGGCTATTTATATATATCTAGTATTAGTAGCAAAGTCTTATTAGCTCCTTAATAGCTTTAATGTTAATATTATACCCTAATTTACAGAGAACCTTATGTAATTATTAGATTAATAGATGCCTAAAGCAATAGTGTAATTACTATAACTTGCCTTCTATAAGATAGCTCTAAGCAACTACTTCCTCTTTTTATGTAAGTAATATCTAAGCATGCCCCTATTTATATATAATAAGGACTTTAATATTTCCTTATTATAGTATATTTTTAAAGATATTAAAATTAATTCATAAGCAGTCTATATTATTAAGGGATAAGAGAAATAGAGTATTTATTAGTATAACCTAAAAGAGAATATCTCTAAAAGGTATAAGTATATTAGCTAATCTAAGCGCGATAATTAGTTCTCCTACGCTAAATCTAACTAATGCCTTTTTTGCTATTAATTTATTAAGCTATAGTTTAGGCATTATAGTAAAAACCTTCGCATAAACTTCCGCACCGCTCTAAAGGTCTAGAATCGCCTCTAAAATACAAACCATATTAATATTTGATTTCTTACCTCTATTTACCCCCCCCTATAATATTATATTACAATAAAGCTAGTGGTAGGAGTGCGAATATGCTAATAGTAATTAACTTAGGAGAAAGGGGGCTAGTATAAAGCTACTATTACCTAAATATAAGAATAGGATAGTTTAATGTTTAGAGCAGCAAGAATAACCCTATAATAGACCGGATCTAATTTAAACATCTAGATAATACAAAATACTATAATAAAATCACAAGCCTTATCCCTAGTAATAAAGTTACTTAGGTGTAGTGTATCACCAAAGCTGTCACTAAACAGGCAGCGGACCGCGCCCGAGCTAAAGCAAAGGCAACAAACCACAACAACAGCAACATCCGCACCACCAAAGGAGCCCTTAAACAAGCCCTCAAAGAGGCCATCAAAGAAGGAACCAAAGGAAGCAACACTTCAACCTAGGCAAGCATCGCCGCCAGCCCGGCTCCTAAGCGAATGCCCGGGGCAGGCGTGTTATCGCACCGGAATAGGATCAGAAGGGGCCTCCGAACACTCACTCCACATATTTTTCCTTTCTTTTCTTTTTAACGGGATAAGGCTAGCGTAAGCTAGTAATAAACACCTACAGCAGGAAACACACCAAGCAGCGCAGGCCTGTCATAGGGCTAGCGCTAGCCTATACATAGACGCAAGGGGGTTTTTCTTCCTAGTATAAGGTTTTCCCTTTTAACTTAGTAATAGGAGTACTAGCAATAGCTATCTATAGAGCTAACTAGTGTAAATAATATAAATATATATAGTTTAGGCATTTAATATTATAAAGTAAGGAATTAAGAATACCTTACTATAGAGAACTTTACGGCTCCTATATTAGGTATAATCCCTTAAAACGTTATATAAGAATAGTAATCTTCTAGTATAAATATTGTTAAAGCTTTGCTTAAGAGTTCTTGCTAAAAGAGGTCTTCTTTACTTAGACTATAATAAGCTACTTAACTTATTAGGAATTAAAATATTCTTTTACTATTAAGTTATGTTCTGTAATTAAAGAAGCTTATAGGTACTAGCCTATCTGTACTATTAAGGCTATTATTAAATCTAATACTCTTTATATACTAGGCGATTTTGTTATTAATAAGGGATTAAGGTTTGTATTCCCCTTTATACTATATAAGAAATAAATTATATAAGTTATTAGCTAGATCCATAAGGTAGTAGTTCTTAAAGTATTAATACGCTTTCTTATAGTTCTTTTCTAGGTGCTTTAATAACTAGTATCCTTCCTTACTATATATATAGTATTTCTTTATATAAGAATTTCCTCCTTTTCCTTATAGTTTTAAAAGGTATTAGGTCTCTTTTCCTTTCCTATTATATCTTTAGTTAGTCTAGAATTACTCTAGGGTTATAGCTTTAGTTAGGAATTATTAGTAGTTCTTTTTCTCTTCCTTTATAAGTTAGATTATTATCTTAATCTATTTATAGAATTCTTATAGTCCCTTTAGTAAGTCTATAATAACTCCTTTATATTCTAGAATATTATTATAGGCTATTATAAGTTAATTCTAAAGTACCCTTTTACTTTAGCTTACCTTAGGTACTACTTATTATAAGATAGCTAGCTTCTTTATAAGATTATTAAAGTAATTAATTATTAATTTACTTAGGTTATTATTTATTATTCCTTAAAAAGTAGAATTATTCTATTCTAGGAGATATCTTTACTATATATTTTTAGTCTTAAATTATTCCCTTATATAGGTAATAAGTATAGGGAGGTCTTATAGTTTACTAGGTTTAGAGAGGTAGTTTATATAGTATTATAAAGCTTTACCTTTAAGTATAATCTTAAAGGTATAACTAGCTTATTTAGGTTAGATATTAAGTAATTTATACTTCCTATAGAATATTTAAAGCTTTAATTTAAGAATATTATAGTTATTAGCACTATAGAGTTATTCTTTAGGGTATACCTTTAATAAGTCTATAATTTACTTTAGTAAAGGTCTCTAAGTCTATAGGGGTTTTCTAAATACTTCTCTTTATATTTATAAAAGAGGTAGTATAGTCTTTAGGAAGTAAGAGAGTAGCTTTATAAGGAGTAGCCTTAAGGTTTATTATTCCCTTTAATCTTTCTCTTCCCTATATTAGGGAGGAGAAAGTGTAGTTCTTTAGGCTATACTAATAAAGGTAATATTAGCCCTAGGTAGTTAAGGCTAACTCTATTAGTAATACCCTTACTTAGGGGTATTATTAGTAGTATTATTAAGGTAGTTTTACTAAATTATCTTAGGTAAAGGTATAGGTAAGGGGGTTACTTATAAATACTTATAAATAGCATCCTTTAGTGCCCTTAATTCTAGATTAATTAACTTTCTTATAGGAGATTAGCCTATTAATCCCTTTAATAGTAATTATACTAATAAGCAAGGTAAAGGGGTTAGTTATTAGGATCTAATATTACTATTTTCTAATAGATTATAAAAGAATTCTTTATTCTATAGGTTCTTCTAAAACTATATATACTTCTTCCTAGCCTTTTTAATTTCTTTAAGAGTCTAAAATAAGAATTCTTTCTAGTTTACTACTTCTTTAAGGTTATTTACTATCTTTATACCTTTTCTAATAGTTATATACACTCTATTATAAAGAAAATAGTCTTAAAGTCTATTCTAGGAAAGGTCTCTCTTATTTATAAACTTATCTCTTAACTATCTATAGAAGTTATTACTAAATTTAGAGAATAGTATTCTTTTAAATAACCTTTACTCCTTATATTATTTAGTCTTTATAAGGATATAGAGACTAATTTCCTTAGGTATTATTATCTCTTTGTATTTAAAGCTCTTTATTTATTAGAGTAGTTTCTTTATAATATATTATTTAAGTCTTATAAAGATATAGGGGTATAGATTAGTGTAAATAGAGGCTTTTCCTTTATTAGGGTATTTATTACTATCTCTAGCTTTAATACCTTCTATAGCATTATTATAGCTATTACTCTTACTAGGAACTCTAAATTAACTAGAGGTCCTAGATAGTCTAGCTACTTCTAATATTCTAATTAATTAAAGGGGAGCAAATCTTTAATATAAGGGAATAGGAGAGGTATAAATATAAATTATATAACTTATATTTTTAATAGGAAGGATCGCAAGGTAAGGCAGTTAACTTTAAATATGTAATAAAATATATAATAAAGAAAGATAAGGGAATAGCTTAGCTACTAGTATTAAACCTTTCTTTATTATTTTAAAATCCATATAAATATAGATATTAATACTAAAGTAAGAAGAGAGCTATATTATACCTTTCCGTTAGTATAACTTATTATTAAACATAGCTCTCCTATTTTATAAGGTAAGTTATTATTAGGTAAGTTACCTTTTCTAATTAACCTTGCTAATCTACGGTATTTAAAGACTACGTGGTTATCTGTGAAGGTAACCACTAATTAGTATTAGTTTCACAGGGTATTAAATTTAATATAATAAGGTTATAAGCCTAAAGAATAGTATTAATATTAATTATCTATTCTAGGCTGCGTTATATGTGTAAAAAAGAGAAGTTAAAAGCTAGAATCTACGATAATAGAAGGAAAGGGGGCTGCGTGTTTATAGCCTAACATTTCCTAGCTAATTAACAGGCTAGGTTACGGGTCACGTGTAGGGCCTGCGCGCGGCCTAAGCTTTTGCTAGGTAATTGCGGCTATGACGCGCGATTGATATCACCTTTGTTCTAACACTTACTTTAAACTTTATTTAAGTTTACTTCTTATTATAATACTTTATATACTAGGTTTATAAGTTACTTAAAAGCTACTTAATTACTATATATTTATTTCTTAGTATAATTACTTAAGTTTTTACTTAGTTATTTATTACTGAAATATTTATAATTACTTATTATAAGCCTTTAAGGTTATAATCTTATAATAATTTTACTAAGGTATAGCTATAAGTTAAGCAAGTACTTATATTATATATAAACTATACTATTAATAAGTTATTTACTTATTTATTTACTTATTTATTTATACGTAAAACATAATACTTAGTTATTACTTAGTTATAATAAGGTAATAAAAGGTTATTCAAAACTTACTAGTAAATATTAAACTATAGTTTATAATAATACTTTCTAAGGTATTGTAGTTCTTAAAAATATATTCTAAAAATATAGTAATTAACTTATTACTAGTTAGTTATATTAAAATAAGAATATAAATACTATATTTTATAAAATAGTTTATAATAACTAAGATTATATTATAAGTCTAATTTATATCTTTTATAAGTAAAAGCCTTATAATAAAGTCTATTAATAATTCTTAAAAAAGCTAATTAAGTACTAGTAATACTACTAGCTTATTATAAGGTATATAATACCTTAGTTTTAAAGTCTAATAGCTTATATAAGTCTATATATATAACTTAGTGTTTTTCTTTATTAATAGCTAGTAATACTAGTTTATAATATAATAAAGGGTTTTACTAATTTCTTAGTAGCTTACTACTAGGTTATTATAAGTAAGCAAAGCATTATTTATAGTGTAGTTAGTGTAGGTTTTAGGAAAAATTTGTATTTGTAATATAGTTTTTTTTAGCTAGTATTTAGTGTAATATAGCTTTTTTTTTCTTCTAGTTAGTACAGTTACTAACTACACTAACTACACTACACTACAAAAACTATAAATGTAGTGTTAGGTAAATAAAAAGTAGGTCTTTTTATATAGTAGTATTAATATACTAATTAAAAGAAAGCTATGAATTTTATACTTATATTATTAGCTATTTTATTTAATTAGTTATTTAAGTTATAATATGATAACTTTTTATAGCCCTCCTAGGCACGAGGTAAAACTGCTTAAATTATTATAGATCTCTATTTTTCAATACCTTTTCTAAATATCTAGCCTTTTTCTCTAGCTTTTATTTCCCTTCTTCTTCTTACTTTTCCTAAATTCCTTAATATTTGCTTCTAGTTTTTAAATTTCCTTTTTATCTAGAATTTCCTCGGATTTTTAGATAGCTATTAGGCTCTATAGCCTAGTGGTTATAGCCCCTAGCTTGTGGTTACCCTTAGCTATACTATCTTCTAATTAGTTAGTTATTAATTGGTTAATTAGTAGCCCTTAACCCTTACCTATTAATTATAATAGGTATAGTGTATTTATTACGAATTAGAGTGTAGTTAAGTGAGGATAAGTTATGTTTTTTTTTAGGGTTTAAGTTTGCCTTAGAGCTTTAAAGGACAAGTTATAACATAAAAGAGATATAAAGAGATAGAATAAATACAGTTGCAGAGGAAGGGGGAATTACGTTAATTTATGGTATAAGTAAAACTCGAATGGATTTAAGTAACTGCGGTGACGAATTATAACTCTTACATAATCACAGCTACAAAGTTTATCGTAAACTTTGTATTAACCTTTTAGCCCCTAAATTTATAGCTTAAAGCTTATTCCTTTATTTATATTTTACTTAACACTATAGTGATTATTAAATTTAGTTATTAATTATTACACTAGCTAGGTATTGCTAGTAATTCCTTTTGTTCCTTAAAAGTTAGATGCATTAGCCACAGCCAATGACCCTAAAAAGAAATTAAAAATCAATAACTTTTTATAGATTTTATTATAACTAGGGTTATATATAATATTATAAGTTTTTTATAAGACTATTATTCTTAATACTTTTTTTTACTAATATAACTTTAAGAAAAACTGTTGGATTCACAGGGTATTGAATTCAATATAATACAATCGTGAGCCCGAAGAATAGTATTATCATCGATTATTTATTCTAGGCTACGTTGTCTGTTCTGTTAATTAATTATATAAAAAGAGAAGTTAAAAGCTAGCAGCTGTAATCAAAGAGAGAAAAAGGGGGTTACGCGTTTATAGCCCTATATTTCCTAGCTAATTAATAGGCTAGGTTATAGGTTATGTGTGAGGTGCGCGTAGCCTAAGCTTTTGCTAGGTAATTATAGCTACAATACATAATTAATATCACCTTTGTTCTAACACTAGAAACTCTCTCTTTTAATATAATTATTAATATGTAATATTAATTATAGAAATAAAAAAGAAAGGTAGATTAAGGATTTAATTAATAAGGGATGTAAGGAAAGGAACTTATAGCCTATCTAGGTATATAGTAGTTAATAAAAGAGAAATAATAATCTTACTTAGCTTATAAGCCTATATAAGGATAAGTAAATCCCTTCTAAATTCTTTCTTTCCTTAAAATAATATATCTTCCACACTATAGTGCGTATATAATATCTTCCCCCTTCTAATATAATACCTTCCTCCTCCTATATACTACTATTAATTTCTATAGTCTACTAGGAGGGCCTAGTAAGCTAGCGTAGCTATAGCCTCTAGGGATATTAACTATAAGGGTATAAATCCCTTATATATTACTATCTTATCCTTATAGCTACCCTCCTAGAGTCTTACCTTTCCTCTTACTATGCATATATTATATATAAGTAACCTATCCCTCTATTTAGATAGTTATCTAGTTAGTTAAGATAAAGCTCTTAAGGGCCTTATTAAGTAATACCTTTATAAAGGTATTAGCTAGGTTATTCTCCCTATTAATCTATTAGATCTTTTAAAGCTCTTTGCGCTTATATAATTATTAAAAAGCTATAATATTAATTATTAGGCATTTCTCTTTTATTATTCTAAGCTTAATAAGGTATTTATACAAGGAGTATAAATCTATATATATAATAACTAAGATCTTCCCTCCTGAGTACGAGGTAAAACTACTTAGCTTACTACACCCTGACACCCTATTCCTTTAACTTCTTTTTATTTACCTTGCAAAGCTTATTGTTAGGCTTACCCTTATTTTTTAGCATCTTCTCCCTCATATTATAGATACTATTAATTATCTTTAGGTTAGATTTATCTTCCCTTTCCTTTCCTTTGCTTTTCTTCTCTTCTACTATATTATTTATTGAAATGTAGGGAGCTAGTTGCCAGCTGGCAACAGCTGTACGGGTGCAAGCTCTACGGTCAGGGACCGATAGGGCTGCAACGTTAAATCAATTAACACAACGCAACGGAAGGTTATAGTAGTTATTAACTAATAGAATTTAATTTAGATTACTTTTATGATATCTTATAGAGCAATAGAATTGATTTTAGATACATTATACGGGTAATACAGCTGTTATTAGTTAAGAGGACTAGCTATCTAGCTAGTTAAAAAGATTTTCTTCCTCCTATAGACCTACTAACTATATTAGTAGATCCAGGCCGCTAACAGGGTCTTACAGGCCACTTTTAATTTTCCGCAAAATTTATTTATATATAAAAACCAAAAAATCAACTCACTACCATACTAGCTAGTAACCTATATGCACTAACTTTTAGTCTAAAAAATAACCTTATATAAAGAGAAAGCCCTATCTTTAAGCTTTAATTTGCTATATATAAAACTTTTGTATAACCTTTAGATAAAGAGAAAATCGTTATTAAAGATAGCTATAGGGTAAGTTATATGTAGGGTAACCTGCTTATGTCACCCTAGCTTACGTTACCCTAGCTTACCTAATTACTAGTAACGTGGTTATAGCTACACTTATAGCCACAACGCAATTAACTAATTAGTTATCCATACGGTTAGTCGCAGCTGTTGACAGCTGCGACGTAGCCATTGACAGCTACCCTCGCGACTATTGACAGCTGCAGTGTAGCTGTCAGACTTGCAAAGCAAGCTAGTAATAAGAAGGTTCTTTAACTAGAAAAGGGCTAAAAATAGGTCTTATTTTTAACACCCCCTTTACAAAAGAATTACATTTAAAAGCAATTAGAAGTGTACAAAGAGACTATAAGGAAAAATCAATAACTTTTGATAATAACAGATAAAAGGGAAAAACAGGAAAATATGAAAAAAGCCCCCTTTTTGAATTCCTAGCTATTGTTAAATATAGCTCCCTTTTTAACGTTGTTTTTGGTTCCCTGTTGAAGGGAATTAGTTGTTAGTTTAATAATTATTAAGCCCTAAAAGCTTAATAAAAGCCTAATAAAGAGGTCTAGAAAGAGGTTTCGTAAGACTATCTACAGGCATTGACTTTGTATCTAGATATTTAATCTTAGCTAAACCCTCTAAAACCTGTTACCTAATATAGTTAAACTTTAGTAATGTATGCTTTGTATAACTATGTAAAGCAGGGTTATAAGCAGTAGTTATAGCGCCTTAATTATCGCAATATATCTGGATAGGGGGAGAAATAGGGGTATTTAGCTCCTTAAATAAGCCCTGAAGCCACTAAAGCTCCCGGAAGGTCTCGCAGATAGCATTAGCTTCAGCTTCTAGTGTTAATAGAGCTATTATACTAGCTTTCTTTAATTTCCAGCTAATAGGTCCGCTAGCTAGCTTAAATAGATAAGCATAGGTTAATTTTGAGGTCTTTTTATCCCCTGTAAAATCACTATTGTAATAACCTATTAGGCTTTTGCTAACTAAACCTTTAGGGTCTCCCCTATAGATAATAGTAAGGAATCTAGTCCCTAATAGATACCTTAGCAGATTTTTAGCTACTTTTAGGTATTCTATATAAGGGCTAGCTAGTGTAGTAAATAACCACTATAGTGTAAAAGCTGTATCAGGCCTTGTAAGCAATATTAGGTACATTATAGTCCCTATAATGCACTAATAAAGCTTGATTTCGCTAGCTATTAAAAGCTTAGTTATTTGCGTAGCTAAAACACCTAGCTAAAGAGGTATACTAATAGGCTTACTATCTAGCATATTAAATCGTTTTAAGGCTTCTAATATATACTAAGATTAATGAATTTTCAGTATTCTATTAGGCCTATCTCGTATAATTTGAACCCCTAAGAAGAATTTAGCAGGCCCCCTATCTTCTATTAGATAGACTTTATGAAGTTCCTTTTTAAGCCTTTGGATATAAGATAAATCCGGTCTAATTAGAAGATTATCATTAACGTACGTAATAATGAAGGTTTTGGTTAAAGGATTAAAGAAGATAGCTAGGTTAGATATTAAAGGGTTAAATCCTAGGGATTTAAGCACTAATATTAGCGCTTGTTGCTATTCCCTTGAGCTTTATTTTAGGCTGTATAAAGACTTCTGTAATAAAATTACTTGATCTTTAGAAGGTTTCTAGCTAAAACTTCTAGCTAATTTAGCTAGTTTAGGATTTGCCTCAAGGAATTCAATAAACCCTTCTAGAATAACTATATAAATCTGTTGTTATAGCTTACTATTAAGAAAAGCTCCTATAAAATCAATTTATTTGATTTCCCAGTTATTCTAAGCCGCTAGGGCTAGTAAAATCCTCTAGCTAGGGGGAATGCTTGTGGTAGCGAAGGTCTCTAGGTAATCTAGGCCTTCGATTTGCATAAATCCCTTAGTAACGAGTCGAGCCTTATATTTTAAAGGATTATTTTCTTTATCCTTTTTAAGCTTATAAACAAGCCTATTCTTTAGTACTTTTCGGCCCTTAGGGATTTGATCTTTCCCTATAAATTTAAAAGTACTAGCCTTTAGAAGCTATTCGTATTCTTTATACGTGGCTTCTATCCATTTATCCCTTTCAGGGCTAGATATAGCCTGCTTCCAGGTCTTAGGCTTAGGGCTAATAGGATTCTTTTCCTTTAGCTTCTCCTATACCTTAAAGCAGATTTCTTTTATGAAATCTAGAGAAGAAGGGGAACTAATATTAACATCCATAGGGTTAATATTAGGGTTGAAATCGATAATTTTGTCAAAATCGAGGTCCAAAGTTGAAATCTGATTTCCTAGTTAAGTTATAGGCTGCGCCTATATAGGATCCGCTAGAATTAAGCCTTTAGGGTGTTCTTCGGGGCCTATAAGTGGTTTTTCTTGACCTACAGGGATACCTATGTTATCTATAGGATAATCCTTTGAACCTTAGTCTAGATATTATTGATTTTTATTTTCTAGATCATTTTCCCCCTCTAAAGGGTTATCCCCTATAGAAATCCTAGGTAAGCCTTTAGAAACAGGGCCTATAGGTTCTATAATCTTAATAAAGCTAGTCTTTGTAACTAGCCTTTTAGAGGGGATGTACACTAGGTAGGTGTTAGAACCTAGTGTAGCTAAAAGTCTTCTAGGGATAGTCCTAGCTGCTAACTTCTAGGCTTTAGGTTGTTTTTCCAGGGGGATTAGAACCTCATAATAAGATCCTATAGCTCTAATACTACTAATATCAGTTATATAAGGCTGATTTAGCTCCCTAGATAATAGTTGTTCAGGGCTTTTATCCTTAGTGGTATTAGCAGTTATATTAATAAGGTTAACAACTGCAGGTAATACAAAACACCATAAAAATAACGGTAATTTTGCCCACTGGATAGTAGCCCTTAATCGATCTAGAATAGTACGAATTGAACGCTTTGCTAATCTATTTTGCTCATAGATATAGGGACTAGAAGTCGTAAATTTAATCCCTTTAGAATTTAACCAAGCTTGACAACTAGAATCAATTTCCTAGCCCCCATCAAAGTGAAGATGCCTAGGATATTGACCTAGTTGATTTTTAAGCCCTCTAAAGAAGCCTTTAATAGCCTTATAAACAGTTAGGCCTTCCTTATTAGGTAATAAGATAACCCACTTATATCTAGTCTTTCAATTAACTAGAAATAAGTAAATTGACTGCTTATTGTACGGCGTGGGGCTGATTTTTAGCGTATCCCCCTCTATTCAATCTAGAGCTCTTGGGGGGTTAGGGATAGCTAATTTCCTAGGTCTTCTAACTGCCTTAGATTGATTACAAGCAATACATCTAAAGTCCTTATCCTTAATTTTAGAAAAATCAGGGATTCCTTTAGTTATAAGGCTAGTTTTCTTTAGCAAAGGAAGACTTAGGTGCCCTAATCGTATATGCTATAGGCTAGCTAGTTCTAATAACCGTTGATATTAAAGATCCTTAGGGTCTAAATTAGGATCTAGACTAGGGCCCTCTTCACTAGTCCCCTGCTAGGCCCCTTAAGAACCACAGGCCTCTTGGAGAGGTATTAGGGACCCTTTTCCTTTACTAGGGCCCTCTAACACCCCTAAATCTATTTCCTTAGATTTATAAGGGACCTAACCTAGGGCTATAGGCGAAGAAGAAGGGACTAATTCCTCTAAATCATCCCGTATGATTTCTTTAATATTATCATTATTTTCGTCGATTTCGTCTAAATCAGAAGCCTAATCCGGCTTTTTAGAGGGAATTTAAACCTCTATAGGGTAACTATGACCCTTAAAAGCGGCGTAGGTAAAAGGTTAGATGTAATAAGAGTTATTACAGGGCCCTTTAGATAACTTTGGCGTAGATTGGTTTTTAACGTGAAAGAAAAAACCATGTTTTTCTATATCTAAGGTTGCAATACAAGACCTATCTTTAAGATAAAGTAGGTTTTTTATAAGGCAACCACTAGATATATAGTGCGTAAGTCCACTAACTATATTAATATTAAGCTAAGGAAAATATAGCGCATCTTTAAGCACTAAGGTCCTATATTTATTAGGATTCTTTTAATATAAGACCTTAAAAATAGCACTACCATGACCCTTAGCGTAAATAGGGCCACCACTAGTTATAATAGGGTCGGATTCCCCCTTTTTATAGGGGGTATAATCCCTAAAGACCTCCCTAGAATTAATAATATGTATAGTCAAACCTATATTATATAATAAGGCCTTTTTCATGTCTTTGCTATAATAATTAAAACCATTTAAGGTTTTAATTTCTTGATTTTCATTATCCAATTCACTAGAGCTAGAATTAGAGCTACTATCACTAGAGCTCTTATAACTAGTCTTATAAAGGCTAGGCTTCTTGTACGGTTTAAGAGCACTATTAGAAAGGTTATAATTTCCTAGCATAAAAGATCCCTCTCTAGAGGTCTCTTTATTATCCTTTTTATCTAATTTTTAACCTTTTTGCTTCTTCTTCTTCTTCTTATTAAAAGAAGAATTAGAATTAGAAGAGCCCTTATTTTCTTTAGAGCCTCCTTTCTTCTTCTAATCCTTAGGGGCTTTGTCTTTATCCTTAGCCCCTTTTTTAAGGTTTTTAGCCCTATAATTTAGGGCTTTGGATACCGTAGATAATTTATCCCTCTGTTCTGCTAGAAGGTCTGCCATTAAAAATTGAAGATTTAGGGCTTCTAGGGGAGCCCCTATAGCCCTATTTGTGCGCATGCTAAATCGTTGCCTCTTAGCCCACTAAGGGAAGGTTGATTTTAGGGATTAAAGATATTAATTAACCTGATCTATCGGAGCAATCAGGACCCTAGAAATTAATAATCTAGCTAGTAAATTATTAAAGACTACATTAAAGGATTCTAAAGTCCCCTTAAACTCTTGAAAATTCAGGTTATGAAATTCTAAGTATAGGGACCCCCTCTGGATTTCAACGCTATGTGAATATTGCCTTACAAGTAAATTATAGGCTTCTTTAGGTGATTTTTGCTAAGTTATAGCGGCTTAAGGTCCTTCCGTATAACTATCCCTTAATAATATAAGGATAATAGCTTGATCCGGATCCCCTAGCGCCCTAGAACTCTCCGGATTATCTAGAAAATTAGGCATACCTAAAGCTCTAAATTAGATAGTTAGGGCTTGTTTCTATTGTTCGAAATTTTCGGCTCCTTTAAGCCTAGTAGTCTCTAGAAAACTATAAACCCTCTTATTAAATTCCTTAATAATTGAATTGTTAAAGGTTGCTTGTACAAAGCTAGATTCAGCTTGATTTTCTTGAATAGGCTGCTGATCTTGCTGCTGACTAGCGGGCTTATTAGATTTCACACTCTCTATACAACTATTTACAGTTATAGATAGGCTTTCTAGCTTCTCTAATAACTAGTCTATAGTTGCTTATTGCTTAATAGCCTACTCTTTTAGCTAGTTATTAAGAACCTCTTGCGCACTAGGGTTAGGGATAATAGATCCCTTTCCCTTTCCTTTAGTATCCATTTTTCCTTTTTTATAGAAGGGAAAAGCTTCTATGCTCGTACTGAAATTCCTTTTATAGAAAAGAATTACTTCCTTTTTCGCACGTCCTTCCTTTTTTATAGAAGGGAAGTCTTCTATAACCACAATTAATTCCTTTTTATAGAAGGGAAAAGCTTCTTTATTCGTAATTAATTCCTTTTTATAGGAGGGAAAAAGCTTCTATCTCGCGGGTCCTTCCTTTTTTATAGAAGGGAAGTCTTCTAAATTCGCACACAAAGTAACCTAAAAGGAATCTATAGTAATAGAGCTAGGCTTATAACCTATTGAAATATAGGGAGCTAGTTGCTAGCTAGCAATAGCTGTACGGGTGCAAGCTCTATGGTCAGGGACTAATAGGGCTGTAACGTTAAATTAATTAACGCAACATAACGGAAGGTTATAGTAGTTATTAACTAATAGAATTTAATTTAGATTACTTTTATAATATCTTATAGAGTAATAGAATTAATTTTAGATATGTTATACAGGTAATGCGGCTGTTATTAGTTAAGAGGACTAGCTATCTAGCTAGTTAAAAAGATCTTTTTTCTCTCATAGACTTACTAACCGTATTAGTGGATCCGGGCCGCTAACGAGGTCTTACAGGCCACTTTTGATTTTTTGCAAAATTCATTTATATGCAAAAACCAAAAAATCGACTCACCACTATACTAGCTAGCAACCCGTATACACTAACTTTTAGTCTAAAAAATAACCTTATATAAAGAGAAAGCCCTATCTTTAAGCTTTAATTTGCTATATGTGAAACTTTTGTATAACCTCTAGATAAAGAGAAAATCGTTGTTAAAGATAGCTATAGGGTAAGTTATGTGTAGGGTAACCTGCTTACGTCACCCTAGCTTACGTCACCCTAGCTTACCTAATTACTAGTGGCGTGGTTATAGCCACACTTGCAGCCATAACGCAATTAACTAATTAGTTATCCACACGGTCAGTCGCAGCTGTTAACAGCTGCCCTCGCGACCGTTGACAGCTGCAGTGCAGCTGTCAGACTTGCAAAGCAAGCTAGTAATAAGAAGGTTCTTTAACTAGAAAAGGGCTAAAAATAGGTCTTATTTTTAACATAACTTACCTCCTTAGGTATATTACCTCTGATTTACACTAATATATTATATAATAAGCACTAGAAAATAAGGAATTATTTAATCTTAAGGTAAACACTACCCCTAAGGAACTTATAGCTTAGATTCTTATTAAGAAAGTAACTTATAAATATAAGAACCTATACCTACAAACCCTGTTTACTATCTTTAATAATAACTTTAGAGAATAGAAGTAAGACATATTCTAAATAGCAAATCCTAGAGCTATAAAGATTCTATAATAAGAAGAAAGAGAAGATATAGAAAGTTAAAAGGAAGTATTCTATATTTAAGAAGTAAATAGTAGAAAAAGACTTCTATAAAGACCTTCTCCCTATTATTATCCCTTTTCTTAAAGATTAACTAATTAATTTATAATCTCCCTAATCCCCTTAACTATTATAACTACTCCTATTTTATTCCTAGATTCTATTATATTAATCCCTAAGTATACTAAGTATAAGGCAAAGGTATAATAGTAAAGGTAATCCCCTTATTATAAGCCCTTAACTATAAGCCTAGACTCCCCTTACTTCCCCTCCTATAGTAAGGTATTATAATCCCCCTCTATAGCCTAAAACTATAGCACCCCTTCTATAATATTTATTTATCCCTATTCCCCCTTAAGAGATAGGCTAACCCTTATTAAAGTAATTACTTAATCTTAATAAGTTTTATAATAATAAGAGTATTAAGTATAGCGCTAAGGAGTATAATATTCTTAATATTAAGCTCTTAACATATTAAAGAAAGTATAAGATACTAGGTATTATATAAGAATAGTTAGGCTATAGCTTTAAGTTTATACTAAAAGGAAGACCTCTCTAGTACTTTCTAGAGAACCTTTTAGGCTAAAGAGACCCCTAAGATCTCCTAACTCTTATCTATAGGATTAGGTAGAAGTTTAAGATAGATAATATGTATTAGAAAAACTATTTATTATAAGGAAAATTATAGCTACTTATAATTATCTAAGAGAACCCTAATAAATTAAAGATTAAATGCTTTAAAGACCTTATAATAAAGCTTTTAAATTTATAAAGGGCAAATCCTTATAGATTATAGTTAGAATTAGATCTCTATAGTTAGATTTTAAATGCTTATAAAGGAATCCTAGAATATAGGGCCTATATTATTAATTCTCTTATTAACCTCTAATGCTTTTATGAATAAATAAGGATATTAATTAGCAAATCTAAAGCCTTAATTAATTAATAGTAGTTTCCTATAGAAGCTAGCACTAAAGAACACTTTTAGACTAACTATAGGTATAATAGGAAAGGTAAGGAAGCCTAATATAGTTAATTTATATTAAAGAGTAAGCCTTACTACTTAAAAAAGTGTTATATATATAGTAAAGAAGGTTATTAGTTAACTAAGCACTTAGATAAGGACTAGAAGAAGGCGTTCTAATGCTTTAAGAATCACTCCTGCACGGACTTAATAGCTTCTTTATATAATATATTCCTAATATAGTATAAAGGTAATAATGATTCTAAATTAGCTAAAGATAATAATATTAACTAGTACCTAATAGAACTTGGTTTTAGTAAAGAAAATAATAGTAGCTAAGTGTGAGGCCCCACTTACAACACAGGTGCACCCTGCTAGTGCACCACGCTATAGGGCTAGGTCCACGTAACACTAGCAAGCCACTAGCTATAAGTTAGTGACTCGCACGTATAATATACTTAGACCTAGTAAGCTTTAGTTAATATATAAGCGCCCTTATATCTCTTACCTAGCTATCCCTTTATTCTTATAATTCTAAAGCTTCTCCTACTAGCTACCTAAGAGTAATATAAGAGGGAGAACTACCTAATCTACTAGAGTAATACTATATATTCCCTAGGACTTATTAAATAAGGGTAACACTATAGCTAGTAATATACTATATTTTATAAGAACCTTATCTAAGGCTAAATTCTCTATTATAAGGGTAAAAGAGGTATTAGTTAAAGAGTAAATTACCTAGCTTAAGTAACTTAAGGAACTATAGGAGTAAGAATAAAAGCTTACTAACTTAATATAACTCTATAGAAAAGGGGAGCTAGTAAAAAGGGGCTAAAAGGATAGTATATCCTTAAGTCTTAGTAGCTAAGAGATTAAGGTCTAAAATATTATAAAACTCTAATACCTTATAAACTTATAGAAGCATAAGATATAGCTTAATAACCTTAACTATACCTTTAAGGGAGTAAAGAAGAAGTATTATTAAGATAACTAGAAAATCCTCTTTACACTTAACTATATATATATAAACTATTAGGCTAGATAGGACTAATATATTAAAGAATAACTAGCTGATAGCTATAATTACCCTAAGGATAATTAGGATAAGTTCTAGGAATAGACCCTTACATTACTTAAGGACTTTATAAGCTATAATACATAAATAGCTATATAACTAAAGAATATAAAGCAAAAGGAAGGTTAGAGTTCTATTAAGTTTAGTATTTACCTAGATTCACTAGAGAAATACCTAAAGTAAGCTCTAGAGAAAACCTATACTCTTATATTCTTTATAAAGTTAATTTCTAACTTAGAAAATTATATTAACCTACATATAAACATTACTAGCCTAACATAAGAAGATATTATATAACTCGCCTAGCGATTCTAGGAGGTAATATTAAAGAATAAACAAAAGCTAAATAATTTAAAAGAGAAGGGCCTATATAAGGTAGCTTAACACTAAAGGCGTAATTCCCTATAAGGGTATTAGCTAAATAAGGACTAAAGAGATAAGAATAAGAATAAGGAGAGAACCCTAGCTACTTACCTAAATAATAATAGACCCTAAGGAAAAAGGTAGTGCTATAATTATAGTAATACTAAGTATTTTATTTATAATTATAATAAGCTAAGGAAAGACTAGTAAGAGAGTTAGGAAAACTCCTAGAGGTAAAAGTAAAAGCCCTTACCTTTACCTTAGACACTAGGGTACTAGTAGGACGCTAATTTCACACATTAGTTACTATTTATAGGTATAAAGATATTAAAACAGTAGTAAATCTTAATAGTTACGCTAAGATTAACATTATAAGCGCTTAATTTACATAGACTTATAAGCTTAATTAGGCTAAGGCCATAGCACCTATCTTAAAGGTAGTAAGGGCTTTAATAGTTCCCTAATATAGTATCTATAAGGTACTTATTATAATTAAAGATTTATAAGGTAAAGAGAAAAACCTTAAGTTACTATATATAGCTATTAATAAAGACCTAAGAGCAAAGGGAAGCCTTATATTAATTAGAATACATACACTTATAAAAGAATATATATACCTATACTTATACTTATAAGAATAGTAGTTTAAAAAGAGAAGGGTAGCTTTTTTACTACTAACTCCCTATAAGTTTATAAAGGTAATATATAATAAGATAATAGTATATGCTATTATAGGTATTATAGAAGATAAGTTTATACCCCTTAAAGATAAAGAGAAGGTAAAAGCATATAAAACTATTAAAAATATCCTAGAGGAACTACATAAGTTTAAAGACATATTTACATTAGATAAGGTAAGGAGTCTCCTATTAAAGAAGTTAACTAACTATATAATTAATTTTATACTAGGAGCTATACCCCTATATAAACTAATCTATTCTCTCTCCTAAGGTAAACTTAGGGAGCTCTAGGAATATATTAATAATAACCTAAAGAAAGGCTAGATAAGACCCTTAAAGAGCCTAGTAGGCGTGCTTATTTTATTTATGCTAAAGAAGGATAGAACGCTTTAGCTATATATTAACTATTAAGGACTTAATAAGATAATGTAGAAGAATTACTACGCTCTCCCCCTAATTTTAAAGATCCTTAATTAATACTAAGGGGCCTATTTCTTTTTAAAGATTAATATTAAGGATATATACTACTAGATTTATATAAAAGAGGGTAATAAGTAGAAGATAGCTTTTTATATATATTATAGGCACTATAAGTACCTTATAATACCTTTAAAATTAACTAATACCCTAGCTACTTTTTAAAGCTATATCTATAAGGTACTTTATAGGCTAGTTAACACTATTTATATAGTATATTTAGATAATATCTTAATTTTCTTTAAGATAGAAGAGAAGTATACTAAATATATTAAGTAAGTCTTAGAGTATATAAGGTTAGTAAAGCTATATATAAAACCCTCTAAGTGCTCTTTCTATAAGGAGTTAGTAGAATTCCTAGGGTTTATTCTCTTTATTAATAGGATATTAATAAATACTTGCTAAGTTAATATAATTAGGGAATAGAAGGAGCCTATAAGCTTTAAGAATATATAGTTATTACTTAGATTTTATAACTTCTATTAACAGTTTATCTATAAATACTCTAGGATTATAGCACCTCTTTATACACTAATAAAGGGTAGTTAAAATAGTATCAAGACTAGGAGGTTTATATTTAGAGAAAAGGAGTAGTTAGCATTTAACTAGCTAAAAGATACCTTTTAGCAAGCGCCTCTACTCTAACACTATAACCTAAGTTAAGCGGTATATATTAAGATAAATACCTTAATTTTCATAATAGTAGGGATCATATCTTAGTAGGATAATAAGGGCTATTAGTATCTAGTAGCCTTTTAGTTAAGGAAGTTTATAGACACTAAATATAACTATAGTATAGCTAATTAAGAGTTACTTACTATAGTAAAGTTATTTAAACACTAGTAATATTATATTAAAGGTATAGAGATACTTATAGAGGTCCTATTAGACTATTATAACCTATAAACCTTTATAAGGTAGTAGAAGCTAAATAAAAGATAAGTATAATAGTATATATTCCTCTACCCTTTTTATTTTATAATTAAGCATAGACTAGGGAAGAGTAACCTTATAAATACACTATTAAGAAGGTTTAATTATAAGGGTAAACCTATATTAAATAGGGTGCTCCTACTAGAGCTTTAAAGGAAAATAGTCAATATCTTTATAGTAAAAGAAAAAGTACTAATATATTAAAGAAGTTATAGCATAACACTAGTCTTAGAACTTACTAAGGCAAGAGTAGCCTAGGTAAAAGGCTAGTTAGCTGCTATAAATCTAGTAATTGATTTTTAATTTTTTTTGGGGTCATTGGCTGTGGCCAATGCATCTAATTTTCAAGGAACCAAAAGAATTACTAGTAATACCTAGCTAGTGCCACATATAACAACCAAATTCAATAATTACTATAGTGTTAGGTAAAACATAAAAGAAATAAGCTTTAAGCCATAAATTTAGGGGCTGAAAAGTTAATACAAAGTTTATAACAAACTTTGTGGCTATAATTACGTAAGAGTTATAATTCACGACCGCAGTTAAACTTAAATCCATTTAAGTTTTACTTATAGCATAAATTAATGTAATTCCCCCTTCCTTTACGACTGTGTTTGTTCTATCTCTTTATATCTTTTCCATCTTATAACTTATCCTTCAAAGCTCTAAGGCAAACTTAAACCCTAAAAAAACACAACTTATCCTCACTTGACTCCACTCTAATTCGAATTCATAGGTAAGTTAAGGGCTACTTATTAACTAATTAACAACTAACTAATCAGAAAAATAGTATAGCTAAGGGTAACTAGAAGCTAGGGGCTATAACCACTAGGCTATAGAACCTAATAGCTATCTAAAAATCTAAGGAAATTCTAGATAAAAAGGAAATTTAAAAAACCAAAGAAAATATTAAGGAATTTAGGAAAAGTGAGAAGAAGAAGGGAAATAAAAAGCTGGAGAAGAAGGCTAGATATTTGGAAAAGGTGTTAAAAAATAGAGATCTATAATTTAAGCAGTTTTACCTCGTGCCCGGGAGGGATAAATCTAGTAATAAGTTAGCTAAACAAGGGTGATTTTAAGGAGAAGGTAGCATATATCTAAGATATTAGCATAGCATAAGTAATTTAGGGGGCTATTATATTACTAAATCCATACTAATCTATAGCAAATAAACCATTAGTATAACTACTATAGAAGGCATAGGACTAAGATCTAGATTTATAAAAGCGCAGAGGTAAGGTTAACTCCTAAGTAAAAGGGAGGGGAAAGGCTAGTCTATAGTTACGTAGTATAAGGGGCCTCCTAATATATAAAGACTAGGTAGTTATTTCACAAGAGCCTATCTTATAATAGGAGCTTTTATAGCTATACTATAATAATCTACTAGTAGGTTACTTTAGAACTAAACACACTCTTAAGCTACTAAAATATTACTATTAGTAGCTAGTAATAAGTAAAGCTATTTTAGACTATATATCTAGCTATAAAGTATACTAGTATATAGTAGCTAGGTAGCACTACCTATATAGAAGCCTTAAATTACTGCTAATACTAAAGTAACTATAAGTAAAGATCTTAATAGACTTTATTATAAGTTTACTACTAATACGGCTAGGTAAGCAAGAAACCAATGTAATTCTAGTAATTATAGACTAATTTACTAAGTATACTATCTTCCTTCCTATAAAGACTATAATTAATATAATAGAATTAGTAAAGTTATTTTACAAGGAGATTAAGCTATAATTTAAAGCGCTAGAGGGTATTATATCTAATAAAGGGTTAGTATTTACAAGCTAATTCTAGTTAGAGGTATATTACTAGTTATATATAAAGCAAAGGCGTTTAATAGCGTTTTACCCCTAAACTAATAGGTAAATAAAGAGAATAAATTAGGTACTCAAACATTACCTATAATACTTTATTAAAGAAAACTAATAGCTATAGCTAAAGCTACTCCTAATAGCTTAATTTACATATAATAATACTATTAATAAGATAATAGGTTACTCCCCTAACTACACTTTTATAGGCTATTTACCTAAGTTTTATCTAGCTTTTAAGGGTAAGAGTAAGGAAAAGGAGGTCCTAGAAGCTTATACATATATCTAGAAGCTATATAAGGTTAGGGAGAAACTAGCATATAACTAAGTAATAGCTACTAAAGCATAGGTAAAGTACTATAACTAATAATACTAGCTATTAACCTTAAAAAGAGAAGACTTAGTACTACTATTAGTAAACAATATTAGACTTAAGGATATAAAATAGAAGCTAACCCCTAGATTTATTAGGCTATTTTAAATACTTAACGCTATAGGTAAATAAGTATACTAACTAGCGCTACCTAATAAGTATAGTTAACTACATAATATATTTTACGTTAGTCTATTAAAGCTATAGAATTACTAGGAAGACACTATAAATAAAGAAATACTAATACTAGACCTTAAAGATAAAGATAACAAATTTAAAGTTAAAGAAGTTAAGGATTATAGGAAGACTTATAAAGGTAATAAATACCTAGTAAAATAGAAGGATTAGCTAAGTAAATATAATTAATAGGTAGTAGTAGAAGATAAAGAAAGCGCTTAATATGTAATTTAGGCCTTTTATTAAAGTAAAACAAGGAGAAAGCATAGTAAGTTATAAGCAAATTATAAGTATTAAGGAATAATATTACTATAGTAAAGGCTTAATATTATTAGTTACCTAAAAATTCTACCTAGAGGCCTATGTTATATTATAAAAAGATAAAGGAAACAGCGCCTAAAGCATAGGTAAAGTAACTAGAAAACCCTTTATTATAGCCCCTATATAGGAGATAACCTTACTATTAATAAACCTATACTTTACCTTATTCTTATTAGCCTGAATTACCTCCTCTATAGCATAGAAGAAGTAGTGTACTACTATAGCCTAGGTAATATAGCCTAGATCTAATAAATAAAGCTAAAAAACTATACATGCTTCTTACATAGCTATAGCATTCTCTAGGTTCTCCTATTAAAATATTAGTAAAGCCCTAGTAAATAGATAATAAAAAGCTAAGGGTAAACTAGAAGAGAGGGGAATAAGGCTATAGCTACTAAGGTAACTTATAATTACTACTAAGAAACTAGATAGCTTTAGTAAGAAATAAAAGTTAGTAAATAATAAGTAATTAGGTTAGAATTTAATAAACTTAATATACCTTTATAGCACTAGTTAACCTAAAGGTAATATAGTATATAGTGTTTATATAGTTAAATCCTATAACTAAGTTAAGAATATACTTAGTAAAGCTATAGTAAGTCTCCTCTAAAAAAACACTAACACTCTCTTTATTTAGGGTAAAAATAGTAATACTTATAAGGGCTTATACTTACTTATAAATAACTATAAGGTTAGAAAAGTTACTAGCTATTATTACTATAGCCTAGTATAGAAAAGTTAGTAAGTTAGAAGTATATAGTAATAAAATACTAAGTAACTTACTATCTTATAGGTATTACTATACTTATTATATTAGATATAACGCTTTAACTACTTATCCCTAGTAGTGCTACTCCTAAGTAAAGAGCAAGGAAAACTATATATAATCCTTAGTAAGGTAGCCTTAATTAGTAAGTGCCTCTTAAAGTTAGTATAACTAGTGTGTAAGTAGTGTATATAAGAGCACTTATAAAAGCAAATAGTATTAGCTTCTATAATAAAATAGTAAGGATAGGTGTATAATAAGTTAGGGTAAATAAAGTCTAATTAAAATTAATTAGAATAGTTTAGAGTTATAAGGAGAAAAAGGGAGTAATGTAATAATAAGTTATAATAGAATTTATATTATAAAGCTAACTAATTTATTTATTATTATTTTTATTATTAGCTAGTTAGTAAATAGCTATATTAAGGCTAGGGAAAGCTATTTAGAAGCCTAGCTATAAGTAGGGGGATAATTATAAGGCCTTACTTATAATATAAGTGCACCTTACTAGTGCACTATGCTATAGGGCTAGGTTTACGTGACACTAGCAAGCCACTAGCTATAAGTTAGCGACTCGCACGCATAACACACTTAGACCTAGCAAGCTTTAGTTAATATACGAGCGCCCCTATACCTCTTGCCTAGCCATCCCTTTGTTCTCACACTAAGTGCCTATAAGCTTCTTGACATATAGGACTACCTATAATAGCTATATAACTACTAAGATTCTTACTAGTAAAGTAATGTTTCATGCTCTAGCTAAGAAGGATCTATTTGATCTTTAGGAACTAGATAAGGCACTAAGCGTATTTACACTTAAAGGATAATATTTATCTAGAACCTTTAAAGGCGTTATAGCTAATCAGAGCATTGTTATAGTGTATTGTATTGTATTTTTTGGCCCTTCGATGTATTGTATTGTATTGTATTGCCCTATGCATTGTATTGTGTATTGTATTGTATTAAAAATACAATACAATACAATACAATTCATACAATACAATGTATTGTTAGGGAAAATTAAAAGTGGGGTGTTATATAAATTTATTATATAGTAGTTTTTTTAAGTAATCTAATTATAGTATCCTTATTTTTATATATAATTTAGTTATTTATTTAAAAATCTATAAGGTTTTAGCTTATTTAGAAAAGTAAGCTTATTTTAGATATATAATATCTTAGTAATATTCTTTTATATCTTTTTTTAAGAATGCTTTTTTCTTAATATATTAAGGGTCTTCCTATACTTATATCTATTTTCTATAATTTATTATAATTATTTATTTTATAAAAATACATTATAATACAATACAATATAATATATTACAATACAATACAACACAATATAATATATTATTAAAAAGGTAAGGTAGTATATATACTTATTATATAGAAGATTTTTAATGTAATCTAAATAAGATATCCTTAAATCTTTATACTATTTAGGTATTTAGTTATAGAATTATAAAGTTTTAGTTAATTTAGACTATTAAGCTATATATATATATAGGGTAGCTATAAATAATATTATCTAGGCTTAACTTATAGTAATATTTATTCTTTATATTTTAAAGGTTATTTTTTCTTTCTAGCTTTTTTTTAAGATTTACTATACGTTTTAATATAGATTTTTTGTTTTAAATATAATATTTACCCTAAAGAAATAATTTGTAATTCTAAATAAATAAGATTAAAACTCTAATAAAAATATACTTATATATATAAGGAATTTATTATAAAGAGAAAATTAATACTTATTTAATAAATACTTCTTTTACTATTAAGCTATTTTATTATAATTATAATAAATTATATTAGTGTTGGATTCACAGGGTATTGAATTCAATGTGTAATACAGTCGTAAGCCCGAAGAATAGTATTATTATCAATTATCTATTCTAGGCTACGTTATCTGTTGTCATAATTAATTAAGTTATAGGAAAAGAGAGGTAAAAAGCTAGAGGTTATAATATATAAAGGGAAAAGGGGTTGCGCGTTTATGTCCCTATATTTCCTAGCTAATTAACATGCTAGGTTATAGGTTACGTGTGGGGTCCGCGCGCGGCCTAAGCTTCTACTAGGTAATTGTAGCTATGACGCGCGATTAATATTACCTTCGTTCTAACACTAGAACTTCTCTCTTTTAATATAATTATTAACACGTAATATTAATCGTAGAAATAAAAAGGAAAGATAGATTAAGAATGTGATTAATAGGGGATATAAGGAAAAGAACTTATAGCCTATCTAGGTGTATAGTTACTAATAAAAGGGAAATAATAATCTCGCTTAGCCTATAAGCCTATGTAAGGATAAGTAGGTCCTTCTAAATCCCTTCTTTTCCTTAAAATAACATATATATTATACCATAACGCGTATATAATATCTTCCTCCTCCTTAGCAACACCTTTATCCTCCTACATACTACTATTAATTTCTATAGTCCACTAGGAGGGCCTAGTAAGCTAGTATAGTTATAGCTACTAGGGATATTAACTATAAGGGTGTAAATCCCTTGCATATCGCTGTCTTATCCCTATAGCTACCCTCCTAGAGAATTACCTTTTTCTCTCACTGCGTATATGTTATGCGTAAGTAACCTATCCCTCTATCCGGATAGTTATCTAGTTAGTTAAGATAAAGCTCTTAAGGGCCTTATTAGGTAATGCCTTTATAAAGGTATTAGCTAGGTTATCCTCTTTATTAATCTATTAGATCTTATAAAGTTCTTAGTATTTATATAACTATTAAAGGGCTATAATATTAATTATTAAGCGTTTCTCCTTTATTATACTAAGCTTAATAAGGCACTTATATAAGGAGTATAAATTCGTATATATAATAACTAGGATCTTTAGGAGCTTTAGTTAGTTAGTAACTAAGTTTAGGGTAGTTATAATTACGTAAGCTATATTAACACTAGCTACTATACTATAAACTTCTAAGGTAAGCACGCTTTACGTGACTCTCTTACTCTTTGTTAAGCTAAAGTGCATAATATTACCTTTAATCATGAACTTGCTATTAGTGTAGTCTTTGTTCGCTAGGATAAGTATATATCCTAGTTATAAGGATAGGTCCTAGTTATTAGCAAAGGATTTATCTATAAAGGCAAAGAGCTTTGCCTTCTTAAGGTTAATTAGGATAAATATTAGACCTCTCTCTAGGTAATCTATCTGCTACTTTAGGCAGTGATTAAGGGCTTTTATATTCTCTAGGGTTAGCTCCTAGTGTTATGTAGTAATAGATAGGTTAAAGCAAGCCTCTAGTTAGTAGATTAAGGTAATATAAGCGCCTTAGGCCCTTTACTTAACGTATTTACGCTTTAAGTTAGTTATTAGAACTAACTCTAACTTATTGCTCTGCCCTTTCTACTAGATCTTAATAGTATTATTCTCTAGTAAGATAATACCACTATTAAACATAAGAGGGTAGTCCTAAGTTAGGAATTACTTTAGCTTTGTGTTAAAGCCTACTATAGTAAGCTAGGTCTCTTCCTTCTTAGAGAACTTCTTATCTAAGAGGCTGATTATATTATTAGTTTATATTCTAATGTAAGTAAAGTTAGGGCTTTCCTTTATAGTTATAAGCAAGTAGGGATTATATATAGAGGTTTCTATCTAGAGGTTCTCTCTATAATACTTATAATATATAACCTACTAGTGTGTTCCTACCTCTGCGAGCTTATAAAGGGGTTTTATAACCCTTAAGATTATACTAGGCAGGTAAAGATACTGTATCTGAATTAGTAAGCGCGCTAGGATGAGCCGCTCTAGTAATATACAGGCCTATACATAAGCCTAATAGATATCTCTTAGCTAGATAAGGAATTTCCTTAATCTTACTAACAGTGCTATCATAAGGATAAGATATTAGCTTGCGCGTTAAATTATTAGGGCCTGTGTAAGAATGGCTTATTTCCCTTTATCCTCACACCCTTAGATCACAAGGCATGACTTTTCATAGGGTTTTGTTATCTTGCCCTTAATCTTATTAATAATCCAGGAATTAAAGATTTAAATTCCACTACGTTTTTCCTTATTAAACATAATGAATTTAAACACACCTTACTTAATTAAAGCATTAATTTCCACTTTTATTAATAGCTTAAAAGGTTTGCTAGGGGTCTTAATAATTCCTTCCTTACGTAGCTTAATTACAAGAGCTAGGTTACTATATTCTTTTACTAATAGGAAGGTATTAGCACCTTAAGGCATCACAGGAGGGTTCTTCTATAGCCTTCCGCGTCCTTGCTTTAATAGTATTAGTAGCACTATATTCTTATTATAGGCCTCTTACCCTTTCTCTCCTTCCTCTTTACTAGGCTTTGCTATCTTCTTTATACTAGGATTATTATAGTAAGGCTTAATAGATATTAACCTAAAGGTCTTTAGGCCTCTAGGTATATTAAGTATATAGCTTTCTCTAGTAATTACTAGTAGCTTATATAGACTTACCTATCCCTTACCTTCTTACTAGACCTTAACCTTTAATCTAAGTGGTAAGCTAAGGGTCTTTAAGGTATCTAGGCTATTATATTTAGTAAGGGCCTTATTAACCTTCTAGATAGCATAGAGTCTCTTAATCTCTTTAGTAGCCTTCTATACTATAATTACACACTATATAATATTAGGTAATAGCAGGGACTTATTTATTATATATAAGTAAGCTCTAAAGATAAGAAGGGTTAGGACAAGGCTATTAGGGCCTATGGTGTTATTTAGGGCCTTAATTACTATTTAAAGGGCAATAGGTTCTAGCGTTATAGGGTATTCGCGTCTAATTATATTATAGGCTCTTTAAAGCAGCCTATAATACCTTTTAACCTTCCTTATACTATAGTATGCCTTAATAGGGACTTCCTTAATCGAAATTAACATTAAAGCTATGAATTATCTAAATTTATTACTATAGAAGTTCATTCTAGCGTCTATAATAATAAAGTCTAGGGGGCCTAGGTAAGTATTAATCTAGTATATTCAGAGGGCTTCCTAGGTTATTTTCACAGAGATATTATTAAGGAATTTCGCTACGTTAAACACTATAGCTATATCTATAGCGTGGAGTATAGGGCAGTTACTATTTAGGTAGAAGATATTTACTATTACTTTATAATTAAAGCTACACTTATCCTTAAGGGTAAACTTAAAGTAATTAGGGCTATCTACATGTATTTAGTATTAGTAGTAAATTCTTATTAGCTCCCTAATAGCTTTAATATTAATATTATACCCTAATCTACAAAGAACCTTATGTAAGCATCAGATTAATAGATGCCTAAAGCAGTAGTGTAGTCGCTATAGCTTATTTTCTATAAGGTAGCTTTAAGCAACTACTTCTTCTTTCTATGTAAGAAGCATCTAGGCATGCCCCTATTTACGTATAATAGAGACTTTAATATTTCCTTATTATAGCGTGTTCTTAGAGATATTAAAGTTAATCTTTAGATAGTCCATATTATTAAGGGATAAGAGAAATAGAGTGTTCGTTAGGATAACCTAAAAGAGAATATTTCTAAAGGGAGTAGGTATATTAGCTAATCTAAGCGCGATAATCAGGTCTCCCACGCCGAATCTAACTAATACCTTCTTCTCTATTAATTCATTAAGCTGTAATATAGGCATCTAACGTTATAAAGTAAGAAATTAAGGGTGCCCTACTATAGAGAACTTTGCGGCTCCTATATCAGGCATAATCCCTTAGAATGTCGTATAGGAATAGCGATCTTCTAATATAAATGTTACTAGGGCTTTATTTATAAGTTCCTATTAGAAGGGGTCTTCTTTACTTAGGCTATAATAAGCTACTTACCTTATTAGGAATTAAACCATTTTCTTACTATTAATCTAGGTTTTATAAGTAAAGAAGCTTATAGGTACTAGCCTATCTGTATTATTAGGGCTGTTATTAAATCTAATGCTCTTTATATACTAAGTGATTTTATTATTAATAAGGGGTTAGGACTTATGTTCTCCCTTGTACTAAGTAAGGAATAAATAATATAAGTTATTAGTTAGATCTATAAGGTAGTGGTTCTTAAAGTATTAAAACGCCTTCTTATAGTCCTCTTTAGGGTGCTTAGATAACTAGTATCCTTTCTTACTATATATATAGCACTTCTTTATATAGGGAGTACCTCCTCTTCCTTATGGTTTTAAGGGGTATTAGGTCTCTTTTCCATTTCTATTATATCTTTAGTTAGTCTAGAATTACTCTAGGGCTATAGCTTTAGTTAGGAACTATTAATAGTTCTTCTTCTCTTCCTTAATAAGATAAAGGGTTATTCTAATCCGTTTATAAAACTCTTATAGTCTATCTAGCGGATTTATAATCGCTCCTTTACACTCTAGAATACTATAATAGGCTCTAATAAGTTAATTCTAGAGTGCCCTTTTAGTTTAGCTTACTTTAGGCACTACTTATTATAAGATAGCTAGTCTTTCTGTGAGTTTATTAAAGTATTTAATTATTAACTTAGTTAGGTTATTATTTGCTATTCCTTATAAGGAAGTGTTATTTTACTCTAGTAGATATCTTTGCTATATATTCTTAGTTTTAAATTATTCTCTTATATAGCTAATAAGCATAGGGAGATCTTATAGTTATCTAGGTTTAGAGAGGTAGTTTGCATAGTATTATAGTGCTTTGCCTTTAAGTATAACCTTAAAAGTATAACTAGCTTATTTAGGCTAGATATTAAGTAACTTATACTTTCTATAGAATATTTAAAGCTTTAATTTAAGGATATTATAGTTATTAGCGCTATAAAGTTATTCTTTAGGGTATACCTTAGATAGGTTAATAATTTACTTTAGCAAAGGTCTCTAGGTCTATAGGGGTTCTCTAGGTGTTTCCTTTTATATCCATAGAAGGGGTAGTAGGGTCTTTAGGAAGTAAGAGGGTAGCTTTATAGGTAGTACCCTTAGGGCTTATTATTCCCTCTAATCCTCCTCTTCCTTATATTAGAAAGGAGAAATTATAGCTTTTTAAGCTATACTAATAAGGGCACTACTAGCCCTAGATAGCATAGGTTACCTCTATTAGTAACTCTCCTACTTAGGGGTATTATTAGTAATATTACTAGGGTGATACTACTAACTTACCTCTAGTAAAGGTATAGGTAAGGGAGTTACCTGTAGATGCTTGCAAATGGTATCCTTAGGCGGTCTTAACTCTAGGTTAATTAACTTTCCTAGGGGAGATTAGCTAGACCTTCCTAGAGGGGATTAACTTAGTCTTCCTAGGGGAGTCTAGCTTATTAATCCTTTTAATAGTAATTATACTAATAAACAAGGTAATAGGGTAAGTTACCTAGTTCTAATATTACTATTATCTAGTAGATTATAGAAGAACTCTTTATTCTATAAGTTCTTTTAGAAGCCTATATACTTCTTCCTAGCCTCTTTAATTTCTTTAAGAGTCTAAAATTAGAATTCTTCTTAGTTTACTACTTCTTTAAGGTTATTTACTATCTTAGTACCTCTTCTAATAGTTATATACACTCTATTGTAAAGGAGATAGTCTTAAAGTCTATTCTATAAAAGGTCTCTTCCTTCTATAAACTTATCCCTTAACTATTTATAAAAGTTATTACTAAATTCGGAGAATAGTGTTCTTCTAAATAACCCTTACTCCTTATATTATTCAGTCTTTATAAGGATATAGAGACTGATTTCCTTAGGTTTTTTTATCTCTTTATATTTAAAACTTCCTATTTATTAGAGTAGTTCTTCTATAATATATTATTAGAGCCTTGTAGAGATATAGGGGTATAGGTTAGTGTAAACAGGGGTTTTTCCTTTATTAAGGTATTTATTATTATCTCCTGTTTTAATGCCTTCTATAGCATCGTTATAGCTATCGGTCTTGCTAGGAACTCTGAATTGACTAGAGGTCATAGATAGTCTAGGTGCCTTTGATATTCTAATTAATTAAGGGAGGCAAATCTTGTGATGTAAGGAAAAAAATATAACTATAATTATGTAACGTGTTTTGGATGTAAAGGATTACAAGGCAAGGTAGTTAACTTTAAATACGTAATTAAATATATAATAAAGAAAGATAAGGGGATAGCTTAGCTACTAGCATTAAACCTTTCTTTATTGTTTTAGAGTCTGTATAGATATAGATATTAATACTAAAGTAAGAAAAGAGCTATATTATACCTTTCTATTAGCATAACTTATTATTAAACATAGCCCTCCTATTTTATAGGGCGAGTTATTATTAGATAAGCTGCCTCTTCTAATTAACCTTGCTAATTTATGGTATTCAAAGACTACGTGGTTATCTGTGAAGGTAACTACTAATTAGTATTAGATTTATAGGGTATTAAATTTAATATGTAATATAGTTATAAGCCTAAAGAATAGTATTATTATTGATTATCTATTCTAGGCTGTGTTATCTGTTATTATAATTAATTAAGTTATAGGAAAAGAGAGGTAAAAAGCTAGAGGTTATAATATATAAAGGGAAAAGGGGTTACGCGTTTGTGTCCTTATATTTCCTAGCTAATTAACGTGCTAGGTTATGGGTCACGTGTGAGGTCCGCGCGCGGCCCGAGCTTCTGCTAGGTAATTGCGGCTGCGACGCGCGATTGATATCACCTTCGTTCCAATAATTAGCTTTTAACCTTTTTTAAACTAAAAGAGAAGGAAAAAACCTAGGAAAAGTTTAAAAAGAAAGGTTAAAATATTATATAAAGAATAATTATAATATATATACTATTTTTTTTAATATTAAGTAAATAAAAAAATAAGCTTTAAAAGTAAGTTTAATTATTTATACTACTTTTAGCTTACTTACTTAGTTATAAAGTGTTTTTAAAAGTGGGTCTAAAAGTAGGTCCTACTAGTTTTACTATAAACCTAGTATTATCTCTTTACTTAGTTTTATACATCTAGCTAAAAAAACATATATACAAAAGTGGGTCTAAAAGTGGGCCCTATTAATTATACTATAAACCTAGTATTATCTCTTTACTTAGTTATATAATTCTAGCTAAAAAAACATATATATAAAAGTAGGTCTAAAAGTATGTCTCATTAGTTATACTATAAATATAGTAATCTCTTTACTTAGTTATGTAATTTTAGTTTAAAAGAGAGAAATATACCTAAGTAAGTCTTATAGTTATATTAGGACTTACTTTTTATTAGTATAAAATTATAAATAGTATAATATTAAAAACATAAAAAAGAAACGAATTTTATTTTATTAATATTTTAAAAACCCTTTAAACACTAAATAACTAAAAAGTCTAGCTTTTTCTAAAGTAATTTACTTAAAAATACTTATATTTATATTATATTAATTTATTACTTATTTATTTTTAATTAAACTTTAACATTAATAATATTTTAAGTTATATAAGTAATAAAAGTAATATATATATTATAATAATATATATAAGCTATTGTAAGCTATTATAAGCTATTGTAAGCTATTATAAGCTATTATAAGCTATTATAAGTTATTATAAGCTATTATAAGCTATTATAAGCTATTATAAGCTATTATAAGCTATTATAAGCTATTATAAGCTATTATAAGCTATTATAAGCTATTATAAGCTATTATAAGCTATTATAAGATATTAGAAGCTATTAGAAGCTATTAGAAGCTATTATATTAACTATATATACCTTATAATTAAGGAATTTACTTAAAACTGAAAAAAAGAAAAAAAAATACAAAACAATACAAATAATACATGTATTGTATTGTATTGTAAAATTTTGGATGTATTGTATTGTGTAATGTATTGTATTGTATTGCAATGCTCTGTAGCTAATATAAGTGCCGCGGGATGTTTATTAGTAAGCTACCCTTAATTCTTAGCTTTATAAAGTATAATACTAACTATTATACTTAATAAGTTAGATACTAGGAAGGTAAAGATTAAATTTAGCCCTAGAGAACTAATTAAGGCACTAGGATTAATTAAAGTGCTAACTCTATTTAGAATTATTCTCTTTTAGGTAATCCTTATAAACACTCCCTTTCTCTTATGCCTTAATAATATAACTTGCTTAAAGATTGATTTCTATATATTAAAGAATGTTTTATAGTAAGGGAATATTAAGGTTCCTATTATATATAAATAAGGGCACGCGTAAATGCTTCTTAATAAAGAAGAAAGTATTGCTTAGAGTTATCTTATAGAAATTAAGCTTTGTTAATTATATTAACGCTTTAGACACCCTTTAGTTTAATATCTTTATGATTTACTATGTAAATTAAGGTATAAGGTTAAGTTTAAAGCTATTAAGAAGCTGACTAAGGTTTACTAGTAATGCTAATTACATGTAAATAGCTTATATTAATTTAAATTCACTCTTTAGGATAAATATACCTATAATTACGAAATCATTATAGATATTATATATATTAATAGCAACCGCCCTGTTTTGTAAGTTATTAATATAGCTATATCCTTTAATATAGCTAGATTCATTAAGGATATCTTTATAAAGACTACGTAGGAAGCACTTTATCTTTGCTAGATTAATATCTATCTAGGCCCCCTAGATTTAATTATTATAGACACTAGAATAACCTTTAGAGGTAAGGAATTTAAGTAGTTTATATTATTAATAGCAATTAAGATCAAAGATATCCCTATTAAGGCTTACTATAGTATTAGTAAGGTTAAGTAATATTATAGGCCGCTCCAAAGAGCCTATAATATTATTAGATAAGAATGCCTAATAACACTAAAGCCTATAGCGTTACAAATAGCAGTTAAAGCTATGAATAATACCATAGGATCGAATAGTCTTATGCTAACAGTCCTTGTTTTTAGCGCGTATCCTTATATAGTTAAGGAATTACCTCTATTGCTAGATATCACGTAATAAGCCCTTGTAATCTAACTAGTAATAAAGGAAGTTAAGCGTATTTATGCCTAATAGAAGGTTAGTAATGCCCTTACTATAAGGAATAGTCCTAATACCTCTATAACCATTAACCTCCTACTAGGATTACTTATATATATATAGCGTAAAGGTAAAGGATAAAAAGAACCTTATAAGCTATTAGCTATAGAAGGTAGAACCTATACTCTTAAGCTCCCTTAAGGCCCTAAAGCTTTTAGATTAACCTCTATTAGGCCTTTTTATAAAGATCCTAATAAAGAGAGACCTCCTAAGAGCGTAGAGAACTAAGACGCCTCCTTATAACCTATAGCTACCTCTCTTATTAATCCCCTAAGGCAAGGACCTAGAAGACCTTAAAAGAACCCTCCTATTATTATATCTAATGTTAATTACGTAGATTAAATAAAAGATAAGACTAATATCTTTCTATTAGCTAAGGAAAGCTCTAATCTTAAGCTTATAATCTAATTATATAAGGAAGGAATTATTAAGACCCCTAGTAAACCCTTTAAGCTATTTACTAAAGCTAAAATTAATACTCTAATTAAATAAGGTGTGTTTAAATTTATGAAATATAATAAAAGGGAACATAGTAAAACTTAAATTTTTAATTCCTATATTATTAATAAAGTAAAGGGCAAGATAATAGATTTATATAAGAAGTTAAGGCTTGTGATCCAAGGTTATAGCAATAAAGAGAAGCTACTAATCCTTACACAGGCCTTAATAATCCAATAAGCTAGCTAGTGATTAATCCTTGTGATAATACCTATATTATTATTACTAGGCCTTATCCTCTAGCTTCGCAATATTATATAGGCCTATGTGCAAGCACGAACGCTTCTTAGTTATATAATTCTAGCCCGAATCCCTATCTAAATCTATTACTTATACCCTATAGGCATAATAATATAAGTAATTAAGCCTCTATACAGTATTATAGAAGCTAGCACCTACTAGTAGGTAATATATTATTATTACTATAGAGAAATACTCTAGATAATAACCTTTATGTTTAACCTATACCTACTTATAATAACAAAGGAGAACCTAACCTTTGCATGTATAGGGCTTTAAACTAATAATATAATTAGACTATTTAACTATAAGTTCTCTTAATAAGAGGAAGATTAATTAAAAGCCACTTCTTTTACTACTAAACTAAAGTAAATCCTTTCTATCGGGAACTTACTAACCTTTAATAGTAATATTATTACTCTTAAGAATAATATGATTATACTAAGGTAGAAAGGCTAGAGTAGAAAGCTTTAATTAATCCTACTAACTAATTTAAAACAGGCATACATAGAATAACAAGCTTAAGGCGCGTATATTACCTTAATTTACTAACCTAAAGCTTATTTTAACCTCTCTGTTACTATATAACACTAAGACCTATTATCCTAAGATATAAAGAACCTAAACTAATGAATTTAATAGTAAATTAATAATCTAGACTAAGGATTAAGGTTTATACTATTTAATCTTAAGAAAGTAAAGCTTTTTGTATTTATAGATGGATTATTTGCTAATAACTAAGACCTTACTTCTTAACTAGGCTACGTGCTTATTCTAGCTAGTGAAGTCTAAAAGAAAGGCACCTTTATAATCTAAGGTAATATTATGCACTATAGCTTTACTAAGAGTAAAAGAGTTATAAGAAGTGTGCTTACCTTTAAGATTTATAGTATGGTTGCTAGTGCTAATATAGCTTATGTGATCTTAATAACGCTTAGATTAATTACTTATAGATTGAACCTTCTTATGATTCCTGTTATTATCTGTACTAATTTATACTCTCTATATAAATACCTTATTAAGCTTAGTACTACAAAAGAGAAGTGCCTTATAATTAATATTATAGCCCTTTGTTAATCGTACGAGCAATAAGAGATTTACGAGATTAGATAGATTAATAGGAATGACAACCTTGCTAATGCCTTCACGAAGGCATTGCTAAATAAGGTATTTAAGAGGTTTATTATAAGTAATAAAGTAACTATTAGAATAGAAGGATAGGTTATATAATTATAGCTCTTGTGTTAATTTAATAAGATTAAAGATATTAAGATTAGGCCTACTTATCCTTATGTAGGCTTATAAATTAAATATTATCTTTTATTATACCCCTTTCCCTTACTCTTTTCTTATAGTGTTATTTATAATTATTTAATCTTACTTATTTCTTAGTTCTTTTTAATTATCTTATTAATATTATATGTTAATAGTTATGTTAATAGTTATGTTAATAGTTATGTTAATAGTTATGTTAATAGTTATGTTAATAGTTATGTTAATAGTTATGTTAATAGTTATGTTAATAGTTATGTTAATAGTTATGTTAATAGTTATGTTAATAGTTATGTTAATAGTTATGTTAATAGTTATGTTAATAGTTATGTTAATAGTTATGTTAATAGTTATGTTAATAGTTATGTTAATAGTTATGTTAATAGTTATGTTAATAGTTATGTTAAAAAGAGAGAGTTTCTAGTATTAGAATAAGTATAATATTAATAAGGCTACGTGCCTCTAATTAGCTAGGCGCGTTGCATTACAAACCTATATGTCTAGCCTAATTGCGCCGCGGTTAGCATTAGCATATGTGGCCTCTTTGCTAATAACCCTAATTAAGGCCCCTTTTCCTATAATAAATAGCGTACCCTCTTTACTTCTATTTAATCCCTCTTTTGCTTACTTTAATAAACTAGAATATATAATAATTACGTATACTTTAGTCCACCCCGAAAACCCTACGCGTAGGTCACTAGTATCCTATAAATACTAACAAGTTATTATAGTTATTAAAGTAGTTATAATATATAAAATAAAAGTGGGTCCATTTATTTTATCTTAAAATAGGTTTAACTAGCTATAATAAAGTTTATTAAAGTTAATATAGTTATTAAAGTAGTTATAGTATATATAATAAAAGTGGGTCTTAGTATTACATTTTAAAATAAGTTATAGTAGTTATTATAAAGCTTATTAAAGTTATTATCGTTATTAAAGTAGTTATAGTCTATAAAATAAAAGTGGGTCCTAGTATTATAACTAAAAATAAGTTTTAATTTTTTTCATAACTTAATTTAGTTATATAGCCTAATTTAATTAATACTATTAGTTATATATAAATACTTTATAAATATTACTATCTTTTATACTTTCTTTATATATTATATATATATATATATAAAGTTAGTATATATAACTTCTTAAAGCTTTAGATTTATAAAGCTAAAAGTAATGTTTAATTAGTTTAAATAGTAAATAAATTATTTAAGCTTTTTTTAAGTTTTTATCCTATTAATTATAATATATAAGTACTAAGTATATACTTTATTAACTTCTAGTTATTTCTTCTAAGTTACTAATTAATTTTATTATATTAGCTTAGGGTATTATTATAATTAGAAATAATAATAATAATAATAATAATAGAAAATAATTCTTAGTAATAGTAAATGAAATAGCTAATAATATAAGTATAAGAATAATAGCTTTCTTCTAATTAGTATATTAATACTACTATATAAAAAGACCTACTTTTTTTTACCTAACACTACATTTGTAGTTTTTGTAGTGTAGTGTAGTTAGTGTAGTTAGTAACTACACTAACTACAAAAAAAAAAACTACACTACACTAAATACTAGCTAAAAAAAACTACACTATAAATACAAAATTTTCCTAAAAACTACACTAACTACACTACAAACAATGCTCTGGCAACAGCCAATGACCCCAAAAAAATTAAAAATCAATAGTTAGTTAAACCTATTTTTAGATATAATACTAGGACCCACTTTTATTTTATATATTATAAATACTTTAGTAACTGAAAAACTATAATAAGCTTTATTATAATAAGTTTTAGGGATTTGTATATAAAATACTAGGACCTACTTTTATTTTATATACTATAATTACTTTAATAACTATAATAACTCTAATAAGCTTTATTATAACTACTAAAACTTATTTTAAAATATAACACTAGGACCTATTTTTATTTTATATACTATAATAACTGTAATAACTTTAATAAGCTTTATTATAATTACTTAAACCTATTTTTCGATATAATACTAGGATTTACTTTTATTTTATATACTATAATTATTATAATAATACTAATTATTATAATTACGATAATTAGTATTATTATAATATTAGAAAATATAAAACAGAAAGTTCTTTTATTTTATTAATATTGTTGTTGGATGCACCAAGGTCCTGCGCAGGTAATAAATCCCGTATAAATTGAAGTCGATAATAGTTAGTTTAGTTAGTTAGCTAGCTAGGAAAGAGGGAGAAGAGAGAGAAAGTCTAGATGCTAGAAAAGTGGGCGAAATTCGTATATAAGGCATAAAAGGGGGTGGCGAATTAATGCAGCTAATCATATCGCGTGCATCGCGCTAGACCTATAATTAGTCTAGTCTTTAGCCACAATTAAACCAATGAAAATCCAAAGGAATTAACACTAGCAATCTCTCTTTTTCCTTTGTGGCTAAAGAGCTTAAAAACGTAATAAAAATTAGATTAAAGGAAAGTGTATACTAGTGAATCCCTTAACGGGAATCCGCTGCTCTAATTAGCCATTATAGCATTAGTTAATTAAATTAATCTATTATTCCTTGCCTAAGCTCCCGTTTCCTAATATCGTGGGTCTCTTTACCTATCCTTTAACACGAATTGTTAATTCGTTCGAATTAATCAAAGAGGAAAGTAATAAATTCGGCGATGCTTTTGTTATCACATCCGCCGGATTATTATTACTGTTAATCCATCTAACTTCGTAGATCTTATGCCTCTTGTATAATTAATAAAGAGCTATAATATTAATTATTAGTCTCTTCTCCTTCGTGGTTCCTAGCTTTATAAGACATTTATATAATAAAAAAGAATTAGTATAGAGAATTATAGGAATTCGAGGTATCTTTAATCAATCTGTAATCTAATATAGAGTTATGGAAATTACATAGGCGATATCTGCGCCTTAAACCATACTATATAACTTAGAGGCAAGTATGCTATAAGTAACTCTCTTGCTCTTTGTTAAGCTATATGTAATAATATTACCTTTTATAATAAAGGTATTATTATCTTGCATTATCTTGTTACTAATTATAATCACGTATCTAATCTATGAGCTTAAATCCTTGTTATTAGTAAGCGATCTATCTATGAACACAAAGAGCTTTGCCTCCTTAAGAACCAAAGGGATGTATTATTAATTACTTTAATAGCTATTTAAAGGCGTTACTCTAGCGTGAGTTCTATCCTAATCGAGTCTATAATAATATTATAAGCTTAGCATAGAAGTCCGTGATATCTCTTAATCTTTCCAATGCTATTATAGGCTTTAATTAGCATCTTATTAGTCTTAATTAACATTAGTTAAGTATAGTGCTTAAACTTAGCGAAAGCGAAGTTATTACTAGCGTTATGTATAATCTATTCTAGAGGTCTAAGATAAGTATTAATCTAATATTTGCGGATTGTATCCTAGATGTCTTAAGCCTTCTACTTCTTTAGATTAAGGAATTAGGCTACTTAGAATAAGGTTACTAAATTAACAATGTGAAGCACTAGTTAGCTATTGATCTATATGATATTAATAATGATCTTGTAGTTGAATTTATGGTTATCTTTAATTGTAAACTTGAATTAACCGGGGGCCTTTCTATGTATCTAGTAATAGTGGTAGACCTTAGTTAATTTCTTAATTACCTAGCGTTTAACTTTATGACTAGCTTAGTGAAGGATCTTTATGAGTTATTAAACGGAAGGGTAACTATGTTAACGATATAATTAACAGATATCTCCTTCTAAAAGGTGGAAGGCAACTATTTCTTTTACTTCTAGTAACCACTAAGGATATCCCTATTATTATATAATAGGTATAGTCTTGTTACCTTAGATAAGTATGTTAGCGAGGTTATTAATCTTGACTTATATCTTATTTATATTAGTAATTAAGAAGAGGAATAGGGTAGCTATATTAAGAATATAGAATTTAAGCTCTCTAAGTTCCGTAGGCATATAAAGAATTTCTCTTATAACTACTAATCTAGCGCTAAATATAATAATTTAGGGTTTGTAAGGGGTTACCTTTAATAAAGGCATTAATCTTAATAAGGCCTTTACTTATGCCTCTCCTATAGTTAACTTTCCTATAGCGCTAGTGTTAGGCATAATCCCTCTAAAGACCTCTTTAGAATAGTGTTCTTTAGAGATATAGTAAATTAAGCCTTTATCACACTCTTATGGCTTATAGAGCTACCTAAGGAATACGTATTAGAAGGCTTAATTATTTAGGGTTACGAGAACATTAACATTAGTAGCGTTATAGTTAGTCTATAATCTAGAGTAGAAGAATTATGTAATGCTTAGGTATACTATTAATAGTAGCTTCTCTATATTATTATTATTATCTTTAGCTTCTATATAAGCTATAAGATATGCTTCCTAATTCTTACCTAAGCCTTTATTAGGCTTATTATTATTCTGCCCTTTATAGGAGGTAAGGAATACCTAGAATCTCTTCTCTAAAGGGGGTGTATAATGTGTTTTACTAGCCTACTAGTAGTTCTTCTCCTTTTAATATTCTTTAGCAAAGTAATTAAAAGACTAGTAGCTACTCTTACTACATATAAAGCAGCGCTTAGTGCTTAGCCTAGGGCTTTGCCTATAATAGCTTCCTCTACTATAGGATTGTTATCTATACTAATAATTAGTAAACATAGCCTCTAGAGGGTCTCCTTGTTAGTACTAAAGGTATTAGGAGGACTTCTTATTTAATTCTATAATAGTAATTACCTTATAGAGGTCTCTAGTAAGACTCTTAAAGCCTACGGAGTATATATATTCTACTATCTAAAATTTAGGCACACTAGCTATAGTATTTAAGGCCTACTTGTAGAGTTTAGTATTTACTATCTTAGTAAGGTATAGGCCTCTATAGATCTTCTTAAGGGTTAATAATATAATCTTAAGGCACTTAAGCTTGCTTTTATTAGGGTTCTTCTTAATTATGCTCTTTAGTATTATACTACTTTACTTATAGTAATAGAATTACTAGTTACTTTCTATCTTAAAGCGTTAATAGATATATATAATTATCTCTTTATAGAAATAGTTATTCCTAAAGAGGTAATTAAGGTAGTATTACTTAGTATTACCTATTAATATAATAGGGAAAGCCTTCTAATAATATGTTTAAGGAAGGTTAATTTTATTATACTTATTTTTAAAGAGCATAATCTTTAGCATTAAGAAGTTATATAGCTTTCTACTATAGTGGTTACTATTCTTTTATATCTTTATAAGCTCTAAGATCTTCTTTATAATCTAATCTTTAGAGGGGAATTGCTATAAAGGCATAATTTGTTATAAATAATAGTTTACTAGTTATTCTTAATAATAATTATCTAGATAGAGCTGTTAATATAATAGGGATTATTATAGGGGTTCTTGTAAGGGTTTAAGTAATCTCTAGGGTTAGGGAAGGTTAATTTCTAGGGTAGGTTATTAGGGCTATTAATATTAAGGTTCCAGGGGTTTAGAAGATTATAGTCTTTCTTATAATCTTTCCTATAACTAAAGGGGCATTAAGGTTTAATAAAGCACTTCCTTAAGCAATACTAGGATTAAATATCCTAGGCCTTGCCTAATAAGGACGCCGTGATTTTGTAAAGAATTATGTAATTCTCTAATAATATCCTTAGATGCCCTTTTAAAGGTATCTTTAGACTAGCCTTTAAAGTCTTCTTAGAATGATTCCTATAGGTTATTATCTCTCTATCCTTAATACTTACTAAGGTTAATAAATCTTATAATTTAGTTATTAAGCTTAAGCTACATAGTAGTCTCTGGATTTAGCTTAATAGATTCTTTCTAGTTATATAAGAATTCGTAAGTAAGCTATTAAAGGCATAGGGGTAATTTATACCTTTAAGGTCTCTTAGGGGTAATAATTAGAGCCTTGCTATTACTAGTAGCCCTTCCTCTTGTAGAAGGTCTAGATTCCTCTGCTATTTTTAACTATTAAAGGAAAAAGCAGTAATAGGAGTAAATTAATAGGGACAAGGAAAGCGATAGAAGTGTTAAAAGTAGGTAAAAGCAATAAGCAAAATAATAAGGAATTAATAGAAATTACCCTTCCTGTTTTTTATGAAAAGAAAGGAAGGAGGTAATCTCTCTTTCTTACTAATAAGTACAGGGCGAATAGCACTAATAATAAAGGGGGTAAAAAAAACAAGCTATAGATGCTTATATAAACAGATTAAAGGTCTGTTAAATGAAGGGAATATTTATAAAGAAGTTATAGATATGTTAGCTAGCTTAGCTAAGGTTATTTAACGTTAGGTTTGAAATAAATGCCTTGCGGTAATAGATTCAGTTGTTTGGTTAGTTTTCTTGTAATGGATGATAAAATTAATAATTGATAATAATATCCTAGATAGATATAACAAAGTTATATCCCTAAGCCTAAGGGTTAATAGATCGATTCCTTAGAAGCCTAACAAGCCTGTAACTAGGATTCTAGTCTCTTCCTTTAGCACACTTGTGTAGTTATGCCTCTTTACCGTAATAACTATTATAGTATAACAAGGGGTAATAGCAGTAGCATTTGCAGAAATGTCTCTTCTTGTGATACCTAGCTTATCTATGGTTGTGTAGTTAACTACTAATTAGTATTAGATGCACTAAGGTCCTACGTAGGTAGTAAATCCTGTATAAATTGAAGTCAATGATAGTTAGTTTAGTTAGTTAGCTAGCTAGGAAAGAGGGAGAAGAGAGGGAAAGTCTAGATGCTAGAAAAGTAGGCAAAATCCGTATGTGGGGCACAAAAGGGGGTGGCGAATTGATGTAGCTAATCATATCGCGTGCATCGCGCCAGACCCACAATTGGTCTGGTCTTTGGCCACGATTGAACTAATGAAGATCCGAAGGAATTAACAATTGTAAAAACCCTTAAAATACTAAATAATTAAAAAGTCTAGCTTTTTCTATAGTAATTTACTTATTTATACTTATACCTATATTTTATTAATTTATTATTTACTTATTTTTAATTAAACTTTAACACTTATAATATTTGAAGTTATATAAGTAATATAAGTTATATATATATAAGCTAAGATAAGCTAAGATAAGCTATTATAAGCTATTATAAGCTAAGATAAATATTTTTACTAACACTACAAATGTAGTATTTGTAGTTAGTTTAGTTTATGAAAATAAATTTGTAGTATAGTGTAGTGTAGTTTGTAGTGTAATGTAGTTTGTAGTGTAGTGTAGTTTGTAGTGTAGTGTAGTTTGTAGTGTAGTGTAGTTTGTAGTGTAGTGTAGTTTATAGTGTAGTGTAGTTTATAGTGTAGTGTAGTTTATAGTATAGTATAGTTTGTAGTGTAGTATAGTTTGTAGTGTAGTGTAGTATAGTTTGTAGTGAGGTGTAGTTTATTGTTACGTGCTAGAATTAACAAGTGGCCTGCCGTGCCAAGGATGTGGCCTAGCACGTGACCTAGAACCCCTATATTAGATAATAGCTTTAGCCTCTAGCTAGTTGAATTAATAACCTTCACACACTTATTATATCTTACGTTTTATATCATAATAAGTAGTAGCAATTGCTTTTTAATTATTACATACCTCTAGCGCTTTTACTACTTAATAAAAGCTACTAAACTAACTATTCGTTAACTAACCCACCAAGCCTGTCAAATCTATCCCTTTTACTAGGCCTAATAGTCCCTTAGGCATCGCTCCCATTATCAGATTATTCGATTTCTTTGAAGACCCTTCAATCTGTTGAATTGAAGACCTTCAATCCGTTGATTTGAAGACCCTTCAATCCGTTGATTTGAAGACCCTTCAATCCGTTGATTTGAAGACCTTCGATCTTCGACCTTCGACCTTCGATTCTTCGACCTTTAAATCAATTGATCGTGCGATTTCAATCAATCCGAAGACCCTCGACCTTCGATTTGAAGACCTTCGATCTTCGACCTTCGACCCGACCGTCAAATCTAACAAATCCGTTAATCAATCTAATAAAGCCGCTATAATGTTTCCCTTACACTAGCTAGATTAGTGTGAGCAACAGCGATTATAGCGACTTTATAAGCAAGATTATTAACGCCAAACCTATGGTATTTACAGGAAGACCTTCCCTTCAAGAAATCAGGTCTTTTAGCATCTTAAGGACCTATGCCTAGCTAGTTAGCAATATTAATAGATTTAACTGCAGCTAGAGCAGCAATTTCAGTGGTAGCAGGAATAACATCAGCGGGACCTTCAGGACCTAAGGACCCGTTATCTGTGGCAATAGTAGTAATTACAGTAGCAAATTTAACAGCAGCAGCAACAAATACAGGACCTTTAACGGAAGCTAGCGATAGAAGAGGATGATTTTTAACAGCTTAAAGACCTTATTAAGGAAGTCTTCAAAGAACACAATAACCTTTGAAGGCAGCTAGCCTGTCAGCAAATTCGTCAGCCAATTCGTCAGCTAATTCAATAGCCTAACCGAATTCCTAGCCCTCTGCAAAGCTCGTTACCTAACCTAGTGCAGCAAATTCGTCAGCGATTTCATTAGCTAATTCAACGGCTAAACCGAATTCCTAACCCTCTGCAAAGCTCGTTGCCTAGACCTTTGCAAAGCTCATTACCTAGCTAAGCTATTAACTATCAAATCTATTAGCCGGATTAATATGACTATCTGTACGATTACTAATCTAAGAGTGACTCGGATTATTAATCCAATCATTAGCCTAACTATTAACCAAATTAATCTAATTAACTGTATCAATCCGATCAACTAGATTAATTCAATCAATCTAATAATCAAATTAACTACGATGTAAAGCGCCCTATTGACTTACACGTTAAATTAGATATACAATTTAATGATTAACCTAACTGCTATAGTTATAGATCCCGTAGGTTAAGTCATTAACCTAATAACTAATTTGATGACTGATTTGATAACCGATTTGATAACCGATTTGATGACCAATTCGATGACCGATTCGATAACCGCCGGACCTAACAATCTATCTAACTAAATTCCCTTACAAGTGCCCGCTTCCTAGCTTGTTATAAATTCGTTAGATCTTATTAGATAGCTAGGACAGCTATCTCTTTTATCCGTGGTGCCTGCATTTATTACGTGCTAGAATTAATAAGTAGCCTGCCACTTCGGATGTGGCCTGCCATTCTAAGGATGTGGCCTAGCACGTGACCTAGAACCCCTATATTAGATGATAGCTTTAGCCTCTAGCAAGTTAAATTAACAACCTTCACACACTTATTATATCTTACGTTTCATATTGTAACATTTATAGTGTAGTTACTACTGTTGGTTACACCAAGGTCCTGCGCAGGTATAAGGGTAATCCCGTATAATTAAAGTTAATGATAGTTAGTTAGCTAGCTAGGAAAGAGAGAGAAGAGAGGGAAAGTCTAAATGCTAGAAAAGTAAGCGAAATCCGTATGTAGGGCAAAAGAGGGGGTAGCAAATTAATGCAGCCAATCGTATCACGTGTATTGCGCTAGACCTATAATTAGTCTAGTCTTTAGCTATAATTAAACTAATAAAGATCTAAAGGAATTAACACTAGTAGTCTCTCTTTTTCCTTAATGGCTAAAGAGCTTAAAAATATAATAAAAATTAAATTAAAGGAAAGTATATACTAGTAAATCCCTTAATAGGAATCCGCTGCTCTGATTGGCTGTCGCGGCATTGGTTAATTAAATTAATTCGTTATTCCTTGCCTAAGCTCCTGTCTCCTAATATTATAGGTCTCTTAACCTATCCTTTAACACAAATCGTTAATTTGTTTAAATTAATTAAAGAGGAAAGTGATGAATTTGGCGATGCTTTTTGTGAGGCCCCACTCATAACACAGGTGCACCCCGCCAGCGCACCACGCTATAGGGCTAGGTCTACGTGACACTAGTAAGCCACTAGCTATAAGTTAGTAACTCATATGCATAATACACTTAGACCTAGTAAGCTTTAGTTAATATACAAACGCCCCTATATCTCTTACCTAGCTATCCCTTTATTCTTATAATTTTAAAGCTTCTTCTACTAGCTACCTAAGAGTAATATAGGGGGGAGAATAACTTAATTTACTAGAACTATACTATATATTACTTAGAATTAGCTAGATAATAGTAATACTATAGCTAGGGATATATAATATTTTATAACCTTATTTAAAGCTATACCCTTTACTATAGGGATAGAAGAGGTAGTAGTTAGAGAGTAAATTACCTAGCTTAAGTAACTTAAGGAACTATAGGATTAAGAAAAGGAGCTTACTAACTTAATATAATCTTATAGAGAACTAGTAAAAAGGGGCTAAAAGGATAGCTTATTCTTAAGCCTTAGTAGCTAAGAAGTTAAGGTCTAAAATATTATAAAACTCTAATACCTTATAAACCTATAGAAGTATAAGATATAGCTTAATAACCTTAACTATACCTTTAAGGGGGTAAAGAAGAAGTATTACTAGGATAACTAGAAGATTCTCTTTATACTAAACTATATATATATAAACTATTAGGCTAGATAGGACTAATATATTAAAGAATAACTAGCTAATAGTTAGGATTATCCTAAGGATAACTAGGATAAGTTCTAAGACTAGACCCTTACGCTACTTAAAGACTTTATAAGTTATAATGTATAAATAGCTATATAGCTAGAAAACGTAAAGTAAAAGGAGGGCTAGAGTCCTATTAAGTTTAGTATTTACTTAGATTTACTAGAGAAATACCTAGAATATACTCTAGAAAAGACCTATACTCTTATATTCTTTATGAAATTACTTCCTAACTTATAAGATTATATTAACTTATATATAGATATTACTAGTCTAATATAAGAAGATATTATATAACTTGCCTAGTAATTCTAGGAGGTAATATTAAAGAATAAGTAAAAGCTAAATAATTTAGAAGAGAAGAGGCTATATAAGGTAGCTTAATACTAAAGATATAACTCCATATAAGGGTATTAGCTAAATAGGGACTAAAGAGATAAGAATAAGGATAAGGAAAAGACCCTAGCTACTTATTTAAATAATAATAGACTATAAGAAAGAAGATAGTACTTTAATTATAGTAGTATAGAGCACCTTATTTATAATTATAATAAGCTAAGGAAAGACTAGTAAGAGGGCTAGGAAAACTCCTAGAGGTAAAAGTAAAAGCCCTTACCTTTACCTTAGACACTAGGGTACTAATAGGATGCTAATTCTATATACTAGTTACTATTTATAGGCATAAAGATATTAAAATGGTAGTGGATCTTAATAGTTACGCTAAGATTAATATTATAAGCACCTAATTTACATAGACTTATAAGCTTAATTAGGCTAAGGCTATAGCACTTATCTTAAAGGTAGTAGGGGCTTTAATAGTCCCCTAATATAGTGTCTATAAGGTACTTATTATAATTAAAGATTTATAGGGTAAAGAGAAAGATCTTAAGTTATTATATATAGCTATTAATAAGGACCTAAGAGCAGAGGGAAGCCCTGTATTAATTAGAATATATATACTTGTAGAAGAACATGTATATCTTTACTTATACTTATAAGAATAGTAGTTTAAAAAGAGAAAGGTAGCCTTTTTACTACTAACTCCCTATAAGTTTGCGAAGGTAATGTATAATAAGATAATTATATATGCTATTATAGGCATATTAGAGAATAAGTTTATCTCTCTTAAAGATAAAGAGAAAGTAAGAGTATATAGAACTATTAAAGATATCCTAGAGGAATTACATAAGTTTAAAGATATATTTATATTAGATAAGGTAAGGAGCCTCCTATTAAAGAAGTTAACTAACTATGTAATTAATCTTATACTAGAAGCTACACCCCTATATAAACTAATTTATTCTCTCTCCTAAAGTAAGCTTAGAGAGCTCTAGGAATATATTAATAATAACTTAAAGAAAGGCTAGATAAGACCCTTAAAGAGCCTAGTAGGTGTGCTTATTTTATTTATGCTAAAGAAGGATAGAACACTCTAGCTATATATTAACTATTAAGGGCTTAATAAGGTAATATAGAAGAATTACTATGCTTTCCCCCTAATTTTAGAGATCTTTAATTAATGCTAAGGGGCCTATTTCTTTTCTAAGATTAATATTAAGGATATGTACTACTAAATTTGTATTAAAGAGGGTAATAAGTGGAAGATAGCTTTTTACACGTATTATAGGCACTATAAGTACCTTATAATGCCTTTTAGGTTAATAAATGCCCTAGCTACTTTCTAGAGTTATATCTATAAGGCGCTGTATAGGCTAGTTAATACTATTTATATAGTGTATCTAGATAATATCTTAATTTTCTCTAAGATAAAGGAGGAGCATACTAAATATATTAAGTAATTTCTTAAATATATAAGATTAGTAGAGTTATATATAAAACCCTCTAAGTGCTCTTTTTATAAAGAATTAGTAAAATTCCCAGGATTTATTCTCTTTATTAATAGGATATAAATAGATACTTACTAGGTTAATATAATTAAAGAATAAAAGGAGCTAATAAGTTTTAAGGATATATAGTTATTCCTTAGGTTCTATAACTTCTATTAATAGTTTATTTATAAATACTCTAGGATTATAGTATCTCTTTATATACTAATAAAGGGTAGTTAAAATAGCATCTAGACTAGGAGGTTTATATTCAGAGAAAAGAAGCGGTTAGCATTTAACTAGTTAAAAGATGCCTTTTAGTAAGCGCCTTTACTCTGACACTATAACCTAAGTTAAGCGGTGTGTATTAAGATAGATGCCTTAATTTTTATAATAGTAGGAATCCTATCTTAGTAGGATAATAAGGGCTATTAGTATCTAGTGGCCTTTTAGTTAAGGAAGTTTATAAATACTAAACGTAACTATAGCATAGCTAATTAAGAGTTACTTACTATAGTAAAGTTATTTAAATACTAGTAATATTATATTAAAGGTATAGAGATACCTATAGAGGTCCTATTAGACTATTATAACCTATAGACTTTTATAAGGTAGTAGAAGCTAAATAGAAGATAGGTATAATAGTGTATATTCCTTTACCTTTTTTATTTTATAATTAAGTATAGACTAGGGAAGAGTAACCCTATAGATGTACTATTAAGAAGGTCTAATTATAAGGGGAAACCTATGTTAAATAAGGCGCTCCTGCTAGAGCTTTAAAGGAAGATAGTAGATATCTTTATAGTAGAAGAAGAAGTACTAATATATTAAAGAAGTTATAGTATAGTACTAGTCTTAGAACCTACTAAGGTAAGAGTAGCCTAGGTGGAAGGCTAGTTAGCTACTATAGATTTAGTAATAGGTTAGCTAAATAAGGGTAATTTTAAGGAGAAGGTAGTATATGTTTAAGATATTAGCATAGTATAAGTAATTTAGGGGGTTATTATATTACTAAATCCCTACTAATCTGTAGCAAATAAACTATTAGTATAACTACTATAAAAGGCATAGGACTAAGATTTAGATTTATAAAAGTATAAAGATAAGGTTAACTCCTAAGTAAAAGGGAGGGGAAAAGCTAGTCTATAGTTATATAGCATAAGGGGCCTCCTAATATATAAAGACTAGGTAGTTATTCTATAAGAGCCTATCTTATAATAAAAGCTTCTATAGCTACACTATAATAATCTATTAGTAAGTTACTTTAGGACTAAATACACTCTTAAACTACTAAAACATTACTATTAGTAGCTAGTAATAAGTAAAGCTATTTTAGACTATATATCTAGCTACGGAGTATACTAGCATGTAGTAGCTAGGAGGCACTGCTTATATAGAAGCCTTAAATTACTACTAATACTAAGGTAACTATAAGCAGAGATCTTAATGGATTTTATTATAGGATTACTACTAGTATAGCTAGGTAACTAAGAAACTAACATAATCCTAGTAATTATAAACTAATTTACTAAGTACTTTATCTTCCTCCCTATATAGACTATAATTAACATAGCTAAATTAGCAAAGCTATTCTATAAGGAGATTAAGCTTTAATTTAGGGCACTAGAGGGCATTATATCTAATAGAGAATTAGTGTTTATAAGCTAATTCTAGTTAGATATATATTACTTATTATATATAAAGCATAGGCTTTTAATAGTGTTTTACCCCTAAACTAATAGGTAGATAAAGAGAACAAAGTGCTTAAATATTACTTATAATACTTTATTAAAGAAAACTAATAGCTATAGCTAAAGCTACTCCTAATAGCTTAATTTATATATAATAATACTATTAATAGGATAATAGGTTACTTCCCTAACTACGCTCTTATAGGCTATTTACCTAAGTTTTATCTAGCTCTTAAGGGTAAGAGTAAGGAGGGGGAGGTTCTAGAAGCCTATACACATATATAAAAGCTATATAAGGTTAGGGAGAAACTAGTATATAACTAGGTAAGAGCTACTAAAGCATAGGTAAAGTATTATAACTAATAACACTAGCTATTAACCTTAAAAAGAGAAGACTTAGTACTACTATTAGTAAAGAATATTAGACTTAAGGATATAAAATAGAAGCTAACCCCTAGATTTATTAGGCTATTTTAGATACTTAATGCTATAGGCAAATAAGTATACTAACTAGCGTTACCTAATAAGTATAGTTAACTATATAATATGTTCTATATTAGTCTATTAGAGCTATAGAATTACTAGAAAGATACTATAGATAAAGAAATACTAATACTAGACCTTAAAGATAAAGTTAATAAATTTAAAGTTAAAGAAGTTAAGAATTATAGGAAGACTTACGAAGGTAATAAATACCTAGTGAAATAGAAGGGTTAGCTAAGTAAATATAATTAATAAGTAGTAGTAGAAAATATAGAAGGTGCTTAACATATAATTTAGGCCTTCTATTAAAGTAAAACAAGGAGGAAGCATAGTAAGTTATAAGCGAATTATAAGCACTAAGGAATAATATTACTATGGTAAAGGCTTAACATTATTAGCTACCTAAATATTCTACCTAGAGGCCTATATTATATTATAAAAAAACAAAGGAAATAGCGCCTAAAGCATAGGTAAAGTAACTAGAAAACCCTCTATTATAGCCCCTAGATAGGAGATAACCTTACTATTAATAAACCTATACTCTGCCTTATTCTTATTAGCTTAAATTACCTCCTCTATAGTATAGAAGAAGTAGTATACTACTATAGCCTAGGTAATATAGCCTAGATTTAATAAATAAAGCTAAAGAACTATACGTACTTCCTACATAGCTATAGTATTCTCTAGGTTCTCCTATTAAAACATTAGCAAAGCCCTAGTAAATAAATAATAAAAAGCTAAGGGTAAACTAAAAGAGAGGGGAATAAGGCTATAGCTACTAAGGTAACTTATAACTACTACTAAGAAACTAGATAGCTCTAGTAAGAAATAGAGGTAGCCTATATAGAAAGGTTAGTAAATAATAAGTAATTAGGTTAGGATTTAATAGACTTAATATGCCTTTATAGCACTAGTTAACCTAAAGGTAATATAGTATAAGGTGTTTATATAGTTAAATCCTATAACTAAGTTAAGGATATACTTAGTAAAGCTATAGTAAGTCTCCTCTAAAAAAACACTAATACCCTCTTTATTTAAGGTAAAAATAGTAGTGCCTATAAGGGCTTATACCTACTTATAAATAACCATTAGGTTAGAAAAGTCACTAGCTATTATTACTATAGCCTAGTATAGAAAAGTTAGTAAGTTAGAAGTATATAGTAATAGAATACTAAGTAACTTACTATCTTATAGATATTACTATGCTTATTATATTAGAGATAACGCTTTAACTACTTATCCCTAGTAGCACTACTCCTAAGTAAAGAATAAGAAAAACTATATATAATCCTTAGTAAAGTAGCCTTAATTAGTAAGTGCCTCTTAAAGTTAGCGTAGCTAGTATATAAGTAGTATATATAAGAGTACTTATAGAAGCAAATAGCATTAGCTTCTATAATAAAATAGTAAGGATAGGTATATAATAAGTTAGGGTAAATAAAGTCTAATTAAAATTAATTAGAATAGTCTAGAGTTATAAGGAGGAAAAGGGAGTGATATAATAGTAAGTTATAATAAAATTTATATTATAAAGCTAACTGATTTATTTGTTATTATTTTTATTATTAGCTAGTTAGCAAATAGCTATATTAAGGCTAGGGAAAGCCATTTAGGAGCCTAGCTATAAGTAAGGGGATAATTATAAGGCCCTACTTATAACATAGGTGCACCCCGCTAGCGCACTACGCTGTAGGGCTAGGTCTACGTAACACTAGTAAGCTACTAGCTATAAGTCAGCGACTTGCACGCATAACACACTTAGACCTAGTAAGCTTTAGTTAATATACGAACGCCCCCATACCTCTTGCCTAGCTATCCCTTTGTTCTCACACTTTTATTATCGTATCCGCCGGATTATTATTGCTGTTAATCTATCTGACTTCGTAGATCTTATGCCTTTCGTATAATTAACAAAGAGCTATGATATTAATTATTAGTCTCTTCTCCTTTATAGTTCCTAGCTTTATAAGATATTTATATAATAAAAAAGAATTAGTATAGAGAATTATAGGAATTCGAGGTATCTTTAATTAATCTGTGATCTAATATAGAGTTATGGAAATCACGTAGGCGATGTCTGCGCCTTAAACCATGCTATATAACTTAGAGGTAAGCGTGCTATAAGTGACTCTCTTGCTCTTTGTTAAGCTATACGTAATAATATTACCTTTTATAATAAAGGTATTATTATCTTATATTATCTTGTTGCTAATCACAATCACGTATCTAATCTATAAGCTTAGATCCTTGTTGTTAGTAAGCAATCTATTTACAAACACAAAGAGCTTTGCCTCCTGAAGAACTAAAGGAATGTATTATAGTCTGTGTTATTAATTCTTAATTTACTATTTAAGGCGTTTATTAAGGCATGTAATATCTTCCCTAGAGGGTTCTTAGTGTTAAGCTATAATTAATAGGTTATAGGAAGCTTCTAGTTAATATATAGTTATAATATAGCTTCCTTAGGCTTATTATTTTATGTAGTCTTGCTTTACTATTAGGGATTAAGGATTAACTTCCTTAATCTTCTAACTCTAGCCTTTCTAGGTTAATATTAGTAAGTTGTTAGTGTTCTAGGTTAAGATGTAACCGTTAAAGATAAGGGAATTCTTAGTGGTTAATTGTTACTTTTCTTTAGCTATGAAATTAGCCTTCTAGAGCTCTTTCTCTTCTTTTTAGAAGAAGTTATTATTACTTAGTCCTAATGTATTGTTAGTTTATATTCTAATAATACTAAAGAGATTCTTATTATTTAAGGCTGTGATTAATAAGTAAGGATTGTAGGTTAAGGTTATTATATTAAGGTTATCCCTATGGTAATAGAAGTACGTTACCTACTAGTGGGTTCTAGCCTTTATAATCCTGTAAAGAGGTCTAATTAATTTAATTATAGTCCTTTCTAGAAAGAGATATGTAATTTGCTTTAGTAATCTTATAATAATTAGCCTTGTTAGCACTATGTGCGATTAAGTGTAAGCTTATGTAATATCGCGAATCTAAAGGTAAATGCCTCTTTTTCTTAATAATAGAGCAATAGCTATGATAAGTTGTTAGCTTGCTTGTTAAATTATTAGCGATTGCGTTAGGATGAATTCCTTTCCTTTATTATTATAGCCTTATATAACGAGGCGGGATTTCTTATATAGCGAGTCTATCCCTTTACCTTTAATCTCTCTAACTATACAAGAATTAAAGATTTTATAACCTCTATGCTTTGCTAGGTTATACTTAATGAATTTGAATATATTATAAGCTTATAAAGCGTTAATCTTAGCTTAATTAGATTGCTTAAAGGGTTTTCCTAGGGTTATAATCTCCCCTTCTTAGCGGAGTTAAAGAGCGAGGTTCTAATTAGCCTCTTTCTTTGCTATAAGGAATACTATGTTTAGCATCCCTCTAGTTATAGCTTCTTAAATAAAGGCCTTCTCTTAATCTTTATTTATAAGTATATAAAGCTAAATTAGGCTAATGTTTTTCTTAGGGCTATAAGGTTTTCTTTTCCTTGCTTTTATTCCTTTAGGGTAAGGTAATAAATCTTTAACTTAATAGCTTCCCTTTAGGGCCTTCTAGGCTTTATAAGCCTTTTCTTTAGACTCTTTTGCGCTTATAAATTAGACTATAAGGGCCTTTCTTAGTCTCCCTTATTTTCTCTTAGCTAGTGCCTAAAGCTCTTTGCTTTCTTCTATTAGGGGATCTCTTTTAGTAGTAGTGGTTAGTTATATAGTTGCTTCTTTCTTTATATTATTAGGCTTTATCTCCTACTACTCTAGTCCCTTTATAATATATAGGTCTTTATAGTAGGGCTTTACTACTATAGAGCAGAACTTTACTAGGCTATAAGGCATGTTAACTATATAGGTCTCTTTATTAGTAGTAAGTAGCTTATAAGGGCTATACTAGCTACCCTTCTCTCTTTATATATATATATTAGCCTATAGGGGTAGCTAATATATAAGCGCTATATTAGGGCTATTCTAGGCTTTAAGGGCATTATAAACCTGCTATAAAGCTAGATAGTAGTGGACTTTATTAGTAGCTTTATAAATTACTTTAGTATATTAAATAATAGAGATGCTTAGTAGTAAGTTATCTATTATTTATAAGTAGCCTCTGAAGACTAGTAAGGTTAGGATAATACTATTTAGGCCTGTAGAGTTATTAATTACTTTAATAGCTATTTAAAGACATTACTCTAGCGTAAGTTCTATCCTAATTAAGTCTATAATAATATTATAAGCTTAGCGTAAAGGTCTATAATATCTCTTAACCTTTCTAATACTATTATAGGCTTTAATTAGTATCTTATTAGTCTTAATTAACATTAGTTAAGTATAGTGCTTAAACTTAGCGGAAGCGAAGTTATTACTAGCATTATATATAATCTATTCTAGAGGTCTGAGATAAGTGTTAATCTAATATTTACAGATAGCATCCTAGATATCTTAAGCTTTTTACTTCCTTGGATTAAGGAATTAGGCTACCTAGAATAATATTACTAAATTAATAATATAAAGTACTAGTTAGCTATTAATTTACACGATATTAACGATGATCTTGTAGTTAAATTTGTAGTTATCTTTGATTATAAACTTGAATCAACTAGGGGCCTTTCTATACATCTAGTAATAGTAGTAGACTTTAGTTAATTCCTTAATTACCTAGCGTTTAACTTTATAACTAGCTTAGTAAAGGATCTTTATAAGTCATTAAACGGAAGGGTAACTAAGTTAGTAATACAATTAATAGATATCTCCTTCTAAAAAGTAGAAGGTAACTATTTCTCTTACTTCTAGTAATTACTAAGGATAGCCTTATTATTATATAATAGGTATAGTCTTATTGCCTTAGATAAGTATGTTAGTAAGGTTATTAATCTTAACTTATATTTTATCTATATTAGTAATTAAGAAGAGGAAGGGGGTAGCTATGTTAAGGATGTAGAATTCAAGCTCTCTAAGTTCTATAGGCATATAAAGGATTCCTCTTATAACTACTAATCTAGCACTAAATATAATAATTTAGGGTTTATAGGGGGTTACCTTTAATAAAGGTATTAATCTTAATAAAGCCTTTACTTATGCCTCTCCTATAGTTAACTTTCCTATAGCACTAGTATTAGGTATAATCCCTCTAAAGACCTCTTTAAAATAGTGTTCTTTAGAGACATAGTAAATTAAGCCTTTATTATACTCTTATAGCTTATAGAGCTCCTACCTAAGGAATGCATGTTAGAAGGCTTAATTATTTAGGGATATAAGAATATTAATATTAGCAGCGTTATAATTAGTCTATAATCCAGAGTAGAAGAATTATATAATACTTAGGTATACTATTAATAGTAGCTTCTCTATATTATTATTATTATCTTTAGCTTCCATGCAGGCCAAAAGATATAATTCCTAATTTTAACCTAAGCCTTTATTAGGCTTATTATTATCCTACCCTTTATAGGAGGTAAGGAATGCCTAGAATCTCTTCTTTAAAGGGGGTATATAATATGTTTTGCTAGCCTACTAGCAGTCCTTTTCCTTTTAATATTCTTTAGTAAAGTAATTAGAGAACTAGTAGCTGCTCTTACTATATATAAAGTAGCGCTTAGTGCTTAGCCTAGGGCTTTATCTATAATAACTTCCTCCGCTATAGGGGGATAATTACTATTTATACTAATAATTAGTAAATATAGCCTCTAGAGGGTCTTCTTATTAGTACTAAAGGTATTAGGAGGGCCTCTTATTTAATTTTGTAATAGTAATTGCCTTACGGAGGTCTCTAGCAAGACCTTTAAAGCCTAGGGAGTGTATATATTCCACTATCTAACATTTAGGCACACTAGCTATAGTATTTAAGGCCTGCTTATAGAGCTTAGTATTTACTATTTTAGTAGGGTATAGTTCTCTATAGATCTTCTTAAGGGTTAATAATGTAATCTTAAGGCAATTAAGCTTACTTTTATTAGGGTTTTTCTTAATTATGTTCTTTAATATTATACTACTCTATTAGTAGTAATAGAATTACTAGTTACTTTCTATCTTAAAGCGTTAATAAATATAGGTAATTATCTCTTTATAGGAATAGTTATTCCTAAAGAGATAATTAAGGAAGTATTATTTAGTATTACCTATTAATATAATAGGGAAAGCCTTCTAATAATATATTTAAGGAAGGTTAATTCTATTATACTTGTTTTTAAAGAGTGTAATCTTTAGCATTAAGAAGTTATATAGCTTCCTACTATAGTAGTTACTATTCTTATATATCTTTGTAAGCTCTAAGATTTTCTTTGTAATCTAACCTTCGGAGGCGAATTGCTATAAAGGCATATTTTGTTGTAAATGATAGTCCCCTAGTTGTTGTTAATAATGATTATTAGGATAAAGCTATTGATTTAATAGCGATTATTATAGGGGCTCTTATGAAGGTTTATGTAGTCTTTAGGGTTAGGGAAGGTAAATTTCTAGGGTAGGTTATTAGGGCTATTAATATTAAGGCTCTAGGGGTTCGGAAGATTATAGTCTCTCTTATAATCTCTTCTATAACTAAAGAGGCATTAAAGTTTAATAAAGCACTTCTTTAAGAGATACTAGGATTAAATATCCTAGGCCTTGCTTAATAAGAACGCTATGATCTTATAGAGAATTATATAATCCTCTAATAACTTCCTTTATAGCCCTTTTAAAGGTGTCTTTAGACTAGCCTTTAAAGTCTTCTTAGAATAATTCCTATAGGTTATTATCTCTCTAACCTTAATACTTACTAAGGTTAATAAATCTTGCGATTTAGTTATTAAGCTTAAGCTACGTAGTAGTCTCTAGATTTAGCTTAACAAATTCTTTCTAATTACTAGAGAAGTTATAAGTAAGCTATTAAAGGCATAAGGGTAACTTATACTCTTAAGGTCTTTTAGGGGTAATAGTTAGAGCCTTACTATTACTAGTAGCCTTTGCTCTTGTGAAAGGTCTAGATTCCTCTGCTATCTTTAACTATAAAAGGAACATTACTAATTTATTGTTTTTACTACTAATTAAGCTCCTGTGTTTACCTATTACTATTATAAGGTTCTTCTTTTATATTTCAGGAGCGTTATTACTTTAATAAAATCAAAAGATTATAAAAATAGGAAAAATAGAAGAAAAAGCAGTAGAAGTAGTAAAAGTAGTAATAAGAATAAATTAATAAAGATAAAGAAAGTAATATAAGTTCTAAAAGTAACTAGAAAATAATAGGAAAAGTAATAAGGGAATAATAGGAATTACTACTTCCTATTTTTTATAAAAAGGAGGGAAGGAGGTAATTTCTCTCTCTTGCTAATAAGCATAGGGCAAATAGCACTAAGAGTAAAGGGGGCAAAAAACAAGTAGTAAATGCTTATAGGGAGAGATTAAAGGTCTGTTAGAAGGTGATGTATTAAAGGGAATTTATAGGTGTGTCAGCTAGCTTAGCTAATGTTATTTAATGTTAGGTTTGAAATAAATGCCTTATAGTAATAGATTCGGTTAGTTAGTTAGTTTTCTCGTAATAGATAATGAAATTAACAATTAATAATAATATCCTAGATAGATATAACGAAGTTATATCCCTTAGCCTAAGGGTTAATAGATCAATTCCTTAGAAGCCTAACAAGCCTATAACTAGGATTCTAGTCTCTTCCTTTAGCACACTTATGCAGTCATGCCTCTCTACCACAATAACCGTTATAGCATAACAAGGGGTAGTAGTAGTAGCGTCTGTAAAAATGTCTCTTCTTATAATACCTAGCTTATCTATAGTTATAAAGTTAACTACTAATTAGTATTAGTTATACTAAGGTCTTATGTAGGTATAAGGGTAATCCTATATAATTAAAGTTAATAATAGTTAGTTAGCTAGCTAGGAAAGAGAGAGAAGAGAGGGAAAGTCTAGATACTAGAAAAGTAAGCGAAATCCGTATATAGGGTAAAAGAGGGGGTGGCGAATTAATGTAGCCAATCATATCGCGTGCATCGCGCCGGACTTACAATTGGTCTGGTCTTTGGCCACGATTGAACCGATGAAGATCCGAAGGAATTAACAACTACACTACACTATAAAAACTACACTATAATACACATTATAGCCCTCCCGGGCACGAGGTAAAACTGCTTAAATTATAGATCTCTATTTTTCAACACCTTTTCCAAATATCTAGCCTTCTTCTCTAGCTTTTATTTCCTTTCTTCTTCTTACTTTTCCTGAATTCCTTGATGTTTTCTTCAGTTTTTTGAATTTCCTTTTTATCTGGAATTTCCTTGGATTTTTGGATAGCTATTAGGTTCTATAGCCTAGTGGTTATAGCCCCTAGCTTGTGGTCACCCTTAGCTATACTATTTTCTGATCAGTTAGTTGTCAATTAGTTGATTAGTAGCCCTTGACCTACCTGTGGATTGTGTAGTGCGTTTTGAATTGGAGTGGAGTTAAGTGAGGATAAGTTATGTTTTTTTTTGGTTTGCCTTGGAGCTTTGAAGGATAAGTTATAAGATGGAAGAGATATAGAGAGATGGAACAAACATGGTTGCAGAGGAAGGGGGAATTACGTTAATTTATGCTGTAAGTAAAACTCGAATGGATTTGAGTTTGACTATGGTTATGAATTATGACTCTTACGTAATTGTAGCCATAAAGTTTGTTATAAACTTTGTATTAACTTTTTAGCCCTTAAATTTATAGCTTAAAGCTTATTTCTTTTATGTTTTACTTAACACTATAGTAATTATTGAATTTGGTTGTTATATGTGGCACTAGCTAGGTATTACTAGTAATTTTTTTGGTTCCTTGAAAATTAGATGCATTGGCCACAGCCAATGACCCCAAAAAAAATTAAAAATCAATACACATTATAGTGCAATGCTTTGTAAGTAAGTAATAGAATTTCTTTTCTTATATTATCTAAAATAAAAACTTAATTCTTAAATATTAATAGCTTAAAGAGCCTAATAAACTATATTTATAATACTTCTAGGTTATTACTATTACGTAATTTCTTATAGCTTATAGTAAAGTTATTACCTTATTATACTTAGAATAATATAACTTAAATTAAAGCCTTTAATTTTATATATATAAAATAAGTATTATATATAAACTTAGAAAAGGTTTACTAAATTACTTATATTTTTATTATAATATTACTATAAATAGCCAGCTTATAGTATACTTATAAACTTATAAATAAATTATAAATAAGTAATATTCTAAAGAGATACTTATATTACTTACTAGCTACTAATTTGGCTAGACTCCTAACCTATAGGCTTACTAGACTTATAGAAATATTAATAAATATAAATAAAGGATAACCTTATTACTTAAAATTAATAAACATAGTTTATATATTACTACTAGGCTTTACTAAAATATTAGATTTCTTAATAATATAATTAAGTTATAACTTCTTAAAACCCTAGAGGCTAGTAAGGCTATTATAATATTTTTATAATAAAATATTAGCTATACTAAGTAATATAATACTAAAACTTATAATAGTATTATTATTTATATAGTATTTCTATTACTTAGTATTATTAAATTTAAATAAGGAGTTAAATAACTATAAGGTTAATGTTAGTTCCACAGGGTATTAAATTCAATATAATAAGGTTGTGAGCCCGAAGAATAGTATTATCATTGATTATCTATTCTAGGCTACGTTATATGTGTGTAAAAGAGAAGTCAAAAGCTAGAATCCGTGATAATAGAAGGGAAAGGGGGCCGCGTGTTTATAGCCTTATATTTCCTAGCTAATTAACAGGCTAGGTTACAGGTTATATATATAGCCTACGCGTAGCCTAAGCTTTTGCTAGGTAATTACGGCTATAACGCGCGATTAATATCACCTTTATTCTAACACTAGAACCTCTCTCTTTTAATATAATTATTAACGCGCGATATTAATTATAGAAATAAAAAAGAAAGGTAAATTAATAATTTAATTAATAGGGGATATAAGGAAAAGGACTTATAGCTTATCTTAGCGTGTAGTAGCTAATAAAAGGGAAATCATAATTGTTGGTTACACTAAGGTGCCTGCGCAGGTAAAAGGGTAATCCTGTAATGTATTGAAGTTAATAATAGTTTTATTTATTAGCTAGGAAAGAAAGAGGGAGAAGAGAGGGAAAGTCTAGATACTAGGAAAGTAAGCAAAATCCGTGTGTGAGGGAAAAGAGAGGGTAGCGAATTAATGTAGCTAATCATGTCGCGTGCATCGCGCTGGACCTATAATTAGTGTAAGAACAAAGGGATAGCTAGGCAAGAGGTATAGGGGCGCTCGTATATTGACTAAAGTTACTAGGTCTAAGTGTGTTATATATACGAGTTACTAACTTATAGCTAGTAACTTACTAGTGTTACGTAAACCTAGCCCTAGGGTATAGTGCGCTTGCCTAGTAGTACGCTAGTGCGCTAGTATTATAAGTAAGGCCTTATAATTACCCCCTTACTTTTAGCTAGGCTTTTAAATAGCTTTTAGTAAGTACTATCTAGCTATTTACTAAGTAATAGCTATACTAAAATAATAATAAATAATATTAGTGTTTAAGTATAAATTTACCTATAACTTCCTATTATATTACTAACTTTTCCCTTTTTTATATATAGTAACTTTTCCTTAGATACTATTAAATTATTAGTTACTATAAATTTACCTTTATACTTACCTTATTATTAGAATAGAATTAGATAGGGAAAGTGTTAAGAGTGTTATTATTATAGCTATCCCTAATATCCTTTTAAAAGGATATTCTTATATATATTATCCACGTATAGGTTACACAGACTTTAAGAAGAATTCTCTAGCTAAGCCTAATATCCCTTAGATTAACTATTAATTCCCTAGCGCGCTAACTACTAATATTAAAGGAAAACATTTAAAGCGTTATATCTAGTGTATTAAATATAGTAATACTTATAAGATAGTAAGTATATTATATTCCTTACTCTTTTAGTCCCTAACTACCTATATCTCTCTAAGTAATGCTAACTATATAAGGGGATTTCCTAGATTTTCTTACTATTCTTAATTAGGTAAAAACTTTAATAAATACCTTAAGTAATTAGGTTCCTAATAACCCTAAAGACTATATATTTTTAGAAGTAACTTACTACTATTTTAGCACTTATTATCTAAACCTTATTTTAAGGTTTAATTATGCTAATATAGCTTATTATATTTCCTTTAGTTTAACTAAGGCTACTAAGGTCTATTAGGTATATCTTACTATTTATTCTCTAGGTCTTTACTTACTTTCTTAGTAAGCTACTTTAGCTATATATAATTAGTATATTATTTTATACTAGTAACTTTTAGTTACTATATTTCCTACTCTCGCCCTAGGAATTATATAGATTACTTCTCTTTTACTACTTATTTACTAACTTTTCCTAGCTAAACTACGCTATATATTATAACTTCTAGAAGGTAAAAATGACTTTATAGCTATAATATTATAATCTAGGATTTATGCCCTAGGGGGTAGTAAAGCACTAGTTTTTCTAGGTAATAGAGGTAGTGGTTTAGGAAAATAAGGGGAGTGCTAAGTACCTCCTTTATAATAGCGTTATTTTAATATATAAGGGGGTAACTATAAAAGGGTTTCCCTTAAGACTTCCTTCCTTTTAGGTATCTTTTATTTTATTATTTAGTTAATAGTTTAATAAGGTTTTTAAATAAAGTGTGATAGTAGCTAATAAGGCTAGGCCTTTTTTATAATTACCTTATTTCTTATTACTTATAAATTACTTATGTTTTACTACGCTTCTTACTTATTTTGCTTTAATAGAAAGCCTAAATTACATATTAAGCGCCTTCTATATTTTCTACTACTACCTATTAGTTATATTTACTTAGCTAGCCCTTCTATTTTACTAGGTATTTATTACCTTTATATATTTTCCTATAATCCCTAACTTCTTTAACTTTAAACTTATTATTATTATCTTTAAGATTAGGTATTAGTATATCCTTATCTAGGGTGTTTTCCTAGTGATTCTATAGCTTTAATAAGCTAATGTAAAATATATTATATAGTTAACTATACTTATTAGGTAGCGCTAGTTAGTACGCTTATTTACCTATAGTATTAAGTATTTAAAATAGCCTAATAAATCTAGGGGTTAGCTTCTATTTTATATCCTTAAGTCTAATATTCTTTACTAATAGTAGTACTAAGTCTTCTCTTTTTAAGGTTAATAGCTAGTATTATTAGTTATAGTACTTTACTTATACTTTAGTAGCTCTTGCCTAGTTATATACTAGTTTCTCCCTAACCTTATGTAGCTTCTAGATATATATATAAGCTTCTAGGACCTCCCCCTCCTTACTCTTACCCTTAAGAGCTAGGTAAAAGTTAGGTAAATAGCCTATAAGAGTGTAGTTAGGGGAGTAACCTATTATTTTATTAATAGTATTATTATATGTAAATTAAGCTATTAGGAGTAGCTTTAGCTATAGCTATTAGTTTTCTTTAATAAAGTATTATAAGTAATATTTAAGCACCTAATTTATTCTCTCTATTTACCTATTAGTTTAGGGGTAAAATACTATTAAAAGCCTTTACTTTATATATAACTAGTAATATACCTCTTACTAGAATTAGCTTATAAATACTAACTCTCTATTAGATATAATACCCTCTAGCGCTCTAAATTATAGCTTAATCTCCTTATAGAATAACTTTACTAATTCTACTATATTAATTATAGTCTTTATAGGAAGGAAGATAGTATACTTAGTAAATTAGTCTATAATTACTAGGATTACATTAGTTTCTTACTTACCTAGTTACACTAGTAGTAAACCTATAATAAAGTCTATTAAGATCTTTACCTATAGTTACTTTAGTATTAGTAGTGATTTAAGGCTTCTATATAGGTAGTACTACCTAGCTACTATATACTAGTATACTTTATAGCTAGATATATAGTCTAAAATAGCTTTACTTATTACTAGCTACTAATAGTAATATTTGAGTAGCTTAAGAGTATGTTTAGTCCTAAAGTAACTTACTAGTAAATTATTAGAGTATAGCTATAGAAGCTCCTATTATAAGATAAGCTCCTATAGAATAACTACCTAGTCTTTATATATTAGAAAGCCCCTTATACTATATAACTATAAACTAGCCTTTCCCCTCCCTTTTACTTAGGAGTTAACCTTATCTTTACGCTTTTATAAATCTAGATCTTCGTCCTATGCCTTCTATAGTAGTTACACTAATAGTTTATTTACTATAGATTAGTAAGGATTTAGTAATATAATAGCCCCCTAAATTGCTTATACTATACTAATATCTTAGACACACGCTACCTTCTCCTTAAAACTACCCTTATTTAGCTAACCTATTACTAGATTTATAGCAGCTAACTAGCCTTTCACCTAGGTTACTCTTACTTTAGTAAGTTCTAAGACTAGTATTATACTATAACTTCTTTAATATATTAGTACTTTTTCTTTTACTATAAAGTTATTTACTATTTTCCTTTAAAGCTCTAGTAGGAGCGCCTTATTTAATATAGGTTTACCCTTATAATTAGACTTTCTTAATTGTTAGTTACACCAAGGTCCTGCGCAGGTATAAGGGTAATCCCGTATGATTGAAGTTAATGATAGTTAGTTAGTTAGCTAGGAAAGAGAGAGAAGAGAGGGAAAGTCTAGATACTAGAAAAGTAAGCGAAATCCATATATAGGGTAAAAGAGGGGGTGGCGAATTAATGCAGCCAATCGTATCGCGTGCATCGCGCTAGACCTATAATTAGTCTAGTCTTTAGCTATAATTAAACCAATGAACATCTAAAGGAATTAACACTAGTAGTCTCTCTTTTTCCTTAATGGCTAAAGAGCTTAAAAACGTAATAAAAATTAGATTAAAGGAAAGTGTACACTAGTAAATCCCTTAATAGGAATTCGCTGCTTTAATTAGCTATTGCGGCATTGGTTAATTAAATTAATCTGTTATTCCTTGCCTAAGCTCCTGTTTTCTAATATCACAGGTCTCTTTACTTATCCTTTAACACGAATTATTAATTTGTTTAAATTAATCAAAGAGGAAAGTAATAAATTTAGCAATGCTTTTATTATTACATCCGCTAGATTATTATTACTATTAATCTATTTAACTTCATAGATCTCATGCCTTTTGTATAATTAATAAAGAGCTATAATATTAATTATTAGTCTCTTCTCCTTTATAGTTCCTAGCTTTATAAGATATTTATATAATAAAAAAGAATTAGTATAGAGAATCATAGGAATTCAAGGTATCTTTAATTAATCCATAATCTAATATAGAGTTGTGGAAATCGCGTAGGTAATGTCTACGCCTTAAACTATGCTATATAACTTAGAGGTAAGCACGCTATAAGTAACTCTCTTACTCTTTGTTAAGCTATATATAATAATATTACCTTTTATAATAAAGGTATTATTGTCTTGCATTATCTCGTTACTAATTATAATTACGTATCTAATCTATGAGCTCAGATCCTTATTATTAGTAAGCAATCTATTTACAAACATAAAGAGCTTTGCCTCCTTAAGAACTAAAGGAATATATTATAGTCTATGTTATTAATTCTTAATCTGCTACTTAAGGTGTTTATTAAGGCATGTAATATTTTCCCTAGAGGGTTCTTAGTATTAGGCTATAATTAATAGGTTATAGGAAGTTTTTAGTTAATATATAGTTATAATATAGCTTCCTTAAGCTTATTGTTCTATGTAGTCTTGCTTTACTATTAGGGATTAAGGATTAACTTCCTTAATCTTCTAACTCTAGCCTTTCTAGGTTAATATTAGTAAGTTATTAGTGTTCTAGGTTAATATGTAACTATTAAAGATGAGGGGATTCTTAGCGGTTAATTATTACTTTTCTTTGGCTATGAAATTAGCCTTCTAGAGCTCTTTCTTTTCTTTTTAGAAGAAGTTATTATTACTTAGTCCTAATGTATTATTAGTTTGCATTCTAATAATACTAAAGAGATTCTTATTATTTAGGGCTATAATTAATAAGCAGGGATTATAGGTTAAGGTTATTATATTAAGGTTATCCCTGTGGTAATAGAAGTACGTTGCTTACTAGTGGGTTCTAGCCTTTATAATCCTATAAAGAGGTCTAATTAATTTAATTATAGTCCCTTCTAGAAAGAGATATATAATTTGCTTTAGTAACCTTATGATAATTAGCCTTGTTAGCACTGTGTGTAATTGAGTGTAAGCTTATGTGATATTGCGAATCTAAAGGTAAATACCTCTTTTTCTTAATGATAGAGCAATAGCTATAATGAGTCATTAGCTTGCTTGTTGAATTATTAGCGATTGCGTTAGGATAAATTCCTTTCCTTTGTTATTATAGCCTTATATAACAAGGTGGGATTTCTTGTATAGTAAGTCTGTCCCTTTGCCTTTAATCTCTCTAACTATATAAGAATCGAAGATTCTATGATCTTTATGCTTTACTAGGTTGTACTTAACGAATTTAAACACATTATAAGCTTACAAAGCATTAATCTTAGCTTAATTAAATTACTTAAAGAGTTTTCCTAGGGTTGTAATCTTCCTTTCTTAGCGGAGTTAAAGAGCAAGGTTCTAATTAGCCTCTTCCTTTACTATAAGGAATGCTATATTTAGCATCCCTCTAGCTATGGCTTCTTAAATGAAGGCCTCCTCCTAATCTTTGTTTATAAGTACATAGAGCTAAATTAGGCTAACGTTTTTCTTAGGGCTATAAGGTCTTCTTTTCCTTGCTTTTGTTCCTTTAGGGTAAGGCAGTAAGTCTTTAACTTAATAGCTTCCCTTTAGGGCCTTCTAGGCTTTATAAGCTTCTTCTTTAGACTCTTTTACGCTTATAAATTAGACTATAAGGGCCTTTCTTAGTCTCCCTTATCTTCTCTTAGCTAGTACCTATAGCTCTTTACCTTCTTCTATTAGGGGATCTCTTTTAGTAATAGCGGTTAGTTATATAGTTACTTCTTCCTTTATATTATTAGGCTTTATCTCCTGCTACTCTAGTCCCTCTGTAATATATAGGTCTTTATAGTAGGGCTTTACTACTATAAAGCGGAACTTTACTAGGCTATAGGGTATGTTAACTATATAGGTCTCTCTGTTAGTAGTAAGTAGCTTATAAGGGCTATGCTAGCTGCCTTTCTCTCTTTATATGCGTATATTAGCCTACAGGGGTAGCTAATATATAGGCGCTATATTAGGGCTATTCTAGGCTTTAAGGGCATTATAGACCTGCTATAAAGCTAGATAGTAGCGGACTTTATTAGTGGCTTTACAAATTGCTTTAGTATATTAAATAATAGAGATGCTTAGTAGTGACTTATCTGTTATTTACAAGTAGCCTCCAAAGACTAGTAGGGTTAGGATAATACTATTTAGGCCTGCAAAGTTATTAATTACTTTAATAGCTATTTAAAGGCATTGCTCTAGCGTGAGTTCTATCCTAATTAAGTCTGTGATAATATTATAAGCTTAGCGTAAAGGTCTGTGGTATCTCTTAACCTTTCTAATACTATTATAGGCTTTAATTAGTATCTTATTAGTCTTAATTAACATTAGTTAAGCATAGTGCTTAAACTTAGTAGAAGTAAAGTTATTACTAGTATTATATATAATCCATTCTAGAGGTCTAAGATAAGTATTAATCTAATATTCATAGATGGTGTCCTAGATATCTCAAGCCTTTTGCTTCCTTAGATTAAGGAATTAGGCTACCTAGAACAATGTTACTAAATTAATAATATGAAGTACTAGTCGGCTATTAATCTGCATGATATTAATAATGATCTTGTAGTTAAATTCATGGTTATCTTTGATTGTGAACTTGAATTAACCAGGGGCCTTTCTATGTATTTAGTAATAGTAGTAGACTTTAGTTAATTCCTTAATTACCTAGTGTTTAACTTTGTGACTAGCTTAGTAAAGGATCTTTATAAGTTATTAAATAGAAGGGTAACTAAGTTAATAATATAATTAATGGATATCTCCTTCTAAAAGGTAGAACGTAACTATTTCTCTTACTTCTAGTAACTACTAAGGATAGCCCTATTATTATATAATAGGTATAGTCTTATTACCTTAGATAAGTATATTAGCAAGGTTATTAATCTTAACTTATATTTTATCTATATTAGTGATTAAGAAGAGGAAGGGGGTAGCTATGTTAAGGACATAAAATTCAAGCTCTCTAAGTTCTATGGGTATATAAAGGATTCCTCTTATAACTACTAATCTGGCGCTAAATGTAATAATTTAGGGTTTATAGGGGGTTACCTTTAATAAAGGCATTAATCTTTATAAAGCCTTTACTTATACCTCTTCTATAGTTAACTTTCCTATAGCGCTAGTGTTAGGTATAATCCCTCTAAAGACCTCTTTAGAATAGCGTTCTTTAGAGATATAGTAAATTAAGCCTTTATTACACTCTTATGGCTTATAAAGCTCCTACCTAAGGAATGCATGTTAGAAGGCTTAATTATATAAGGTTACTAGGATGTTAACGTTAGCAGCGTTATAGTTAGTCTATAGTCCTAAACAGAAGAATTATGTAATACTTAGATATGCTATTAATAGTAGCTCCTTAATATTATTATTATTATCTTTAGCTTCTATATAAGCCATAAGATATGCTTCCTAATTCTTACCTAAGCCTTTATTAGGCTTATTATTATTTTACCCTTTATAGGAGGTAAGGAATGCCTAGAATCTTTTCTCTAAAGGGGGTGTATAATATGTTTTGCTAGCCTACTAGCGGTCCTTTTCCTTTTAATATTCTTTAGCGAAGTAATTAGAGAACTAGTAGCTACTCTTGCCACATATAAAGTAGCGCTTAGTACTTAGCCTAGGGCTTTATTTATAATAACTTCCTTTACCGCAGGGGGATAATTACTATCTATACTAATAATTAGTAAATATAGCCTCTAGAGGGTCTTCTTATTAGTACTAAAGGTATTAGGAGGGTCTCTTATTTAATTCTATAATAGTAATTACCTTACAAAGGTCTTTAGTAAGACTTTTAAAGCCTAGGGAGTATATATATTTCACTATCTAATATTTAGGCACACTAGCTATAGTATTTAAGGCCTGCTTATAGAGCTTAGTATTTACTATTTTAGCAGGGTATAGTCCTTTATAGATCTTCTTAAGGGTTAATAATGTAATCTTAAGGTAATTAAGCTTGCTTTTATTAGGGTCTTCTTAATTATGTTCTTTAATGTTATACTACTCTATTAGTAGTAATAGAATTACTAGTTACTTTCTATCTTAAAGCGCTAACAGATGTAAGTAATTATCTCTTTATAGGAATAGTTATTCCTAAAGAGGTAATTAAGGTAGTATTACTTAGTATTACCTATTAATATAATAAGGAAAGCCTTCTAATAATGTGTTTAAGGAAGGTTAATTCTATTACACTTGTTTTTAAAGAGCGTAATCTTTAGCGTTAAGAAGTTATATAGCTTTTTACTATAGCGGTTACTATCCTTATATATCTTTATAAGCTCTAAGATCTTCTTTATAATCTAATCTTTAGAGGGGAATTGCTGTAAAGGTATAATTTATTATAAATAATAGTCTACTTGTTGTTCTTAATAATAATTGTCTGGATAGAGCTGTTAATATAATAGGGATTATTGTGGGGGTTCTTATGAGGGTTTAAGTAATCTCTAGGGTTAGGGAAGGTTAATTTCTAGTGTAGGCTAGCGGGGCTATTAATATTAAGGTTCTAGGGGTTTAGAAGATTATAGTCTTTCTTGTGATCTTTCCTGTGACTAAAGGGGTATTAAGGTTTAATAAAGCACTTCCTTAAGTAATACTAGGATTAAATATCCTAGGCCTTGCCTAACGAGAACGCTATAATCTTATAAAGAATTACGTAATTCTCTAATAATATCCTTAGATACCCTTTTAAAGGTGTCTTTAGACTAGCCTTTAAAGTCTTCTTAGAATGATTCCTATAGGTTATTATCTCTCTATCCTTAATACTTACTAAGGTTAATAAATCTCGTAATTTAGTTATTAAGCTTAAGCTATGTAGTAGTGTCTAGATCTAGCTTAATAGATTCTTTCTAGTTATATAAGAAGTCATAAGTGAGCTATTGAAGGCATGGGGGTAATTTATGCCTTTAAGGTCTCTTAGGGGTGATAATTAGAGCCTTGCTATTACTAGTAGCCCTTCCTCTTATAGAAGGTCTAGATTCCTCTGCTATTTTTAACTATTAAAGGAAAAAGTAGTAATAGGAGTAAATTAATAAGAATAAAGAAAGCAATAGAAGTGCTAAAAGTAGGTAAAAGTAATGAGAAAAATAATGATGAATTAACTAGAATTATCCTTCCTGTTTTTTATAAAAAGAAGGGAAGGAGGTAATCTCTCTTTCTTACTAATAAGTATAGGGCAAATAGCACTAATAATAAAGGGGGCAAAAAACAAGCTATAGATGCTTATATAAACAGATTGAAGGTCTGTTAGATAAAGGGAATATTTATAGAGAAGTTATAGATGTGTTAGCTAGCTTAGCTAAGGTTGTTTAACGTTAGGTTTGAAATAAATGCCTTATAGCAATAGATTCAGTTATTTGGTTGGTTTTCTTATAATGGACAATAGAATCAACAATTAATAATAATATCCTAGATAGATATAACTAAGTTATATCCCTAAGCCTAAGGGTTAATAGATTAATTCCTTAGAAGCCTAATAAGCCTATAACTAGGATTCTAGTCTCTCCCTTTAGTATACTTATGCAGTCATACCTCTCTACCATAATAACTGTTATAGTATAATAAGGGGTAGTGGCAGTAGTGTCTGTAGAAATGTCTTTTCTTATAATACCTAGCTTATCTATAGTTATGAAGTTAACTACTAATTAGTGTTAGTTACACTAAGGTCCTGCGTAGGTATAAGGGTAATCCTATATAATTAAATTTAATAATAGTTAGTTAGTTAGCTAGGAAAGAGAGAGAAAAGAGGGAAAGTCTAGATGCTAGAAAAGTAAGCGAAATCTGTATGTGGGGCAAAAGAGGGGGTGGCGAATTGATGCAGCCAATCGTATTGCGTGCATCGCGCCGGACCCACAATTAGTCCGGTCTTTGGCCACGATTGAACCGATGAAGATCCGAAGGAATTAACATTAATAGTATATTTATAAAGTTACTCTTCCTTAGTCTATACTTAATTATAAAATAAAAAGGGTAAAGGAATATATACTATTATGCCTATCTTTTATTTAGCTTCTATTACCTTATAAAGGTCTATAGGTTATAATAGTCTAATAGGACTTTTATAGGTGTCTCTATACCTTTAATATAATATTACTAGTATTTAAATAACTTTACTATAGTAAGTAACTCTTAATTAGCTATACTATAGTTATATTTAGTATCTATAAACTTCCTTAACTAAAAGGCTACTAGATACTAATAGCCCTTATTATCCTACTAAGATAGGATCCTTACTATTATGAAAATTAAGGTATTTATCTTAATATATACCGCTTAACTTAGGTTATAGTGTTAGAGTAAAGGCGCTTACTAAAAGGCATTTTTTAGCTAGTTAAATACTAATTACTTCTTTTCTCTAAATATAAACCTCCTAGTCTAAATACTATTTTAACTACCCTTTATTAGTATATAAAGAGGTACTATAATCCTAGAGTATTTATAAATAAACGATTAATAGAAGTTATAGAATTTAAGGAATAACTATATATCTTTAAAACTTATAGGCTCCTTCTATTCCCTAATTATATTAACTTAGCAAGTATTTATTAATATCCTATTAATAGAGAGAATAAACCCTAGGAATTTTACTAACTCCTTATAGAAAGAGCACTTAGAGGGTTTTATATATAGCTTTACTAACCTTATACACTTTAAGACTTACTTAATATATTTAGTATACTTCTCTTTTATCTTAGAGAAGATTAAGATATTATCTAGATATACTATATAAATAGTATTAACTAGCTTATAGAGTGCCTTATAAATATAGCTTTAAAAAGTAGCTAGGGTATTAGTTAATCTAAAAGGTATTATAAGGTACTTATAGTGCTTATAATACGTGCGAAAAGCCATCTTTTACTTATTACTCTCTTTTATATAAATTAAGTAGTATATATCCTTAATATTAATCTTTGAAAAGAAATAGGCCTCTTAGTATTAATTAAGGATCTCTAAAACTAGGGGGAGAGTGTAGTAATTCTTTTATATTACCTTATTAAGTCCCTAATAGTTTATATATAGCTAAAGCGTTTTATCCTTCTTTAGTATAAATAGAATAGGTGTGCCTACTAGGCTCTTTAAGGGTCTTATCTAGCCTTTCTTTAAGTTATTATTAATATATTCCTAGAGCTCCCTAAGTTTACCTTAGGAGAGAGAATAGATTAGTTTATATAGGGGTATAGCTCCTAGTATAAAATTAATTATATAGTTAGTTAACTTCTTTAATAGGAGACTCCTTACCTTATCTAATGTAAATATGTCTTTAAACTTATGTAGTTCCTCTAGGATATTTTTAATAGTTTTATATGCTTTTACCTTCTCTTTATCTTTAAGGGGTATAAACTTATCTTCTATAATACCTATAATAGCATATACTATTATCTTATTATATATTACCTTTATAAACTTATAGGGAGTTAGTAGTAAAAAAGCTACCTTTTTCTTTTTAAACTACTATTCTTATAAGTATAGGTATAAGTATATATATTCTTTTATAAGTATATATATTCTAATTAATATAGGGCTTCCCTTTACTCTTAGGTCCTTATTAATAGCTATATATAGTAACTTAAGGTCTTTCTCTTTACCTTATAAATCTTTAATTATAATAAGTACCTTATAGATACTATATTAGGGAACTATTAAAGCCCTTACTACCTTTAAGATAGGTGCTATAGCCTTAGCCTAATTAAGCTTATAAGTCTATATAAATTAAGCGCTTATAATATTAATTTTAGTGTAACTATTAAGATCCGCTACTATTTTAATATCTTTATGCTTATAAATAGTAACTAGTATATGGAATTAGCGTCCTACTAGTACCCTAGTGTCTAAGGTAAAGGTAAGGGCTTTTACTTCTACCTCTAGGAGTTTTCCTAACTCTCTTACTAGTCTTTCCTTAGCTTATTATAATTATAGATAAGATACTTAGTACTACTATAATTATAGTATTACTTTTTTCCTTAGGGTCTATTATTATTTAGGTAAGTAGCTAGGGTTCTCTTCTTATCCTTATTCTTATCTCTCTAGTCCCTATTTAGCTAATACCCTTATAGAGAATTATACCTTTAGTGTTAAGCTACCTTATATAAGCCTTTCTTTTCTAAATTATTTAGCTTTTATTATTCTTTAATATTACCTCTTAGAATTACTAGGCAAGTTATATAATATTTTCTTATATTAAGCTAGTAATATCCACATATAAGTTAATATAATCTTATAAGTTAGGAATTAACTTTATAAAGAATATAAGGGTATAGGTTTTCTTTAGAGCTTACTCTAGGTGTTTCTCTAGTAAATCTAGGTAAATACTAAACTTAATAGGACTCTTGCCTTCCTTTTGCTTTATATTCTCTAGTTATATAACTATTTATATATTATAGCTTATAGAGTCCTTAAGTAGTGTAAGGGTCTATTCCTAGAACTTATCCTAATTATCCTTAGGGTAATTATAGCTATTAGCTAGTTATTCTTTAATATTATATGCCGTAAGATGCGCGCCTAAAAACGCGATCATGATAATAAGTGCTAGGGTTTAGGGATAGGAGTATTACAATAAGGGATAACAATATTAGTTATCTAGGTAATAGGATTATTTAATCTATAAAGGGACCGCTTATAGACAGACTCTTTAATAGTAATTTACGTACCCCACGAGATTCTTAAGATTACCTTAAGTTTGCTTTACCTAAGATTATACCTATGTTTACTATAAGATAAATTAAGAAAATACCTTCCCTTATTTATTTAAGATAACACTTCTGATCTAATAGACTATTTGATCTTGGATATCTCTGCATGACGAGATAGTCCTTGCCGTTGTTGTGATCAATTCCGTTAAGTTGATTGTCCCCTCTGTTATATGTAAGCTCTAGAGCTACTCGCGATCGTAAGCTAGCATTATGTCTTTTAGGGTGTTGTTTTCCGCTTAACAAAATATATTAGTCCTATCTAGCCTAATAGTTTATATATATATAGTTAAGCATAAAGGGAATCTTCTAGTTATCTTAATAATACTTTTTCTTTACTTCCTTAAAGGTATAGTTAAGGTTATTAAGCTATATCTTATGCTTTTATAGGTTTATAAGGTATTAGAGTTCTATAATATTTTAGACCTTAATCTCTTAGCTACTAAGACTTAAGGATATACTATCCTTTTAGCCCCTTTTTACTAGCTTTTCTCTTTTATAAAGTTATATTAAGTTAGTAAGCTTTTATTCTTACTCCTATAGTTTCTTAAGTTACTTAAGCTAGGTAATTTGCTCTCTAACTAATATCTCTTTTACCCCTATAATAGAGAATTTAGCCTTAGATAGGGTTCTTATAGAATATAGTATATTACTAGCTATAGTATTACCCTTATTTAGTAGGTCCTAGGGAATATATAGTATTACTCTAGTAAATTAGGTAGTTCTCCCCCTTATATTACTCTAAGGTAACTAGTAAGAGAAGCTTTAGAATTATAAGAATAAAGGAATAGCTAGGTAAGAGGTATAAGGGTGCTTATATATTAACTAAAGCTTACTAGGTCTAAGTATGTTATATATGTAAGTTACTAACTTATAGCTAGTGACTTGCTAGTGTTACGTGGACCTAGCCCTAGGGCATAGTGCGCCCGCCTAGTAGTGCGCTAGTGCGCTAGTGTTATAAGTGGGGCCTCACACCTAATTCCTTAATCTAAGGAAGCAAAAGGCTTAAGATATCTAGGACGCTATCCGCGAATATTAGATTAATACTTATCTCGGACCTCTAGAATAGATTATCGATAACGCTAGTAATAACTTCGCTTCCACTAAATTTAAGCATTATGCTTAACTAATGTTAATTAAGACTAATAAGATGCTAATTAAAGCCTATAATAGTATTAGAAAGGTTAAGAGATATTATAGACCTCTATACTAAGCCTATAACATTATTATAGACTTAATTAGGATAAAACTTACGCTAGAGTAATATCTTTAAATAGCTATTAAAGCTATTAATAACTCTATAGGCCTAAATAGTATTATCCTAACCTTACTAGTCTTTAGAGGCTACCTGCGAATAATAGATAAGTCACTACTAAGCATCTCTATTATTTAATATGCTAAAGTAATTTATAAAGCTACTAATAAAGTTCACTATTATCTAGCTTTATAGTAGGTTTATAATGCTCTTAAAGCCTAGAATAGCCCTAATATAGCGCCTCTATATTAGCTACCCTTATAAGCTAATATATATATATAAAGAGAGAAGGGTAGCTAGTATAGCCCTTATAAGCTACTTACTACTAATAAAGAGACCTATATAGTTAATATACCCTATAGCCTAGTAAAGTTCCGCTTTATAGTAGTAAAGCCTTACTATAAAGACCTATATATTATAGAGGGACTAGAGTAGTAGGAGATAGAGCCTAATAATATAGAGAAAGAAGTAACTATATAACTAACTACTACTACTAAAAGAGATTCTCTAATAGAAGAAGGCAAAGAGCTATAGGCACTAGCTAAGACGAGATAAGGGAGACTAAGAAAGGCCCTTATAGTTTAATTTATAAGCATAAAAGAGTTTAAAGAAAAGGCTTATAAAGCCTAGAAGGCCCTAAAGGGAAGCTATTAAGTTAAAGACTTATTACCTTACCCTAAAGGAATAAAAGCAAGGAGAAGAAAAACTTATAATTTTAAGAAGAGTGCTAGCCTAGTTTAACTATATATTCTTATTAATAAAGATTAAGAAAAGGCCTTTATTTAAGAGGCTATAGCTAGAGGGATGCTTAATATAGTATTTCTTATAGTAAAGGAAGAGGCTAATTAAAACCTTACTCTTTAACTTCGCTAAGAAGGGAAGATTATAACCCTAGGAAAACCCTTTAAGCAATCTAACTAGGCTAAAATCAACGCTTTGTAAGCTTATGATGTGTTTAAATTTGTTAAGTATAACCTAGTAAAGCACAGAGGTTATAGAATCTTTAATTCTTATATAGTTAGAGAGATTAAAGGTAAAGGAATGGACTTACTATATAAGAAATCCTGCCTTATTATACAAGGCCATAATAATAAAGGAAAGGAATTCATCCTAACGTAATCGCTAACAATATAACAAGCAAGCTAACGCCTTATTATAGCTATTGCTCTATTATTAAGAAGAAGAGGTATTTACCTTTAGATTCGCGATATTACGTAAGCTTATACTTAATTATATATAATACTAATAAGGCTAATTATTGTGAGATTACTAAAGCAAATTGCATATCTCTTTCTAGAAGGGACTGTAATTAAATTGATTAGACCCCTTTACAGGATTGTAAAGGCTAGAACCTACTAGTAGGTAATATACTTTTATTACCATAGGGATAACCTTAATATGACAACCTTAACCTATAATCCCTGCTTATTAATTATAGCTCTGAATAATAAGAATCTCTTTAGCATTATTAGAATACAAACTAATAATACATTAGGCCTAAGTAATAATAACTTCTTCTAAAAAGAAGAGAAAGAGCTTTAGAAGGCTAATTTCATAGCTAAAGAAAAGTAATAATTAACCACTAAGAATCCCCTTATCTTAAATGGTTATATCTTAACCTAAAACACTAATAATTTGTTAATATTAACCTAGAAAGGCTAAAGTTAGAAGATTAAGGAAGTTAATCCTTAATCCCTAATAGTAAAGTAAGACTACGTGGAATAATAAGCCTAAGGAAGCTATATTATAACTATATGTTAACTAGAAGCTTCCTATAACTTATTAATTATAGCTTAATACTAAGAACCCTTTACTAAAGATATTACATACCTTAATAAACGCCTTAAGTGGCAGATTAAGAATTAATAACGTGGATTATAATATATCCCTTTAGTTCTTAAAGAAGCAAAGCTCTTTGTGTTTGTAGATAGATTGCTTGCTAATAATAAGGATTTAAGCTTATAGATTAAATACGTGATTGTGATTAGCAATAAGATAATGCAAGATAATAATACCTTTATTATAAAAGGTAATATTATTATATATAGCTTAATAAAGAGCAAGAGAGTTACTTATAGCGCGCTTACCTCTAAGTTATATAGCATGGTTTAAGGCGTAGACATTGCCTACGTGATTTCTATAACTCTATATCAGATTACGGATTAATTAAAGATCCCTGAATTCCTATAATTCTCTATACTAACTCTTTTTTATTATATAAATATCTTATGAAGCTAGGAACTATAAAGGAGAAAAGACTAATAATTAATATTATGGCTCTTTGTTAATTATACAAGAGGTATAAGATCTACGAAGTTAGGTGAATTAATAGCAACGATAATCCAGCGGATGCAATGATAAAAACATTGCTAAATTTATTACTTTTCTCTTTGATTAATTTAAACGAATTAACGATTTATGTTAAAGGATAGGTAAAGAGACCTATAATATTAGGGGATAGGAACTTAGGTAAGGACTAACGAATTAATTTAATTAACTAATGCTATAATAGCTAATCAGAGCAGCGGATTCCTATTAAGGGATTCAATTATGTACACTTTCCTTTAATCTGCTTTTTATTACGTTTTTAAGCTCTTTAGCTATAAAGGAAAAAGAGAGACTACTAGTGTTAATTCCTTCGGATCTTCATTGGTTTAATCGTAGCCAAAGACCAGACTAATTGTAAGAGACCTAGAAGGTGTGCTAGGAATCCCAATAGACCAAAAGATCCGCCAATGCTAGCCGTTACTAACATTGCACCTTACAATTACTTAAGACCTGTACTGTTGCTTGCGCACCCTGTGGGCTGCCCTATGGGCCTCGCGCCCCACAATCCTACGTATAGCGCCTCACAATAGGCTGCTTGGAATAATATTACTAAATTAACGATGTGAAGCACTAGTCAGCCATCGATCTGCATGATATTAACAATAATCTTGTAGTTAAATTTATAGTTATCTTTCATTATGAATTTAAATTAACTAGGGGCCTTTCTATATATCTAGCAATAGTAGTAGACTTTAGTTAATTCCTTAATTACCTAGTATTTAACTTCATAACTAGCTTAGTAAAGGATCTTTGCGAGTTATTAAACGGAAAGGTAACTAAGTTAATAATGTAATTAACGGATATCTCCTTCTAAAAGGTAGAAGGCAACTATTTCTCTCACCTCTAGTAACTACTAAGGATAACCCTATTATTACATAATAAGTATAGTCTTATTACCTTAGATAAGTACGTTGGCAAGGTTATTAATCTTAACTTATATCTTATTTATATTAGTAATTAAGAAGAGAAAGGGGGTAGCTATATTAAGAACATAGAATTCAAGCTCTCTAAGTTCCATAGGCATATAAAGGATTCCTCTTATAACTACTAATCTAGCGCTAAATATAATAATTTAGGGTTCATAGGGGGTTACCTTTAATAAAGGCATTAATCTTAACAAAGCTTTTACTTATGCCTCTCCTATAGTTAACTTTCCTATAGCACTAGTATTAGGTATAATCCCTCTAAAGACCTCTTTAAAATAGTATTCTTTAGAGATATAGTAAATCAAGCCTTTATTACACTCTTATAGCTTATAGAGCTCCTACCTAAGGAATATATTAAAAGGCTTAATTATTTAAGGTCGCAAGGATATTAACATTAGTAGTGTTATAGTTAGTCTATAGTCTAGAGTAGAAGAATTATATAATACTTAGGTATACTATTAATAGTAGCTCCTCTATATTATTATTATTATCTTTAGCCTTTGTGTAAGCTAAAAGATATAATTCCTAATTCTAACCTAAGCCTTTATTAGGCTTATTATTATCCTACCCTTTATAAGAGGCAAGGAATGCCTAGAATCTCTTCTCTAAAGGGGGTATATAATATATTTTACTAGCCTACTAGTAGTCCTTCCACGCCCGCGCTTTAGTAGTATTGCTAGTACTATATTCTTATCTTAGGCCTCTTACCCTTCCTCCTTTTTCTCTTTACTAGGCTTCACTATTTTCTTTATACTAGGATTATTATAGTAGGGCTTAATAGAGGTTAACCTAAAGGTCTTTAGGCCCCTAGGCATATTAAGCGTATAGCTCTCTCTAGTTATTACTAGTAGCTTATATAGGCTTACCTATCCCTTACTTTCTTACTAGACTTAGACCTTTAATCTAAGTAGTAAGTTAAGAGTCTTTAAGGTATTTAGGCTATTATATTTAGTAAGGGCCTTATTAACTTTCCTAATATCGTAAAGCCTCTTAATCTCTTTAGTAGCCTTCTATACTATAATTATATACTATATAATATTAGGTAATAGCAAGGACTTATTTATTATACGTAGGTAGGCTTTAAAGATAAGGAGGGTTAGAATAAGGCTATTAGGGCTTATAATATTATTTAGGGCCTTTATTACTATTTATAGGGCAACTGGTTTAGGTGTTATAGGACATTTGCGCCTAATTATATTATAGGCCTTTTAGAGCGGCTTATAATACCTTTTAACCTTCCTAATACTATAGTATACCTTAATAGGGACTTCCTTAATTAGAATTAATATTAAAGCTATGAATTATCTAAATTTATTACTATAGAAGTTTATTCTAGTATCTATAGTAATAAAATCCAGAGGGCCTAGATAAGTATTAATCTAGTATATCTAGAGGGCTTCCTAGGTTCTTTTTACAGAGATATTATTAAGGAATTTTGCTATGTTAAACGCTATAGCTATATCTATAGTGTAAAGTGTAGGGCGGTTACTATTAAGGTAGAAGATATTTACTATTACTTTATAGTTAAAGCTACACTTATCCTTAAGGGTAAATTTAAAGTAATTAGGGCTATTTACATATATTTAGTATTAGTAGTAAAGTCTTATTAGCTTCTTAATAGCCTTAATGTTAATGTTATGCCCTGATTTGCAAAGAACCTCGTGTAGTTATTAGATTAATAGATACCTAAAGCAATAATATAATTACTATAACTTACCTTCTATAAGATAGCTCTAAGTAATTACTTTCTCTTTCTACGTAAGTAACATCTAAGTATACCTCTATTTACGTATAATAAGGACTTTAATATTTCCTTATTATAGTGTATTTTTAGAGATATTAAAATTAATTTATAGGTAGTCTATATTATTAAGGGATAATAGGAATAGAGTGTTTATTAGTATAACCTAAAAGAGAATATCTCTAAAAGGGGTAGGTATATTAGCCACTCTAAGTATAATAATTCGTTCTCCTACGCTAAATCTAACTAATACCTTTTTTACTATTTATTTATTAAGCTATAGTTTAGGTGTTTAATATTATAAAGTAAGGAATTAAGAATGCCTTACTATAGAGAACTTTACGGCTCCTATATTATATATAATCCCTTAAAATATTATATAAGAATAGTAATCTTCTAGTATAAATATTATGAAAGCTTTACTTAAGAGTTCTTACTAAAAGAGGTCTTCTTTACTTAGACTATAATAAGCTACTTAACTTATTATGAATTAAACTATTCTTTTACTATTAAGTTATATTCTATAATTAAAAAAGCTTATAGGTACTAGCCTATCTATACTATTAGGGCTGTTATTAAATCTAATACTCTTTATATACTAGGTAATTTTATTATTAATAAGGGATTAAGGTTTATATTCCCCTTTATACTATATAAGGAATAAATTATATAAGGTATTAGCTAGATCTATAAGGTAGTGGTTCTTAAAGCGTTAATATACCTTCTTATAGTTCTCTTCTAGGTGCTTAGATAACTAGTATCCTTCCTTATTATATATATAGTATTTCTTTATATAAGGATTTCTTTCTTTTCCTTATAGTTTTAAAGGGTATTAGGTCTCTTTTCCTTTCCTATTATATCTCTAGTTAGTCTAGAATTACTCTAGGGTTATAGCTTTAGTTAGGAATTATTAATAGTTTCTCTTCTCTTCCTTAATAAGTTAGATTATTATCCTAATTTATTTATAGAATTCTTATAGTCCCTTTAGTAGGTTTATAATAACTTCTCTATATTCTAGAATACTATTATAGGCTATTATAAGTTAATTCTAAAGTGCCCTTTTACTTTAGCTTACCTTAGGTACTACTTATTATAAGATAGCTAGCTTTTTTATAAGCTTATTAAAATAATTAATTATTAATTTACTTAGGTTATTATTTATTATTCCTTATAAAGTAAAATTATTCTATTTTAGGAGATATCTTTACTAAGTATCTTTAGTCTTAAATTATTACCTTATATAGCTAATAAGCATAAGGAGGTCTTATAGTTAACTAGGTTTTAAGAGGTAGTCTATATAGTATTATAAAGCTTTACCTTTAAGTATAACCTTAAAGGTATAACTAGCTTATTTAGGTTAGATATTAAGTAATTTATACTTCCTATAAAATATTTAAAGCTTTAATTTAAGGATATTATAGTTATTAGCACTATAGAGTTATTCTTTAGGGTATACCTTTAATAAGTCTATAATTTACTTTAGTAAAGGCCTTTAAGTCTATAAGGGTTCTCTAGATACTTCCCTTTATATTTATAAAAAAGGTAGTATAGTCTTTAGGAAGTAAGAGAGTAGCTTTATAAAAAGTAGCCTTAGGGTTTATTATTCCCTTTAATTTTCCTCTCCCCTATATTAAGGAGAAGGAAGTATAGTTCTCTAGGCTATACTAATAAAGGTAATATTAGCCCTAGGTAGTAAGGGTTAACTTTATTAGTAATACTCTTGCTTAGGGTATTATTAGTAGTATTATTAGGGTGGTTTTACTAAATTATCTTAGGTAAAGGTATAGGTAGGGGTGTTACCTATAGATACTTATAAATAGTATCCTTTAGTGCCCTTAATTCTAGATTAATTAACCTTCTTATAGAAAATTAGCCTATTAATCCCTTTAATAGTAATTATACTAATAGGTAAGGTAAAGGGGTTAGTTATTAGGATTTAATATTACTATTATTTAATAGATTATAGAAGAATTCTTTATTCTATAGGTTCTTCTAGAACTATATATACTTCTTCCTAGCCTCTTTAATTTCTTTAAGAGTTTAAAATTAGAATTTTTCCTCGTTTACTACTTCTTTAAGGTTATTTACTATCTTTATACCTCTTCTAATAGTTATATACACTTTATTATAGAGAAAATAGTCTTAAAGTCTATTTTAGGAAAGGTCTCTCCCTTTTATAGACTTATCTCTTAACTATTTATAAAAGTTATTACTAAATTTAGAGAATAGTGTTTTTCTAAATAACCTTTACTCCCTATATTATTTAGTCTTTATAAGGATATAGAGACTAATTTCCTTAGGTATTATTATCTTTTTATATTGAAAGATCTTTATTTATTAGAGTAGTTCCTTTATAATATACTATTTAAGTCTTATAAAGATATAGGGGTATAGATTAGTGTAAATAGGGGTTTTCCCTTTATTAAGGTATTTATTACTATCTCTAGCTTTAATGCCTTCTATAGTATTATTATAGCTATTACTCTTACTAGGAACTCTAAATTAACTAGAGGTCCTAGATAGTCTAGTTATATGTAATATTCTAATTAGATCAAAGGGGAGTAAATCTTTAATATAAGGGGATAGGAGGGGTGTAAATATAAATTATATAACTTATGTTTTTCTAATATAAAGGATTATAAGGTAAGGCAGTTAACTTTAAATATGTAATAGAACGTATAATAAAGAAAGATAAGGGGATAGCTTAGCTACTAGTGTTAAACCTTTCTTTATTATTTTAGAATTCCTATAAATATAGATATTAATACTAAAGTAAGAAGAGAGCTATATTATACCTTTCTATTAGTATAACTTATTATTAAACATAGCCCTCCTATTTTATAGGGCAAGTTATTATTAAGTAAGTTACCTTTTCTAATTAACCTACTAATTTACGGTGTTTAAAGACTACATAGTTATTTATAAAGGTAACCACTAATTAGTATTAGTCTCATAGGGTATTAAATTTAATATAATAAGGTTATAAGCCTAAAGAATAGTATTATTATTAATTATCTATTCTAGGCTACGTTATATATGTGTAAAAGAGAAGTTAAAAGCTAGAATTCGCGATAATAAAAGGGAAAGAGGGCTGCGTGTTTATAGCCCCACATTTCCTAGCTAATTAACGGGCTAGGTTACGGGTCACGTGTGTGGCCTACGCGTGGCCTAAGCTTTTGCTAGGTAATTGCGGCTACGATACGCAATTAATATCACCTTTGTTCTAATAGTTAATACCGTTACTTTATATTTCTTACTAATATAATTTACTTTTCTTAAAAAGATATTAGTAAGGTTTAACTTACTTATATAATATTTAATCCTAAAATTAAATAAATAAAGCTTATTTAATACTATTACTTACTTACTAGTTAGCTTTAGCTTTATAGCTAAGTACTTATAATTTAAATAGCTTATAATAACTATAATCTAATAAGAAAAATATATAAGATAGTATTTCTAAGCTTAAAATACCTCTTTAATTACTAATAACTTAGTATTAAGTATTAAGTAATAAAGTTTAATATTAGTTAACTTTCTTAAAAAATATACTACTAAGTACTAATTACCTAGTATTAATATTATAAGTATAGCTTTAATTATATAACTAGATATATTTATCTTTACTCCTAGTAAGTAAAGTAAGTTAAAATATATTAAAATTAGTATTTTTTAAAACTTCTTTTAAAGTTTTTTAAATACTATTACTTTACTAGGTTTTAACTTAAACTTTACTAGCTAAATACCTTTTAAATAGTTTATTAGTAAAATTACTATTTTACTATACTATTTTATAAAGTATTAGTAAAAACCTATAAACCTAAGGAATAATTAAATATTAAATATACTATAAGGTATTAGCTAGGTTATAATAGCTTTAACCTATAATAATTTTATTTTAATATCTATTAAATCCTTCGGATCTTCATTGGTTTAATTGTGGCCAAAGACTAGACTGAATTGTGGGTCTAGCGCAATGCACGCGATACAATTAGCTACATCAATTTGCCACCCCCTTTTAGCCTTACCTACGGATTTCGCTTACTTTCCTAGCATCTAGACTTTCCCTCTCTTCTCCCTCTTTCCTAGCTAGCAATCTATCTAACTATTATCGACTTTAGTATTACGGGATTATCCTACCTGCGCAGGCACCTTAGTGTAACTAACAATATCCTTTTTAAATATAATAAAACCTAGGAATTTTACTTACTTAATAGAAAATTAGTACTTTTTAAGGTTAATATAAAGGTTTATATCTTAAAGTTACTCTAGTATACTTTTAATATACTTTATATATCTTATAGGGTTATTATTATTTATTAGGATATTATTAAGGTAAATAATATAGAATTTATTTATAAGTCTTTTAAGGGTATTATTAATATATTCCTAAAAAGTAGCTAGTATATTTACTAATCTAAATAGTATTATAAGATATTAAAAGTAGCTATAGGAATATTAAAAAGCTATCTTTTACTTATTACCCTTATAGATATATAGCTAGTAGTATACCTCTTAAACATTTAGTAATATAAAAACCTTTATACTTACTAATTAATGAAGGATTTTAAAGATTAGTAATAAAAAGGCCTTATTTTTAATAGTAATTTTATTAAGGCCCTTATAATTTATATAAAGCCTTAATTTCCCGAATTTGTTTAGAATAAATAAAATTAAGGCTTTAGCTAAACTAATTAATTTTCTAATTTACCCTTTTCTCTATATACTTACTAGGTAGTAGGTACTCCCAAAGTATTTCTAGCTTTTTTTTTAGCTAGGTTATATATAAGTCCTTAAGGTAATTATTTCCTCTTTTCTAATTTAATTATATAAGTATAACTACCTAATTCTAAGAGCTTACTAGCTAAATCTTTTAAAAATATATTTAGAAATTTTATATACTTTTATAGGATTTACTATTATGTTATATTACTATTTATCTCTTATATAGTTATTACTAACTTCTTATAGTATATTACTTAAAGTATTATTATATTTCTTAGTTTTTCTTCTTTTAGGAATAAGTATACTTTACTATTATTACTATAGCTATACTATAACCTAGGTTATTACTTACTATATTATTTATTACTAAATTCTTATTAGTTTTTCTTTTCTTTTCCTTAGATTTAATTACCTTAAGTTTTTAGTAATATTAGTAATAGTATAATAAAAAACTATTTTATTACTTTATATAGTTATTATATTGGTTACACTAAGGTGCTTACGTAGGTAATAGGATAATCCCGTAATATTAAAGTTAATAATAGTTAGATAGATAGCTAGGAAAGAGGGAGAAGAGAGGGAAAGTCTAGATGCTAGGAAAGTAGGTGAAACCTGTATGTAAGGCAAAAGAGAGGGTAGCAAATTAATGCAGCTAATCATATTATATACATCACGCTAGACCCACAATTAGTCTAGTCTTTAGCTACGATTAAACTAATGAAAATCCGAAGGAATTAACACTAGTAGTCTCTCTTTTTTCCTTTGTGGCTAAAGAGCTTAAAAACGTAATAAAAAGCAGATTAAAGGAAAGTATATATAAGTGAATCCCTTAATAGGAATTCGCTGCTTTAATTAGCTATTGTAGCATTAGTTAATTAAATTAATCTATTAGTCCTTGCCTAAGCTCCTATCCTCTAATATTATAGGTCTCTTTGCCTATCCTTTAATATAAATTATTAATTCATTTAAATTAATTAAAGAGAAAAGTAATAGATTTAGTAATACTTTTATTATCACATTTGCTAGATTATTATTACTATTAATTCACCTAACTTCGTAGATCTTATGCCTCTTATATATTTAATAAAGAGCTATAATATTAATTATTAGTCTTTTCTCCTTTATGGTTCCTAGCTTTATAAGGCATTTATATAATAAAAAGGAGTTAGTATAGAGAATTATAGGAATTCAAGGCATCTTTAATTAATCCGTAATCTAATGTAAAGTCATGGAAATCACGTAAGTAATGTCTACGCCTTAAACCATGCTATATAATTTAAAGGCAAGCATACTATAAGTAACTCTCTTCCTCCTTGTTAAGCTATACGTGATAATATTGCCTTTTATAATAAAGGTATTATTATCTTACATTATCTTATTACTAATTATAATCACGTATCTAATCTATAAGCTTAAATCCTTATTATTAGCAAGTAATTTATTTATAAACATAAAAAGCTTTGCTTCTTTAAGAACTAAAGGGATATATTATAGTCTATATTATTAATTCTTAATTTACTACTTAAGGCGTTTATTAAGGTATATAATATCTTTAGCAAAGGGTTCTTAGTGTTAAGCTATAATTAATAAGTTATAGGAAGCTTCTAGTTAACACATAGTTATAATATAGCTTTCTTAGGCTTATTATTCTACGTAATCTTGCTTTACTATCAGGGATTAAGGATTAACTTCCTTAATCTTCTAACTTTAGCCCTTCTAGGTTAATATTAATAAATTATTAGTGTTTTAGGTTAAGATATAACTATTAGAGATAAGGGGATTCTTAGCGGTTAATTATTACTTTTCTTTAGCTATAAAATTAGCCTTCTAAAGCTCTTTCTCTTCTTTTTAAAAGAAGTTATTATTACTTAGGCCTAATGTATTGTTAGTTTATATTCTAATAATACTAAAGAGGTTCTTATTATTTAGAGCTATAATTAATAAGCAAGGATTATAGGTTAAGGTTATTATATTAAGGTTATCCCTATGGTAATAGAAGTACATTACCTACTAGTAAGTTCTAGCCTCTGTAATCCTATAAAGAGGTCTAATTAATTTAATTACAATCCCTTCTAGAAAGAGGTGTATAATCTGCTTTAGCAATCTTATAATAATTAGCCTTATTAGTATTATGCTAAATTAAGTGTATGCTTATATAATATTGCGAATCCAAAGGTAAATATCTCTTCTTCCTAATAACAGAGCAATAGCTATAATAAGGCGTTAGCTTACTTGTTATATTATTAGCGATTACGTTAGGATAAATTCCTTTCCTTTATTATTATAGCCTTATATAATAAGGTAGGATTTCTTATATAGTAAGTCCGTTCCTTTACCTTTAATCTCTCTAACTATACAAGAATTAAAGATTCTATAACCTCTATGCTTTACTAGGTTATACTTAATAAATTTAAATATATTATAAGCTTATAAAGCATTTATCTTAGCTTAATTAGATTGCTTAAAGGGCTTTCCTAGGGTTATAATCTTCCCTTCCTAGCGGAGTTAAAGAGCAAGGTTTTAATTAGCCTTTTCCTTTACTATAAAGAATACTATATTTAGTATCCCTATAGCTATAGCCTCTTAAATAAAGGCCTTTTCTTATTCTTTATTAATAAGTATATAAAGTTAAACTAGGCTAGTATTTTTCTTAAGATTATAAGCTTTTTTTCTTCTTACTTTTATTCCTTTAAGGTAAGGTAATAAGTCTTTAACTTAATAGCTTCCCTTTAGGGCCTTCTAGGCTTTATAAGCCTTTTTTTTAGACTCTTCTATGCTTATAAATTAAACTATAAGGGCCTTTCTTAGTCTCCTTTATTTTCTCTTAGCTAGTGCTTATAGCTCTTTACCTTCTTCTATTAGAGAATCTTTTTTAGTAGTAGTAGTTAGTTATATAGTTACTTCTTCCTTTATGTTATTAGGCTTTATCTCTTACTACTCTAGTCCCTTTATAATATATAAGTCTTTATAGTAAGGCTTTACTACTATAAAGTAAAACCTTACTAGGCCACAGGGTATATTAACTATATAAGTCTCTTTATTAGTAGTAAGTAGCTCATAAGGGCTATACTAGCTACCTTTCTCTCTTTATATATATATGTTAGCCTATAAAGGTAGCTAATATATAAGCGCTATATTAAGGCTATTCTAGGCTTTAAGGGCATTATAGACTTACTATAAAGCTAGATAGTAGCGGACTTTATTAGTAGCTTTACGAATTACTTTAGTATATTAAATAATAGAGATACTTAGTAGTAACTTATCTATTATCTATAGGTAGCCTTTAAAGACTAGTAAGGTTAGGATAATACTATTTAGGCCTGTAAAGTTATTAATAGCTTTAGTAGCTATTTAAAGATATTATTTTAGCATAAGTTTTATTCTAATTAAGTCTATAATAATATTATAGACTTAGTGTAGAGGTCTATAATATCTCTTAACCTTTCTAATGCTATTAGAGGCTTTAATTAGCATCTTATTAGTCTTAATTAATAGTAGTTAAGTATAATGCTTAAATTTAGCGGAAGCGAAGTTATTACTAGCGTTATAAATAATCTATTCTAGAGGTCTAAGATAAGTATTAATCTAACATTTACGGATAGTGTCCTAGATATCTCAAGCCTTTTACTTCTTTAGATTAAGGAATTAGGCTACTTAGAATAATATTACTAAATTAATAATATAAAGCACTAGTTAGCTATTAATCTACATAATATTAACAATGATCTTATAGTTAAATTCGTGGTTATCTTTAATTATAAATTTAAATTAACTAGGGGCCTTTCTATATATTTAGTAATAGTAGTAAACTTTAGTTAATTTCTTAATTACCTAGCGTTTAACTTTATAACTAGCTTAGTAAAGGATTTTTATAAGTTATTAAACAGAAGGGTAACTAAGTTAATAATATAATTAATAAATATCTCCTTCTAAAAGGTAAAAGGTAACTATTTCTCTTGCCTCTAGTAGCCACTAAGGATAACCCTATTATTATATAATAGGTATAGTCTTATTACCTTAGATAAGTATATTAGTAAGGTTATTAATCTTAACTTATATCTTATTTATATTAGTAATTAAGAAGAGAAAGAGGGTAGCTATATTAAGGACGTAAAATTCAAGCTCTCTAAGTTCCGTAGGCACATAGAGGATTCCTTTTATAACTACTAATCTAGCGCTAAATATAATAATTTAGGGTTTATAGGGGGTTACCTTTAATAAAGGTATTAATCTTAATAAGGCCTTTACTTATGCCTCTCTTATACTTAACTTTCCTATAGCACTAGTGTTAGGCATAATCCCTCTAAAGACCTCTTTAGAATAGTATTCTTTAGAGATATAGTAAATTAAGCTTTTATTATACTCTTATAGCTTATAGAGCTCCTACCTAAGGAATATATATTAAAAGGCTTAATTATTTAAGGTTATAAGAATATTAATATTAGTAGTGTTATAGTTAGTCTATAGTCTAGAGTAGAAGAATTATATAATACTTAGGTGTGCTATTAATAGTAGCTTCTCTATATTATTATTATTATCTTTAGCCTCTATATAGGCTAAAAGATATAATTCCTAATTCTAACCTAAGCCCTTATTAGGCTTATTATTATCCTACCCTTTATAAGAGGCAAGGAATACCTAGAATCTCTTCTCTAAAGGGGGTATATAATCAGAGCATTGCAATACAATACAATACATTACACAATACAATACATCCAAAATTTTACAATACAATACAATACATGTATTATTTGTATTGTTTTGTATTTTTTTTTTCTTTTTTTTAGTTTTAAGTAAATTCCTTAATTATATAGCTTCTAATAGCTTCTAATAGCTTCTAATAGCTTCTAATAGCTTCTAATAGCTTCTAATAGCTTATAATAGCTTATAATAGCTTATAATAGCTTATAATAGCTTATAATAGCTTATAATAGCTTATAATAGCTTATAATAGCTTATAATAGCTTATAATAGCTTATAATAGCTTACAATAGCTTATAATAGCTTATAATATAATAGCTTATAATAGCTTATAGTAGCTTATAATAGCTTACAATAGCTTATATATATTATTATAATATATATATTACTTTTATTACTTATATAACTTAAAATATTATTAGTGTTAAAGTTTAATTAAAAATAAATAAGTAATAAATTAATATAATATAAATATAAGTATTTATAAGTAAATTACTATAGAAAAAGCTAGACTTTTTAGTTATTTAGTGTTTAAAGGGTTTTTAAAATATTAATAAAATAAAATTCGTTTCTTTTTTATGTTTTTTAATATTATACTATTTATAATTTTATACTAATAAAAAGTAAGTCCTAATATAACTATAAGACTTACTTAGGTATATTTCTCTCTTTTAAACTAAAATTACATAACTAAGTAAAGAGATTACTATATTTATAGTATAACTAATGAGACCCACTTTTAGAGCCACTTTTATATATATGTTTTTTTAGCTAGAATTATATAACTAAGTAAAGAGATAATACTAGGTTTATAGTATAACTAATAGGGCCCACTTTTAGACCCACTTTTGTATATATGTTTTTTTTTAGCTAGATGTATAAAACTAAGTAAAGAGATAATACTAGGTTGATAGTAAAACTAGTAGGACCCACTTTTAGACCCACTTTTATATATCCTTCTCTTCTTAGCTAAAGTTATATAACTATAAAAAGGGATTATACTTAGTTTTTAGTATTTAACAAGACTTACTTTTAGACTTACTTTTAAAAACACTTTATAACTAAGTAAGTAAGCTAAAAGTAGTATAAATAATTAAACTTACTTTTAAAGCTTATTTATTTATTTACTTAATATTAAAAAAAATAGTATATATATTATAATTATTCTTTATATAATATTTTAACCTTTCTTTATAAACTTTTCCTAGGTTTTTTCCTTCTCTTTTAGTTTAAAAAAGGTTAAAAGCTAATATAATTTATTATAATTATAATAAAATAGCTTAATAGTAAAAGAAGTATTTATTAAATAAGTGTTAATTTTCTCTTTATAATAAATTCCTTATATATATAAGTATATTTTTATTAGAGTTTTAATCTTATTTATTTAGAATTATAAATTATTTCTTTAGGGTAAATATTATATTTAAAGCAAAAAAACTATATTAAAACGTATAGTAAATCTTAAAAAAAAGCTAGAAAGATAAAATAACCTTTAAAATATAAAGAATAAATATTACTATAAGTTAAGCCTAGATAATACTATTTATAGCTACCCTATATATATATATAGCTTAATAGTCTAAATTAGCTAAACTTTATAATTCTATAACTAAATACCTAAATAGTATAAAGATTTAAGGATATCTTATTTAGATTACTTTGCAAATCTACTATATAATAAGTATATATACTACCTTACCTTTTTAATAATATATTGTATTGCATTGTATTGTAATGTATTGTATTGTATTGTATTATAATGTATTTTTATAAAATAAATAATTATAATAAATTAAAGAAAATAGATATAAGCATAGGAAGACCCTTAATATATTAAGAAAAAAGTATTCTTTAAAATAGATATAAAAGAATATTACTAAGATATTATATATTTAAAATAAGCTTACTTTTCTAAATAAGCTAAAACTTTTTAGATTTTTAAACAAATAACTAAATTATATATAACAATAAGGATACTATAATTAGATTATTTAAAAAAACTACTATATACTAAATTTATATAATACCCCACTTTTAATTTTCCCTTACAATACATTGTATTGTATGTATTGTATTGTATTGTATTGTATTTTTTTAATACAATACAAAATGCACAATACAATACATAGGGCAATACAATACAATACAATACATCGAAGGGCCAAAAAATACAATACAATACAATACAACAATGCTCTGTATATAATATATTTTACTAGCCTACTAGTAGTCCTTCTCCTTTAAATACTCTTTAGTAAAGTAATTAGAGAACTAGTAGCCGCTCTTACTGTATATAAAGTAGTGCTTAGTGCTTAGCCTAGGGCTTTATCTATAATAGCTAGCTAGTGCTACATGTAACAACTAAATTTAATAATCACCGCAGTGTTAGGTAAAACATTAAGGAATAAGCTTTAAGCCACAAATTTAAGGCTGAAAAGTCAATACAAAGTTTGCGACAAACTTTGTGGCTGCGATTGCGTAAGAGTCATAATTCGCGACCGCAGTCAAACTCAAATCCATTCGAGTTTTACATAAAGGTATTATTATCTTATATTATCTTATTACTAATTATAATAATATATTTAATCTATAAGCTTAAATCCTTATTATTAGTAAGTAATTTATTTATAAATATAAAGAGCTTTACTTCCTTAAGGGTTAAAGAGATATATTATAGTCCTTATTACTAATTCTTAATTTACTATTTAAGGTATTTATTAAGGTATATAATATTATTAGTAAAGGGTTCTTAGTATTAAGCTATAATTAATGAATTATAGGAAGCTTCTAGTTAGTATATAGTTATAATATAGCTTTCTTAGGCTTATTATTCTATATAATCTTACTTTACTATTAGAGATTAAGAATTAACTTCCTTAATCTTTTAACTTTAGCCTTTCTAGGTTAAGATTAATAAATTATTAGTATCTTAGGTTAAGATATAGCTATTGAAAATAAGGGGATTCCTAGTGGTTATTTATTGCTTTTCCTTAGTAGTAAACTTAGCCTTCTAAAGCTCTTTCTTTTCTTTTAAGAAGAAGTTATTATTACTTAGGCCTAATATATTATTAGTCTATATTTTAATAATACTAAAGAGATTCTTATTATTTAAAGCTATAATTAATAAGTAAAGATTATAGGTTAAGGTTATTATATTAAGGTTATCCTTATAGTAATAGAAGTATATTACTTACTAGTAGGTTCTAGCCTTTATAATCTTATAGAGAGGTTTAAATAATTTAATTATAGTCCTTTCTAAAAAGAGGTATATAATTTACTCTAGTAATCTTATAATGATTAGCCTTATTAGTATTATTTATAATTAAATATAGGCTTATATAATATTACAAATCTAAAGGTAAATTCCTTTTCTTCTTAATAATAAAGTAATAGCTATAATAAGCTATTAGCTTACTTATTATATTATTAGTAATTATATTAAGATAAATTCCTTCCCTTTATTGTTATAGCCTTATATAATAAGGTAAGATTTCTTATATAGTAAGGCTATTCCCTTGCCTTTAATCTCTCTCATTATATAAGAATTAAAGATCCTATAGCCTTCATACTTTACTAGGTTATATTTAATAAATTAAAAGATATTATAAGCTTATAAGGTATTAATCTTAGCTTAATAAAATTACTTAAAGGGTTTTTCTAGAGTTATAATCTTCCTTTCTTAGTAAAGTTAAAGAGTAAGGTTTTAATTAGCCTTTTCTTTTACTATAAGAAATACTATATTTAGTATTTCTCTAGCTATAATCTCTTAAATAAAGGCTTTATCTTAGTCTTTATTAATAAGTATATAAAGTTTATGTTGATTCCTTCGGATCTTCATTGGTTTAATCGTGGCCAAAGACCAGACCAATTGTGGGTCCGGCGCGATGCACGCGATATGATTAGCTGCATTAATTCACCACCCCCTTTTATGCCTTACATACGGATTTCGCCCACTTTTCTAGCATCTAGACTTTCCCTCTCTTCTCCCTCTTTCCTAGCTAGCTAACTAACTAAACTAACTATTATTAACTTTAATTTATACGGGATTTATTACCTACGCAGGACCTTAGTGTATCTAACACTAATTAGTGGTTAATTACATAACTATAGATAAGCTAGGTATTATAAGAAGAGACATTTCTGCAGACGCCACTGCTACTACCCCTTATTATGCCGTAACGGTTATTACGGTAGAGAGGCATGACTATATAAGTGTGCTAAAGGAAGAGACTAGAATCCTAGTTACAGGCTTGTTAGGCTTCTAAGGAATTAATCTATTAACCCTTAGGCTTAGGGATATAACTTTATTATATCTATCTAGGATATTATTATTAATTATTGATTTTATTGTCTATCACAAGAAAACTAACTAAATAACCGAATCTATTGCCACAAGGCATTTATTTCGAACCTAACGTTAAATAACCTTAGCTAAGCTAGCTAACATATCTATAACTTCTCTATAAATATTCCCTTTATCTAACAGACCTTTAATCTGTTTGTACAAGCATCTACGGCTTATTTTTTTTACCCCCTTTATTATTAGTGCTATTTGCCCTGTACTTATTAGTAAGAAAGAGAGATTACCTCCTTCCCTTCTTTTTATAAAAAATAGGAAGGGTAATTCCTATTAATTCCTTATTATTTTGCTTGTTGCTTTTACCTACTTTTAACACTTCTATTGCTTTCCTTATCCCTATTGATTTACTCCTGTTACTGCTTTTTCCTTTAATAGTTAAAAATAGTAAAGGAATCTAGACCTTCCATAAGAGGAAGGGCTACTAGTAATAGTAAGGCTCTAATTATCACCCCTAAGAGACCTTAAAGGCATGAATTACCCCCACGCCTTTAATAGCTTACTTACGAATTCTTATATAACTAGAAAGAATCTATTAAGCTAGATCCAGAGACTACTATATAGCTTGAGCTTAATAACTAAATCGCGAGATTTATTAACCTTAGTAAGCATTAAGGATAGAGAGATAATAACCTATAGGAATCATTCTAAGAAGACTTCGAAGGCTAGTCTAAAGACACCTTTAAAAGGGTATCTAAGGATATTATCAGAGAATTACATAATTCTTTACAAGATTACGGCGTCCTTATTAGGCAAGGCCTAGGATATTTAATCCTAGTATTACTTAAGGAAGTGCTTTATTAAACCTTAATGCCCCTTTAGTTATAGAAAAGATTACAAGAAAGACTATAATCTTCTAAACCCCTAGAACCTTAACATTAACAGCCCTAATAACTTACCCTAGAAATTAACCTTCCCTAACCCTAGAGATTACTTAAACCCTTATAAGAACCCCTATAATAATCCCTATTATATTAATAGCTCTATCTGGATAATTATTATTAAGAATAACTAGTAAACTATTATTTATAATAAATTATGCCTTTATAGTAATTCCCCTCCGAAGATTAGATTATAAAGAAGATCTTAGAGCTTACGAAAATATATAAGAATAGCAACCACTATAGTAAAAAGCTATATAACTTCTTAACGCTAAAGATTACGTTCTTTAAAAACAAGTGTAATAGAATTAACCTTCCTTAAACATATTATTAGAAGGCTTTCCTTATTATATTAATAGGTAATACTAAGTAATACTACCTTAATTACCTCTTTAGGAATAACTATTCCTATAAAGAGATAATTATATATATCTATTAACGCTTTAAGACAGAAAGCAACTAGTAATTCTATTACTATAAGTAAAGTAGTATAATACTAAAGAGCATAATTAAGAAGAACCCTAATAAAAGCAAGCTTAAGTGCCTTAAGATTATATTATTAACCCTTAAGAAAATCCATAGAGGCCTATACCTTACTAAGATAGTAAATACTAAACTCTACAAGCAGGCCTTAAATACTATAGCTAGTGTGCCTGAATATTAGATAGTAAAATACATACACTCTATAGGCTTTAAAAGTCTTACTAAAGACCTCCGCAAGGTAATTACTATTACAGAATTAAATAAGAAGTTCTCCTAATACCTTTAGTACTAATAAGAAGACCCTCCAGAGGCTATATTCACTAATTATTAGTATAGATAACAATCCTATAGCAGAGGAAGCTATCGCGGGCAAAGCCCTAGGCTAAGCACTAAGCGCTACTTTATATATAGTAAGAGCAGCTACTAGTCTTCTAATTACTCTACTAAAGAATATTAAAAGGAGAAGGACTACTAGTAGGCTAGCAAAACATATTATATACCCCCTTTAGAGAAGAGATTCTAGGTATTCCTTGCCTCCTATAAAGGGCAGAATAATAATAAGCCTAATAAAGGCTTAGGTAAGAATTAGGAAGCATATCTTATAGCTTATATAGAAGCTAAAGACAATAATGATAATATGGAGGAGCTACTATTAATAGTATACCTAAGTATCACATAATTCTTCTGCTCTAGATTATAAACTAACCACAATGCTACTAATATTAATATTCTTACAACCCTAAATAATTAAGCCTTCTAACACATATTCCTTAGGCAAGAGCTCTATAAGCCATAAGAGTGTGATAAAGGCTTAATTTACTATATCTCTAAAGAACGCTATTCTAAAGAGATCTTTAGAGGGATTATACCTAACACTAGCGCCGCAGGAAAGTTAACTATAGGAGAGGCATAAGTAAAGGCCTTATTAAGATTAATACCTTTATTAAAGGTAACCCCCTATAAACCCTAAATTATTACATTTAGCGCTAGATTAGTAGTTATAAGAGAAATCCTTTATATACCTACAGAACTTAGAGAGCTTAAATTCTACATCCTTAATATAGCCACCCCGTTTCTCTTCTTAATTACTAATATAGATAAGATATAAGTCAAGATTAATAACCTCGCTAACGTACTTATCTAAGGCAACAAGACTATACCTATTATACAATAATAGGGATATCCTTAGTGGTTACTAGAAGCAAAAGAAATAGTTACCTTCCACCTTTTAGAAGGAGATATTTATTAATTACATTGTTAACTTAGTCACCCTTCCGTTTAATAACTCATAAAGATCCTTTACTAAGCTAGTCACGAAGTTAAACGCCAGGTAATTAAGAAATTAACCAAGGTCTGCTACCATTGCCAGATGTATAGAAAGGCCCCTAGTTAATTCAAGTTTACAATTAAAGATAACCACAAATTCAACTACAAGATTATTATTAATATCATGTAAATCAATAGCTAACTAGTGCTTCATATCGTTAATTCAGTAACCTTGTTCTAAGCAGCCTAATTCCTTAATCTAAAGAAGTAGAAGGCTTAAAACATCTAGGATGTAATCCGCGAATATTAGATTAATACTTATCTCAGACCTCTAGAATAGATTATACATGACGCTAGCAACAAATTCGCTTCCGCTAAGTTTAAGCACTATGCTTAACTAATATTAATTAAGACTAATAAGATACTAATTAAAGCCTATAATAGCATTAGAAAGATTAAGAGATATTACAGACCTCTACGCTAAGCTTACAACATTATTATAGACTTAATTAGGACGGAACTCACGCTAGAGCAACGCCTTTAAATAGCTATTAAAGCAATTAATAATTCTGCAGGCCTAAACAGTATTATTCTAACCCTACTAGTCTTCAGAGGCTACCTACGAATAATAGATAAGTCGCTGCTAAGTATCTCTATTATTTAACATACTAAAGCAATTTATAAAGCTACTAATAAAGTCTGCTGCTACCTAGCTTCATAGCAGGTCTACAATGCCCTTAAAGCCTAGAATAGCCCTAACACAGCGCCTATATATTAGCTACCCTTGTAAGCTAATATATATGTATAAAGAGAGAAAGGTAGCTAGTATAGCCTATATAAGCTGCTTACTACTAACAGAGAGACCTATACTATTAACATACCCTATAGCCTAGTAAAGTTTCGCTTTATAGTAGTAAAGCCCTATTATAAAGACCTATATACTATAGAGGGGCTAGAGTAGTAGGAGATAAAGCCTTATAATCCACTAGAGTAATAGCTAAGTAATACAGAGGAAGAAGGAGCTATATAACTAACTACTACTAATAAAAGAAATCCTCTAATAGAAGATAGTAAAGAGCTATAGGTACTAGCTAAGAGAAAGCAAGGGAGACTAAGAAAGGCCCTTATAGTGTAATTTATAAGTGTAGGAGAGTCTAATAAAGAGGCTTATAAAGCCTAAAAGGCCCTAAGGGGAAGCTATTAAGTTAAAGACTTATTACTATGCCCTAAAGGAATAAAAGTAAGGAAAAGAAAACCTTATAGCCCTAAGAAGGATATTAGCCTAGTTTAGCTCTATATACTTATAAACAAAGATTAAGAGGAGGCCTTTATTTAAGAGGTTATAACCAGAGGGATGCTAAGCATAGTATTCCTTATAGTAAAGGAAGAAGCTAATTAGAACCTTGCCCTTTAGCTTCGCTAAGAAGGAAGGATTATAACCCTAGGAAAACCCTTTAAGCAATCTAATTAAGCTAAGATTAACGCTTTGCAAGCTCGTAATGTATTTAAATTCATTAAGTTCAACCCAGCGAAGCACGGAGGTCATAAAATCTTTAATTCTTATATAGTTAGAGAAATTAAAGGCAAAGGAATGGACTTACTATACGAGAAATCTCGTCTTATTATACAAGGCTATAATAACAAAGGAAAGGAATTCATCCTAACGCAATTACTAACAATACAACAAGCAAGCTAACACCTTATTATAGCTATTACTCTATTATTAAGAAGAAGAGGCATTTACCTTTGGATTCGCAATATTACGCAAGCTTACACTTAATTGCACATAATGCTAACAAGACTAATTATCATAAGATTACTAAAGCAAATTATATATCTCTTTCTAGAAGGGACTGTAATTAAATTAATTAAACCTCTTTACGGGATTATAGAGGCCAGAACCTACTAGTAGGTAACGTACTTCCGTTACCATAGGGATAACCTTAATATAACAACCTTAACTTACAATCCCTGCTTATTAATCATAGCCCTAAATAATAAGAATCTCTTTAGTATTATTAGAATACAAACTAATAATACATTAGGCCTAAGCGATAATAACTTCTTCTAAAAAGAAGAGAAAGAGCTCTAGAAGGCTAATTTCATAGCTAAAGAAAAGCAACAATTAACCACTAAGAACCCCCTTATCTTTAATAGCTATATCTTAACCTAGAACACTAATAATTCGCTAATATTAACCTAGAAAGGTTAGAGTTAGAAGATTAAGGAAGTTAATCCTTAATCCTTAACAGTAAAGCAAGATTATATAGAGCAATAAGCGCAAGGAAGCTACATCATAACTATATATTAACTAGAGGCTTCGTATAACCTTTTAATTACAGCTTAACACTAAGAGCCCTCTACTAAAGATATTACACGCCTTAATAAACACCTTAAGTAGCAGATTAAGAATTAATAACACAGACTATAATACATCCCTTTAGTTCTTAAGGAGGCGAAGCTCTTTGTATTTGTAGATAGATTGCTTGCTAATAACAAGGATTTAAGCTCATAGATTAGATACGTGATTATAATCGGCAACGAGATAATGCAAGACAATAATACCTTTATTATAAAAGGTAATATTATTACGTATAGCTTAACAAAAAGCAAGAGAGTTACTCGTAACGCGCTTACCTCCAAGTTATATAGCATAGTTCAAGGCGTAGATATTACCTACGCAATTTCCACAACTCTACATTAGATCACAGATTAATTAAAGATGCCTCAAATTCCTACGATTCTCTATACTAATTCTTTTTTATTATATAAATGTCTTATAAAGCTAGGAACCATAAAGGAGAAGAGACTAATAATTAATATTATAGCTCTTTATTAATTATACAAGAGGCATAAGATCTACGAAGTCAGATGGATTAACGGCAATAATAATCCGGCAGATGCGATAATAAAAGCATTACCGAATTCATCACTTTCCTCTTTAATTAATTCGAACAAATTAACAATTCGTGTTAAAGGATAGGTAAAGAGACCTATAATATTAGGAAACGGGAGCTTAGGTAAGGAATAATGGATTAATTTAATTAACTAATGTCACAACGGCTAATCAGAGCAGCGGATTCCTATTAAGGGATCCACTAGTATACACTTTCCTTTAATCTGATTTTTATTACATTTTTAAGCTCTTTAGCTATAAAGGAAAAAGAGAGATTACTAGTGTTAATTCCTTCGGATCTTCATTGGTTTAATCGTGGCCAAAGACTAGACTAATTATAGGTCTAGCGTAATGCACATAATATAATTAGCTGCATTAATTCGCCACCCCCTTTTGTGCCCCACATACGGATTTTGCCTACTTTTCTAGCATCTAGACTTTCCCTCTCTTCTCCCTCTTTCCTAGCTAGCTAACTAACTAAACTAACTATCATTGACTTCAATTTATACGGGATTTATTACCTGCGCAGGACCTTGGTGCATCCAACAGTTTAACTAGGCTAATATTCTTTTTAAAATTATAAAGTTTTACCTCTTCTTACTTTTATTCCTTTAGGGCTAGGTAATAAGTTTTTAACTTACTAACTTCCCCTCAGGGTTACCTAGGTATCATAGGCCTTTTCTATAAGCTTATCTAGACTTATAAATTAGACTATAAGGGTTTTTCTTAGTATTCCTTACTTCTCTTTAGTAATACTTATAGCTTTTCTTTTTTTTTAATTACTAATTCTTTTTTAGTAATAATAGTTAGTAGTATTATTATAGCCTTCTTTATATTATAAGGTTTTATCTCTTATTACTCTAGCCCCTGTATAATATATAGGTCTTTATAGTAAGGCTTTATTATTATAAAGTAAAATTTTACTAGGCTATAGGGTATATTAACTATATAAGTCTTCTTATTAGTAGTAATTAGCTTATAAGGGCTATACTAGCTACCCTTCTCTCTTTATATATATATATTAGCTAATAAAGGTAGCTAGTGTATAAGTGCTATATTAAGGCTATTCTAGGCTCTAAGGGTAGTATAGACTTACTATAAAGCTAAGTAATAGTAAACCTTATTAGTAGCCTTCTAAATTACTTTAGTATATTAAATAATAGAAATACTAAGTAGTGACTCATCTATTATTTATAAGTAATCTCTAAAGACTAGTAAGGTTAGGACTATACTATTAGGGCTTACAAAGTTATTAATAGCTTTAATAGCTATTTAAAGATATTATTCTAGCGTAAGTTCTATTTTAATTAAGTCTATAATAATATTATAAGCCTAGTATAAGGGTTTATAATATCTTTTAACTTTTCTAATACTATTATAGGCTTTAATTAGTATTTAATTAGTCTTAATTAATATTAATTAAGTATAATACTTAAATTTAGTAAGTAAAGTTATTACTTATATTATAGACTATCTATTCTTAAGGTCCTAGATAGGTATTAATCTAGCACTCTTAGATAGTATTCTAGATATCTTAAGCCTTTTACTTCCTTAGGTTAAGGAATTAGGCTACTTAGAATAAGATTACTAAATTAATAATATAAAGCACTAGTTAACTATTAATTTATATAATATTAATAATAATCTTATAGTTAAATTTATAGTTATCTTTAATTATAAATTTAAATTAACTAGGGGCCTTACTGTATATCTAGTAATAGGAGTAAACTTGTAAGAGACCTAGAAGGTGTGCTAGGAATCCTAATAGACCAAAAGATTCGCTAATGCTAGCCATTACTAACATTACACCTTATAATTACTTAAAACCTGTACTATTGCTTGCGCACCCTGTGGGCTGCCCTTATAGGCCTCGCGCCCCACAATCCTACGTACAGCGCCTTATAATTATCCTTCCCCTCCCTAGGGCTCGTCCGAGCCAGCGCGCTGCCACCATCTAGTTAGGGATTAGGCCCAGCTTCCGTGGCCTCCGGATAATTAGTAATTGCGAACCCCCAAGGCCTAGTGTGGTGACCCACACCTGCCCTATAAGCCTAACGGGGTTATAGTAAATCTCGGCTGCAACAAAGTTGATCTCGTATCCAGGGTAAAGCCTTGCAACCCGAATTAGGTAAGTAGTAAGAAAACATAGCATATATAAGGCATATGCTATACATATACTAAGTCCTATAGTATATTAGTGTAAGAATATATTCGTAAAGTAGTATATATAAGGCATATATTACTTTCTATAGTGTATTAGTGTAAAGGTACTTATAATATAGTATATATAATATATATATAGTAGTAAAGTAAGGGAATTATAGTAATTTCACTACTAAAAAATTTTATATACTAATAAAATAATAAAAGAGTAGTCTATAATAAGAATAATATAATTACTATAAATATAGGAAATATATATACTATATATAACTATACTTTTAGTAATTTATTATAGGTATTTAGCTTAGAAGAAGTAGTAAACTACTAAGTAAGTAAGTAAAATATAATATAGTATATATATATTATATATACTAATTACCTATAGTGTAGTATATGCTTTATATATATAATAATAATATAAAGGAATTATTATACTTACACTACTTAAAAGAGTAGTATATAATAGAGAAAATATAATTAGCATAAATAGAGGGAATATATATATAATATATAATTATACTTTAGTAATTTATTATAAGTATTTACTAGAAAAAGAAGTAAACTACTAAGTAATTAAAAAGATAACACGTTATATATAGTTTATATAGGCCTAGTATATACTAACTATATATAAAGTTTTCTTTATATAAAGAAGTTTTTTTACTATAAGTCTAATAATACTTAAAATATATTATAACCTTATAATTACTATATCCTTTATATTTTTTATTAAAAATATATTATAAACTTATAATTACTATATCCTTTATATCTTTTATTATTATACTAACTTAAGCATAATTATAAGCTATTCTAACTATACCTAATATTATTTAGCGCTAGGGAAGTAATACTAATAAGGTATATACTTTATTTATATATATTATATATACTTAGTATATTACTAAATACTTTATAGGATAATCCTAAAGAACTAAAGTTAATTTATGATTTTTTTTAATATACCTTAAGTAAGTATATTCTATAAATATAATATAATATATGCTTACTTTATAGAGTTTATAATTAATACTACTAGAATTATAATTATAAAGAGTAGTAAAAGTGTAATTAATATGTAGTATATTATTAATTACCTTGCCTTACCTAGCTACCCTAAGGCTTATGTAAATAGTATTCTATATATAATCCTAGCACTTGATTATAATATTAAGATTATAGGTAAGAATAATGTAAAGAAAATTATTTAAGAGCAAGCAAGCATTATAAGTATATATATTTATTTATTATTTCTAACTTAAGCTAAGTATATACTAAATCTAATTCTATCTTACCTACTCTAGGAAGATAAATAAGACTACCCTAAAGCTACTATTAGTATATAATATATATTTAATGTCTATATATTAGTTTACTAATTTACCTAGGAGCTATTTCCTAATAATATAATAAGAGAGCTAATTTTAGCGTATAACTTATATATATATAGGGATTAAGATTTGCCTTAATATTAAACTAATACTTATTAAGTATAGTAAGTAGTGGAATAAGGAATTTAATCTAAAGCTTATTAGTAATATAAGAACTATATATACTAGCTATCTAAAAACTATAAATATTAATAATAAACTAAAGAAAAAGATAGAGAGATAAGTTACATATAGTTACTATATATATTACTTACTAATAACCTATAATAGTGCTTATACTACTTATCTCTTAATTTAGGAGGGGCTAGACTATTTGCTATATTAGCTAGTTATAAATAGTAATAAGGATTAGGGGCTGATTTGTCACGAAGACTAGCAAATAGCTTAGATTAGTTATTAAGATATAAGTAATTAGCTTTATATATAAGGCTTCTATACTTATCTTATATAAGAGTTCTGTATTAGGTGCCCCTAAGGCCTTAATAATAGATTATATATAAAATATTAAGTTAATAAGCATTCTTTAGATATTATATATCTTAAATATATAGTGATATATAGTACTAGTCCCCCTAAGATAAGTAGCAGATAGCGCTGCTTATTTTAGGATATTTCCTAGTTAAAGCAAAAGTAATATAGTCTGTATATATACCGCGTATATGGCAGCTATATGCTAATAAAATATAGTCTTCTATTACACACACTAAGCGAACCTTAGGAGCTATAAATATAAGGTTAAATATAACTTTTTTATTCCTTTTAATATTAAAAGGTTCCCTTTTCTTATGCTTACTATACGTAAAATATATGCTTATATACCCTTACCTCTAAAAAGCATTCTATAGGATATTAAAGAGGCATTATCTTTAGCTATTAAATAATGTTATAATCTTTTATTATTAATAACTTATATATATATAACTACTATATAATATCTAGCTTATATTTTTAACTAACTATTATATAGGGAGGTTATATTTAAGTTCTATACTTTCCTTATTCCTATAATATTATAAGGCGAATTCCCTAAGGTAAATTTATCTAGCCCTTAATTATAAGGATAAGGTGTAGGGCTTAATTCTTTAATCCTAGCTTCTATAATACCTAGCAGGGTTATAGCTTATAAGTAAGTTTATACTAAGAGTATGTTTGCTATATACTAACTAGATATAAGCGTAAAGTGTAAATAGCACTTTAATTAACTTTAGAACTTAAATAAACAGTGGATTTATAAGATATATATATAGGGACTAAATAATTACTTTATTATTTTATACCTATAGGAATAGGTAAAAGCTTTTATAAAAGTATAATACCTTTAAATTAACCTCTTCTTCTAGTAGATTAAGGGAATAGCTAATATTCTTATATATTCCTTATATAATAAGGAGAAGTTAAGTATATATATGCTATTTCTTTTAATATATAAAGCTAATATATCTTAGTGTAAGAAACATATGCGTATGTTATTATAACTTAGTTAATAGCAAAAAGCTATAAAGAGGTATATGTGAATAATAGAGTTTACATATATATGTGTTATAACTAATCTATTATAGATCTTTTCTGCTTTATTTAAGCAGTTAAGTATAATTAGTAGGTGTGCTATTAGATAGCACTATATAAAGTATATAAACGCTAATATAATAAGTGTAATCTAGGCTATTACCTATGATATAAATACTAAGTAAGTAAGAGATATATATAAGTTTTATAAATACTATATATATACTAATAATAAACAAGTCTTAGAGACTACTTATATAAGTAGTATCTAAATTTTATATAGTATAAACATTTAGAGCATTTATTAATATTTTACTATGTTTATATTAAGCGTAATTAGCGGAAGTCTAACTAAGATATACCTAATAAGAAATTCATTATACCTCTTCTTAATATATTATCTTAAGAGAAATATAAGGAGCGTATTATATACTTATGTAATATATATCTAAACTATAAGAAGTGGTTTAATACTAAGCTTACCCCTTAGATAATAGCTAGACTAGTGCTAGCTATATCTAAAGTAAAACCTAAATAAAGGATATATATAGCAAAGAATATTAATATAAAGAAAAGTAATTATTAGGAAGATTATATATTTACTAGAATATAAGTATTTCTTTTAGTAGTAATTCTTAAGTATAACTCTAATACTCCTTCTATAAAGCATATACTAATAATATACTAGTCTTAAGAGAGCGATAGTTAAGAAATACCTAAAGGCGTAAATTAGGGCTAATAAGGGTATTAATCCTACCTAGAGAGATTATTCTTATAAGAGTTACATAAGTAATATACTTATTAGGAAGGAGAAAACCTACTAAAGATAAGCTCTAAGAAGGGAAGAAAATACTAGTCTTCCTTAGAATTCTTAGAACCCCTATAATTTACCTACGCCTAGTAGAAATAAATCTACTATATATCCCCTAAGTACCCTACTTACTATATAATATATATAATAAAGCTTAAGCCCTTTCCTAACGCTAATTCCTATTTAACTTCCACTTCTACACTAAGAATAAGAGTAACTTAAATAATATAAGCCTTATATAAAAGATAATAAGGAAGTAAATAATAAGAGTAATAGTAATATTATTTTTATTAGCTCTTACCCGCGCATACTAATAGTCTCCTGCCCGCACACGCCTATAGTTAAGGAGGAGAAGGATAAAATAGTAAGTTTATATTAGTCTTATATTAATATTATATACTAACTCTTTTTAGGCTTACTTTAACTTTACCTTAGACTTCCCCTCTAATATAGGTAAAAATAATGCTTAATCCTATAAGTAATAATAATTAGCTATATATAGTAGTAATATAGGAAGCTTAACTAATAAAGCTATATAATATATATAAAAAGAGAAAACAAAGCTTAAAAATAACTTAAGGCTTAATAAGGCAGAGATTAGAGCTATTATTATAAAGGAATATAATAAACTATATAAGGTATATATATAGTTATAATAGCTATAATAGTATGCTAATAATATAAAGGAGCTTAAATAAATAATAGAAGAGAGAGGAATAGGCATATAGAAGGGCTACCTTATAGTTTAACTAGTGTAATATATAGTATGCTATATACCTTACTTTACCTTCTATATTCTAGTACTCTTCTATACATTCTATAAAGTTAGCTCTTGTAATATAAAAGCTTTCTCTTAGGATATAGAAGATAAAGTACTCTAAGCATATCCTTAGTAAATGTGTTAGGTATGTATTTAATATGTATTATACCTCTTAGTTATTAGTAAGCTAAGAGCTATTGTCTATGAAACTCTTACTTTAACTATATATATGTAAATAATTATTACCCTTATATAATAATTATAGATTTTATTATTTCCTAGTAATATAACTAGCCTAGTGAAATAAAGAGCTATATTTAAGCTTAAACGCGCTATCTTATTCCCTATTAGGTATTACGTATTAGTTATGCCTAATATATAGTGTACTTATAACTTACATAAGAAGCTTAAGTTTATTTATAAACTTCTATAGTAAGGATATCTTAGGGCCTAATCTATAAATAAATTAATAGGTATATATATGTAGTATATAATTAGGTAATATACCTAGGCTTATAAAGATATTATACATTACGCTAGCTATTAGATAATACCTAGTGGCGGATTACACTATTAGGAATATAAGTATATGCTATATATATGTTAGTTTAATTTTTTAGTGCCTTATAACTAAATACAATACACTAAACTAACTATAAGCATATATACTATATATAGTATATATATAGTGTATATACACAAATTACGCATTATCCGCCTTTCTTTATATTATAATATTTTGCTTTTACTATATATAGTTATATATTACATATATATATATAGTATAGGTAAATACACTTAACTTTAGTTAATTTCTATTAAAAACTAATCTAGCCTTTTGCTTAGTATAATATATATAGCGTATATATCCTTATTAAAAAACACACTATATAGAAACTATATAGAACTAATTAAAGCAAATCTATATATGCTAGGCATATATAAAGTAAGAGGAATTTAATTAGTTTCCTAATTCTTAGCTGCCTTAGTAGCTATATTTTAGGCCTCCTTCTTAGCCTTTTTCTTCTTAGCTTTTAGCTTCCTAGTATGCGTAGCCTTCTACATAGGAGTAACTATATTATTATTAGCCTTATATATATTATATATATTAAGGTTACTTACGCTTATTCTTTAGTAGTCCTTAGAATAATATTAGTAATAGATATTACTTATAAGGCTACTATATAAACTTACTAATAGGGTTAGTCTAGCTATTACTTAGACTAGGAGTAGTTTATAGAGGATTCTTATTAGTATTATTATATAACTAAAAGATATAAGTATATAGTTACTATATATATAGTATTAGTAAGATATACCTTATACTTCTTTCTAATACCTATCTTATCTCTATCTCTAATATTAAAGTACTTTACCTATAAATAGTTAATACTTTTAAAATATATAAAAAAGGTTATAATATATATAGAATAATAAAACTACTAGCCCTAGCGTGTAGTAAATTACTTATTATTTACACTATAATATTAGTTAGTATATATATTAAATATGTCTTATAGATATTATATAATATATGCCTTTTAGTTAAAAAACTTAGTAAAAATAAAGGTAAGGTCTTAAGACCCTAAGGAACTAGGTCTTAGTTTAGTATATATACTATACATAGGCTTAATATATACTTACCTAAATAGCTCTTTAATAAATAGCATATTATACTACTTATAGTAGAGGATTATTTAGATAAGTCTGCTAATATTAAATTAGCACTAGCTATATATATATACTATATATATATACTAGTACCTTATAAAAATCTTATTCTTATTTACCTAGGAATAAGAGTTAGTATTAACTATAAATAATTAGTATATATTCTATAATAGCTATATATATTAGAAATATATATACCTTTAATACTATATTTCTTCTCTAGATAATAGTATATTTAAAAAAGAGTAAGAATATGCCTAATATATATATGTAATATATAATATACTTAACCTAATTTACCTTTAGAAATAGTATAACTATATAAATAGCTATTTACCTTTTTAACGCTATAGTTACATATTATTAATATAATATATATATATATAATAAGAGGGAATGTATATAGTAGCACTAAACTTTAAGAGATTAAAGCTAGCTATTTATAAAATATTAGTATTATAATATATATAGCTAGAATATTATACTTATAACTACTAAGCTTATATATAGCTACTAGAACTATAATATATTAGTAAATATATAATATATATCCTATATATATTAGCTTACCTTTAGATAAATCTTTTATATATTTAACTTATTTACCTACTCTTTATAAGTTATTATATTTATTTACTATATATAAAGTATATACTATAAATATAGCTAGTATTCTTATTCTTATATATATCCTTAGTATTAGTTTTAGTATTCCTAAGCTTAACACTAGAAGGGAGGCCTATATATATATATATATAATTAGCATAGGATATCTAAATAGGACTTATATGTTTATTACCTTTACCCTTAAGTGCCTAATAATAGTATAGCATTTTTAATATCTAATAAATATATCTCTAGATATAATTAGTATATACTATATATATATATAAATCTAGATATTACTTACTATTAGAATAGGCATGGAAATTAGTTTTTTTTTATTATAACTATATAAAGTAGTTAGTAAATTAAGATATTTAATAGATATAATAAGTATATATAAAGCAAGAAAATCATAGGGTTAAATACTAAGTGTAAAAAGGTAGTAGTAATAATAAAAGAGAAAGAAAAGAAGGAAAGAGCTTATAGTAGTAGGTATAGTGTATATATAAGGCAGGCGTATATAACCTTAAAAAAATTAATTAGCTAATAATTACACCTTATGATAGCATATGCAACGCATATATAACCTATATATAGGTAACCCTAAAGAAAATTAATTAGCTAATAATTATACTTTATAATAGTATATGTAAAGTATATGTAAGATAGTGTATATAAAATTAAAAAATCACGTAAGTAAGAATTTATACTTTATAAGTGTATATATAAGGCACATATAAAAAAAAAAATCACTTAAGTAAAAATTCGCACTATACTCTTGCATATGCGAGGCATATGCGAGGCATATGCCATTCTGCTAGTCGTAAGGCTCCACCCTGGATACGAGATCAACTTTGTTGCAGCCGAGATTTACTGTGTGCCCAAGCCTAACGTAAGCTGCCTAGCCTAAGCAATCCTATACGGCTTACTCTACGCTAGGATTCGAACCTAGGACTAGCCCTAGCCAGAAGACCTGTAACGGCTAGTATAATTATAAGAGACCTAGAAGGTGTGCTAGGAATCCCAATAGACTAAAAGATCTGCCAATGCTAGCTGTTACTAACATTGCACCTTACAATTACTTAAGACCTGTACTGTTGCTTGCGCACCCTGTGGGCTGCCCTTATAGGCCTCGCGCCCCACAATCCTACGTACAGCGCCTTACAAAACTTTAGTTAATTTCTTAATTACCTAGTATTTAACTTTATAACTAGCTTATTAAAGAATCTTTATAAGTTATGGAATAAAAGGGTAACTAAGCTAATGATTAATTAATAGATATTTCTTTCTAAGAGGTAAAAGGTAACTATTTCCTTTACCTTTAATAACTACTAAGGATAACCCTATTATTATACTATAGGTATAGTCTTATTACCTTGAATAAGCATATTTATAAGGTTATTAATCTTAATTTATATATTATCTATATTAGTAATTAAGAAAAGAAAGGGGGTAGCTATATTAATAATAAAGAATTTAAGCTCTCTAAGCTCTATAGGCATATAGAGAATGCCTTTTATAACTACTAATCTAGCGCTTAATATAATAATTTAAGGCTTATAAGGGATTACTTTTAATAAAGGTATTAAGTTTTAATTTCTTTTAGGGTTATTAGCTATAGCTAATGTATTTAATTTTAAAGTAATAAAAATATTATTAATAATACCTAGCTCGTGCAATAATTAATAACTAAATTGAATAATTACTATAGTATTAAGTAAAACATTAATAAAGAAATAAGCTTTAAGCTATAAATTTAAGGGCTAAAAGGTTAATATAAAGTTTATAATAAAATTTATAGCTATAATTATATAAGAGTTATAATTTATAACTATAGTTAAACTTAAATCTATTTAAGTTTTACTTATAGTATAAATTAAGGTAATTCCCCTTTTCTCTATAACTATATTTATTCTATCTCTTTATATCTCTTCTATCTTATAACTTATTCTTTAAAGCTTTAAGATAAACTAAAAAAAACATAACTTATCCTTACTTAACTACACTTTAATTTACTTTACTTAAAATTAGTAAGCATAATTAATACTTTCTATAAGAGATATATAAACTAATAAACACACTATACCTAAATTAATAAGTAAGGGTTCAGGGCTACTAATTAACTAATTAATAACTAACTAATTAGAAAATAGTATAGCTAAGGGTAACTATAAGCTAGGGGCTATAACTACTAGGCTATAAAACCTAATAGCTATCTAAAAATCTAAGGAAATTGTAGATAAAAAGGAAATTTAAAAACTAAAAGAAAATATTAAGAAAATTAGGAAAAGTAAGAAAAGTAAGAAGAAGAAAGGAAATAAAAAGCTAGAGAAAAAGGCTAGATATTTAGAAAAGGTATTAAAACATAGAGATCTATAATAATTTAAGTAGTTTTACCTTATACCTAGGAGGGTTAATAAAGGTATTAATCTTAGTAAAGCTTTTACTTATACCTCTCCTATAGTTAATCTTCCTATAGCACTACTATTAAGTATAATACCTCTAAAAACCTCTTTAAAATAGTATTCTTTAAAGATATAGTAAGTTAAACCTTTATTATACTCTTATAGTTTATAAAGCTCTTACTTAAGGAATATATATAGGAAGGCCTAATTATTTAGGGTTATAAGAATATTAGTATTAATAGTGTTATTATTAGTTTATAATCCTAAGTAAAAGAATTATATAATACTTAAATATACTATGAATAGTAGTGTTGATTCCTTCGGATCTTTATTGGTTCAATCGTGGCCAAAGACCAGACCGAATTGTGGGTCCGGCGCGATGCATGCGATGCGATTGGCTACATCAATTCACCACCCCCTCTTTTGCCCTATATACAGGTTTTGCTTACTTTCCTAGCATCTAGACTTTCCCTCTCTTCTCCCTCTTTCCTTCCTAGCTAATTTAATTAACTATTTGTGAGGCCCTACTCACAACACCAGCGCGCTAGCGCACTACTAGGCGGGCGCACCACGCCCTAGGGCTAGGTCTACATAACACTAGCAAGTCACTAGCTATAAGTTAGTAACTTATACGTATAATATACTTAGACTTAGTAAGCTTTAGTTAATATATAAATACCCCTATACCTCTTACCTAGCTATCCCTTTATTCTTATAATTCTAAAGCTTCTCCTACTAGCTACCTAAGAGTAATATAAGAGAGAGAATAACCTAATTTACTAAAACTATACTATATATTACTTAGGATTAGCTAGATAATAATAATACTATAGCTAGGGATATACTATATTTTATAACCTTATCTAAAGCTATGCCCTTTACTATAGTAATAAAAGAGATAGTAATTAGGGAGTAAATTACTTAGCTTAAGTAACTTAAGGAACTATAGGATTAAGAAAAGAAGCTTACTAACTTAATATAATCTTATAAAAAACTAGTAAAAAAAGGCTAAAAGGATAGTTTATCCTTAAGCCTTAGTAACTAAGAAGTTAAGGTTTAAAATATTATAAAACTCTAATACCTTATAAACTTATAAGAGTATAAGATATAGCTTAATAACCTTAACTATACCTTTAAGGGGGTAAAGAAGAAGTATTACTAGGATAACTAAAAGATTCTCTTTATACTTAACTATATATATATAAACTATTAGGCTAGATAGGACTAATATATTAAAGAATAACTAGCTAATAGTTAGGATTATCCTAAGGATAACTATAATAAGTTCTAAGACTAGACCCTTACACTACTTAAAGACTTTATAAGTTATAATATATAAATAGCTATATAGCTAGAAAACATAAAGCAAAAGGAGGGCTAGAGTCTTATTAAGTTTAGTATTTACTTAGATTTACTAGAGAAACACCTAGAATAAGCTCTAGAAAAGACCTATACTCTTATATTCTTTATAAAATTACTTCTTAACTTATAAGATTATATTAACTTACAAATAGATATTACTAGTCTAACATAAGAAAATATTATATAACTTACCTAGTAATTCTAGGAGGTAATATTAAAGAATAAGTAAAAGCTAAATAATTTAGAAGAGAAAAGGCTATATAAGGTAGCTTAACACTAAAGATATAACTCCTTATAAGGGTATTAGCTAAATAAGGACTAAAGAGATAAGGATAAGGATAAGGAAAAGACCTTAGTTACTTACCTAAATAATAATAGACTATAAGGAAGAAAATAGTACTATAACTATAGTAGTATAGAGTATTTTCTTTATAATTATAATAAGCTAAGGAAAGACTAATAAAAAGGTTAGGAAAACTCCTAGAGGTAGAAGTAAAGCCCTTACCTTTACCTTAAATACTAGGGTACTAGTAAGACACTAATTCTATATACTAGTTACTATTTATAGGCATAAAGATATTAAAATAGTAGCAAATCTTAATAGTTATGCTAAGATTAATATTATAAGTGCCTAATTTACATAGACTTATAAGCTTAATTAGGCTAAGGCTATAGCACCTATCTTAAAGGTAGTAGGGGCTTTAAGAGTTCCCTAATATAGTATTTATAAGGTACCTATTTTAATTAAAGATTTATAGGGTAAAGAGAAAGACCTTAAGTTACTATATATAGCTATTAATAAGGACCTAAGAGTAAAGGGAAGCCCTATATTAATTAGAATACATATGCTTACAAAAGAATATATATATCTTTACTTATACTTATAAGAATAGTAGTTTAAAAAAAGAAAGGTAGCCTTTTTACTACTAACTCCCTATAAGTTTACGAAGGTAATATATAATAAGATAATTATATATACTATTATAGGTGTAATAGAAAATAAGTTTATCCCTCTTAAAGATAAAGAGAAGGCAAAAGTATATAAAACTATTAAAGATATCCTAGAGAAATTATATAAATTTAAAGATATATTTATATTAGATAAGGTAAGGAGCCTCCTATTAAAGAAGTTAACTAACTATATAATTAATCTTATACTAGGAGCTATACCCCTATATAGACTAATTTATTCTCTCTCCTAAAGTAAACTTAAAGAGCTTTAGGAATATATTAATAATAACCTACAGAAAGGCTAGATAAGACCCTTAAAGAGCCCTATAGGCATACCTATCCTATTTATACTAAAGAAGGATAGAATACTATAGCTATACATTAACTATTAAGGGCTTAATAAGGTAATATAGAAGAATTACTATGCTCTCCCCTTAATTTCAGAGATTCTTAATTAATACTAAGGGGCCTATTTCTTTTCTAAGATTAATATTAAGGATACATACTACTAAATTTATATTAAAGAAAGTAATAAATAGAAGATAGCTTTTTGTATATATTATAGGCACTATAAGTACCTTATAATACCTTTTAGGTTAATAAATACCCTAGCTACTTTCTAGAGTTATATTTATAAAGCGCTATATAAGCTAGTTAATATTATTTATATAGTATATCTAGATAATATCTTAATTTTCTCTAAGATAAAGAAGGAGCATACTAAATATATTAAGTAAGTCCTTTAATATATAAGGTTAGTAAAGTTATATATAAAACCCTCTAAGTACTCTTTTTATAAGAAATTAGTAAAATTCCTAGGGTTTATTCTCTTTATTAATAGGATATTAATAAATACTTACTAGGTTAATATAATTAAAGAATAGAAGAAGCTAATAAGTTTTAAGGATATATAGTTATTTCTTAGGTTTTATAACTTTTACTAATAGTTTATTTATAAATACTCTAGGATTATAGTACCTCTTTATATATTAATAAAGGGTAGTTAAAATAGCATTTAGACTAGGAGGTTTATATTTAGAGAAAAGAAGTGGTTAGCGTTTAACTAGCTAAAAGATACCTTTTAGTAAGCGCCTTTACTCTAATACTATAACCTAAGTTAGGTAGTGTATATTAAGATAAATACCTTAATTTTTGTAATAGTAGGAATCCTATCTTAGTAAGATAATAAGGGCTATTAGTATCTAGTAGCCTTTTAGTTAAGGAAGTTTACAAATACTAAATATAACTATAGTATAGCTAATTAAGAGCTACTTACTATAGTAAAGTTATTTAAATACTAGTAATATTATATTAAAGGCATAGAGACACCTATAGAGGTCTTATTAGACTATTATAACCTATAAACCTTTATAAGGTAGTAGAAGCTAAATAGAAGATAGGCATAATAGTGTATATTCCTCTGCCCTTTGTATTTTATAATTAAGTATAGACTAGGGAAGAGTAACCCTATGAATACACTATTAAGAAGGTCTAATTATAAGGGCAAACCTATGTTAAATAAGGCGCTCTTACTAGAGCTTTAAAGGAAGATAGTAAATATCTATATAGTAGAAGAAGAAGTACTAATATATTAAAGAAGTTATAGCGTAATACTAGTCTTAGAACCTACTAAGGCAAGAGTAGCCTAGGTGGAAGCAGAGCATGTAATGTAATGTAATGTAATGTAATATTTGGGGTTTGGATGTAATGTGTAATGTAATGTAATGTAATGTAATGTAATGTGTAATTATTACATATTACATTACATTACTGTTGGATTCACAGGGTATTGAATTCAATGTGTAATACAGTCGTGAGCCTGAAGAATAGTATTGTCATCGATTATCTATTCTAGGCTACGTTATCTGTTATCATGATTGATTAAGTTATAGGAAAAGAGAGGTAAAAAGCTAGAAGTTACAATATATAAAGGGAAAAGGGGTTATGCGTTTATATCCCCACATTTCCTAGCTAATTAACATGCTAGGTTATAGGTCACGTGTAGGGTCCGCGCGCGGCCTAAGCTTCTGCTAGGTAATTACGGCTATAACACGTAATTAATATTACCTTTGTTCTAACACTAGAACTTCTCTCTTTTAATATAATTATTAACGCGTAATATTAATCACAGAAATAAAAAAGAAAGACTAATTAAGAATGTGATTAATAAGGGATATAAGGAAAAGAACTTATAGCCTATCTAGGCGTATAGTTACTAATAAAAGGGAAATAATAATCTTGCTTAGCCTATGAGCCTATATAAGGATAAGTAGGTCCTTCTAAATCCCTTCTTTTCCTTAAAATAACATATATACCGCACCTTAGCGTGTATATAATATCTTCCTCCTCCTTAGTAACACCTTTATTCTCCTACGCATTACTATTAATTTCTATAGTCTACTAGGAGGGCCTAGTAGGCTAGCGTAGTTATAGCCACTAGGGATATTAACTACAGGGGTGTAAATCCCCTACGTATTACTGTCTTGTCCCTATGGCTACCCTCCTAGAGAATTACCTTTTTTCTCTTACTACGCGTATATTACGCATAGGTAACCTATCCCTCTATCTAGATAGTTATCTAGTTAGTTAAGATAAAGCTCTTAAGGGCCTTATTAGGTAATGCCTTTATAAAGGCATTAGCTAGGTTATTCTCTCTATTAATCTATCAGATCTCGCAGAGTTCTTAGTGTTTATATAACTATTAAAGGGCTATAATATTAATTATTAGGCGTTTCTCCTTTATTATACTAAGCTTAATAAGGCACTTATACAAGGAGTATAAATTCATATATATAATAACTAGGATTTTTAGGAGCTTTAGTTAGTTAGTAACTAAGTTTAGGGTAGTTATGATTATATAAGCTATATTAACACTAGTTACTATGCTATAAACTTCTAAGGCAAGCACGCTTTATATAACTCTCTTACTCTTTATTAAGCTAAAGTACATAATATTACCTTTAATCATGAATTTGCTATTAGTGTAGTCTTTGTTTGCTAGGATAAGTATATATCCTAGTTATAAGGATAGGTCCTAGTTATTAGTAAAGGATCTATTTATAAAGGTAAAGAGCTTTGCCTTCTTAAGGTTAATTAGGATAAACATTAGACCTCTCTCTAGGTAATCTATCTGCCACTTTAGGCAGTAATTAAGGGCTTTTACGTCCTCTAGGGTTAGCTCCTAGTGTTATGTAGTAATAGATAGGTTAAAGCAAGCCTCTAGTTAGCAGATTAAGGTAATATAAGCGCCTTAGGCCCTTTACTTAATATATTTGTGCTTCAAGTTAGTTATTAGAACTAACTCTAACTTATTACTCTGCCCTTTTTACTAGATCTTAATAGTCTTATTCTCTAGTGTAATAATACCACTGTTAAACGTAAGAGGGCAGTCCTAAGTTAGGAATTACTTTAGCTTTATGTTAAAGCCTACTATAGTAAGCTAGGTCTCTTTCTTCTTGGAGAACTTCTTGTCTAAGAGGCTAATTATATTATTAGTTTATATTCTAACGTAGGTAAAGTTAGGGCTTTCCTTTATAGTTATAAGCAGGTAGGGATTATATATAAAGGTTTCTATCTAGAGGTTCTCTCTGTAATACTTGTAATATATAACCCACTAGTGTGTTCCTACCTTTACAAGCCTGTAAAGGGGTTTTATAACCCTTAAGATTATACTAGGCAAGTAGAGATACTATATCTAAATTAGTAAGCGCGCTAGGATTAGCCGCTCTAGTAATATATAGGCCTATACATAAGCCTAATAGATATCTCTTAGCTAGATAAGGAATTTCCTTAATCTTACTAACAGGGCTATCACGAGAATAAGATGTTAGCTCATGCGTTAAATCGTTAGGGCCTATGTGAGAATGGCTTATTTCCCTTTATTCTCATACCCTTAGATTATAAGGCATGACTTTTTATAGGGTTCTGTTATCTTACCCTTAATCTTATTAATAATCCAGGAATTAAAGATTTAAATTCCACTATGTTCTTCCTTATTAAATATAATAAATTTAAACACACCTTGCTTAATCAGAGCATTAATTTCCACTTTTATTAATAGCTTAAAAGGTTTACTAGGGGTCTTAATAATTCCTTCCTTACGTAGCTTAATTATAAGAGCTAAGTTACTATATTCTTTTGCTAATAGGAAGGTATTAGCACCTTAAGGCATTATAGGAGAGTTCTTCCATAGCCTTTCGCGTCCTTACTTTAGTGGTATTAGTAGTATTATATTCTTATCATAGGCCTCTCGCTCTTTTTCTCCTTCCTCTTCACTAGGCTTCGCTATCTTCTCTACACTAGGATTATTATAGTAAAGCTTAATAGATGTTAACCTAAAGGTCTTTAGGCCTCTAGGTATATTAAGTATATAGCTTTCTCTAGTAATTACTAGTAGCTTATATAAACCTACCTATCCCTTACCTTCTTACTAGACCTTAACCTTTAATCTAAGTAGTAAGCTAAGGGTCTTTAAGGTATCTAGGCTATTATGTTTAGTAAGGGCCTTATTAACCTTCTAGATAGCGTAGAGTCTCTTAATCTCTTTAGTAGCCTTCTATACTATAATCACACGCTATATAATATTAGGCAATAGCAGGGACTTATTTATTATATATAAGTAAGCTCTAAAGATAAGAAGGGTTAGGATAAGGTTATTAGGGCCTATAGTATTATTTAGGGCCTTAATTACTATTTAAAGGGTAATAGGTTCTAGCGTTATAGGGTATTTGCGTCTAATTATATTATAGGCTCTTCGGAGTAGCCTATAATACCTTTTAACCTTCCCTATACTATAGTATGCCTTAATAGGGACTTCCTTAATTCAAATTAACATTAAAGCTACGAATTATCTAAATTCATTACTATAGAAGTTTATTCTAGTGTCTATAATAATAAAGTCTAGGGGGCCTAGGTAAGCATTAATCTAGCATATTTAGAGGGCTTCCTAGGTTATTTTTATAAAGATATTATTAAGGAATTTCGCTATGTTAAACGCTATAGCTATATCTATAGTATAGAGTGTAGGGTAGTTACTATCTAGGTAGAAGATATTTACTATTACTTTATAATTAAAGCTACACTTATCCTTAAGGGTAAACTTAAAGTAATTAGGGCTATCTACGTGTATTTAGTATTAGTAGCAGATTCTTATTAGCTCCCTAATAGCTTTAATATTAATATTATGCCCTAATCTATAAAGAACCTTATGTAGATATTGAATTAATAGATGCCTAAAGTAGCAATATAATCGCTATAGCATGCTTTCTATAAGGTAGCTTTAAGTAACTGCTTCTTCTTTCTATATAAGAAGTATCTAGGCATGGCCCTATTTGCGTATAATAGGGACTTTAATGTTTCCTTATTACAGCGTGTTCTTAGAGATATTAAAGTTAATCTTCAGATAGTCTATATTATTAAGGGATAAGAGAAATAGAGTGTTTATAGGGATAACCTAAAAGAGGATGTTTCCAAAGGGAGTAGGCACTTTAGCCAATCCAAGCGCGATAATTAGGTCTCCCACGCCAAATCTAACTAATGCCTTCTTCTTTATTAATTTATTAAGCTACAATATAGGTATCTAATATTATAAAGCAAGGAATTAAGGGTGCCTTACTATAGAGAACTTTACGGCTCCTGTATTAGGCATAATCCCTTAGAATATTGCATAGGAATAGCGATCTTCTAATATAAATATCACTAGGGCTTTATTCACGAGTTCCTGCTAAAAGGGGTCTTCTTTGCTTAGACTATAATAAGCTACTTGCCTTATTAGGAATTAAACCATTCTTTCGCTATTAATCTAGGTTTTATAAGTAAAGAAGCTCGTAAGTACTAGCCTATCTATATTATTAAGGCTATCATCAAATCTAATACTCTTCATATACTAAGCGATTTCATCATCAATAGGGGATAGAGACTTGTAGTCTCCTTCGTACTAAGTAAGGAATAAATAATATAAGTTATTAGTCAGATCTATTAGGTAGTAGTTCTTAAAGCATTAAAACGCCTTCTTATAGTCCTCTTTAGGGTGCTTAGATAACTAGTATCCTTCCTTACCATATACATAGCACTTCTTTATGCGGGGAGTACCTCCTCTTCCTTATAGTTTTAAGGGGTATTAGGTCTCTTTTCCATTCCTATTATATCTTTAGTTAGTCTAGAATTACTCTAGGGTTATAGCTTTAATTAGGAACTATTAATAGTTCTTCTTCTCTTCCTTAATAAGGTAAAGGGTTATTCTAATCTATTCACAAAACTCTTATAGTCTATCTAGCGGATCTATAATTACTTCTCTACACTCTGGAATACTATAATAGGCTCTAATAAGTTAATTCCAGAGTGCCCTTTTAGTTTAGCCTACTTTAGGCACTACTTATTGTAAGATAGCTAGTCTTTCTATAAGTTTATTAAAGCATTTAATTATTAACTTACTTAGGTTATTATTTATTATTCCTTATAGGGAAGTATTATTCTATTCTAGTAGATATCTTTACTATATATCCTTAGTTTTAAATCATTCTCTTATATAGCTAATAAGCGTAGGGAGATCTTACGGTTGTATAGGTTTAGAGAGGTAGTTTATATAGTATTATAGTGCTTTACCTTTAAGCATAACCTTAAAAGCATAACTAGCTTATTCAGGCTAGATATTAAGTAACTCACACTTTCTATAGAATATTTAAAGCTTTAATTTAAGGATATTATAGTTATTAGCGCTATAGAGTTATTCTTTAGGGTATACCTTAGATAAGTTAATAATTTACTTTAGTAAAGGTCTCTAGGTCTATAGGGGTCCTCTAGGTGTTTCCCTTTGTATTTATAGAAGGGGTAGTAAGGTCTTTAGGAAGTAAGAGAGCAGCTTTATAGGTATTACCCTTAGGGCTTGTTATTCCCTCTAATCCTCCTCTTCCTTATATTAGGAAGGAGGAATTATAGCTCTTTAAGCTATGCTAATAAGGGCACTACTAGCCCTAGATAGCATAAGTTACCTCTATTAGTAACTCTCCTACTTAGGGGTATTATTAGTAGTATTACTAGGGTAATACTACTAACTTACCTCTAGTAAAGGTATAGGCAAGGGAGTTACCCGCAGATACTTGTAAATAGTATCCTTAGGCAGTCTTAACTCTAGGTTAATTAACCTTCCTAGGGGAGATTAGCTAGGCCTTCCTAGAGGGGATTAACTTAGTTTTCCTAAGGGAGTCTAGCTTATTAATCCTTTTAATAGTAATTATACTAACAAACAAGGTGATAGGGTAGGTTGCCTAGTTCTAACATCACTATTATCTAGTAAATTACAGAAGAACTCTTTATTCTATAGGTTCTTTTAAAAGCCTATGTACTTCTTCCTAGCCTCTTTAATTTCTTTAAGAGTCTAAAATCTAAATTTTTCTTAGTTTACTACTTCTTTAAGGTTATTTACTATCTTAGTGCCTCTTCTAATAGTTATGTACACTCTATTATAAAGGAGATAGTCTCGAAGTCTATTTTATAAAAGGTCTCTCCCTTCTATAAACTTATCCCTTAACTATTCGTAGAAGTTATTACTAAATTTAAAGAATAGTATTCTTCTAAATAACCCTCGCTCCTTATATTATTTAGTCTTTATAAGGATATAAAGACTAATTTCCTTAGGTGTTCTTAACTCTTTATATTTAGAACTTCCTATTTATTAGAGTAGTTCTTCTATAATATGTTATTAAAGCCTTATAAAGATATAAGGGTATAGGTTAGTATAGACAGGGTTTTTTCCTTTATTAAGGTATTCATTATCATCTCCTATTTTAATACCTTCCATAGCATTATTATAGCTATTAGTCTTACTAGGAACTTTAAATTAACTAGAGGTCCTAGACAGTCCAGCTACATCCAACATTCTAATTAATTAAGGGAGGCAGATCTTGTGATATAAGAAAGAAAAACAACTATGATTATGTAACATGTTTTAGATATAAAGGATCGCGAGGTAAGGCGGTTAACTTCAAATGCGTAATAGAACGCATAACAAAGAAAGACAAGGGGATAGCTTAGCTACTAGCGTTAAACCTTTCTTTATTATTTCGGAGTCTATATAAATATAGATATTAATACTAAAGTAAGAAGAGAGCTATATTATACCTTTCCATTAGTATAACTTATCATTAAACGTAGCCCTCCTATTTTATAAGGCAAGTTATCATTAGATAAGCTACCTCTTCTAATTAACCTTACTAATTTATAGTGTTTAAAGACTATGTAGTTATCTATAAAGGTAACTACTAATTAGTATTAGATTCACAGGGTATTAAATTTAATATATAATATAGTCATAAGCCTAAAGAATAGTATTATTATTAATTATCTATTCTAGGCTACATTATCTGTTATCATAATTAATTAAGTTATAGGAAAAGAGAGGTAAAAAGCTAGAAGTTATAATATATAAAGGGAAAAGGGGTTACGCGTTTATATCCCTATATTTCCTAGCTAATTAACATGCCGGGTTGTAGGTCACGTGTGAGGTCCGCGCGCGGCCCGAGCTTCTGCCAGGTAATTGCGGCTACGACGCGCGATTGATATCACCTTTGTTCTAACAATTACATTACAAACATTACAAATGTAATGTTAGGGGAAAATAAAAGTGGGGTATATTAAGATCTTATAATATTATATAGATTTTTCTTTATTAAGTTAATATTAGCATTAATTTAATTACTATTTTAGTTTATTTACTATAAAGTATTTAAGTTTCCTTAGTTTTAGATTATTAGTTATATATTAGGGTATAGGGTATATTATATAGGTTTAAGAGGATAATAGAAATCCTTGAATTTCTTTTGATATTATAAGATTTTAAAATACTAATAAATCTAATTTCTAAGATTTCATATTATATTATTTAACCTAAGTGGTTATTTTACTAAATAATACCCTATATATACTTTTAAATTTAATATAAAATAATATATTATAAGTTTAAATAATTATATTAAGGACTAATATAAAGATCTTTAAGAAGCCTATATTATTTAAAGTTAATTAATTTAAAATAGAATATAAAATCTATTTATTTAGAATTAATAAATAAATATTATTGTTAATTCCTTCGGATCTTCATCGGTTCAATCGTGGCCAAAGACTAGACCAACTGTGGGTCCGGCGCGATGCACGCGATACGATTGGCTGCATTAATTCGCTACCCCCTCTTTTGCCCCACATACGGATTTCGCCCACTTTTCTAGTATCTAGACTTTCCCTCTCTTCTCTCTCTTTCCTAGCTAGCTAACTAACTATTATTAACTTTAATCATATAGGATTACCCTTATACCTACGCAGGACCTTAGTATAACTAACACTAATTAGTAGTTAACTTTATAACTATAGATAAGCTAGGTATTATAAGAAGAGATATTTCTATAGATGCTACTGCCACTACCCCTTGTTATGCCGTAACGGTCATTGTGGTAGAGAGGCATAACTATATAAGTGTGCTAAAGGAAGAGACTAGAATCCTAGTTATAGGCTTATTAGGCTTCTAAGGAATTAATCTATTAACCCTTAGGCTAAGGGATATAACTTTGTTATATCTATCTGGGATATTGTTATTAATTGTTAATTTTATTATCTATTACGAGAAAACTAACTAACTAACTGAATCTATCGCCGCGAGGCATTTATTTTGAACCCGATATTAAATAACCTTAGCTAAGCTAGCTAACTCACTTATAAATTCCCTTTAATACATTACCTTCTAATAGACCTTTAATCTCTCCCTATAAGCATATATTACTTGTTTTTTTGCCCCCTTTACTCTTAGTGCTATTTGCCCTATGCTTATTAGTAAGAGAGAGAGATTACCTCCTTCCCTTCTTTTTATAAAAAATAGGAAGTAGTAATTCCTATTATTCCTTTATTACTTTTCCTATTATTTTCTAGTTACTTTTAGAACTTATATTACTTTCTTTATCTTTATTAATTTATTCTTATTACTACTTTTGCTACTTCTACTGCTTTTTCTTCTGTTTTTCCTATTTTTATAATCTTCTAATTTTATTAGAGTAATAACGCTCCTGAAATATAAAAGAAGAACCTTATAATAGTAATAGGTAAACACAGGAGCTTAATTAGTAGTAAAAATAACAAATTAGTAATGTTCCTTTTATAGTTAAAGATAGCAAAGGAATCTAGACCTTCTATAAGAGCAAAGGCTACTAGTGATAGCAAGGCTCTAACTATTACCCCTAAAAGACCCTAAGAGTATAAGTTACCCTTATGCCTTTAATAGCTTACTTATAACTTCTCTAGTAATTAGAAAGAATTCGTTAAGCTAAATCTAAAGACTATTACGTAGCTTAAGCTTAATAACTAGATTACAAGATTTATTAACCTTAGTAAGTATTAAGGTTAGAGAGATAATAACCTATAGGAATTATTCTAAGAAGACTTTAAAGGCTAGTCTAAAGACACCTTTAAAAGGGCTATAAAGGAAGTTATTAGAGAATTACGCAATTCTTTACAAGATTACAGCGTTCTTATTAAGCGAGGCCTAGGATATTTAATCCTAGCATCCCTTAAAGAAGTGCTTTATTAAACTTTAATACCTCTTTAGTTATAGGAGAGATTATAAGAGAGACCATAATCTTCTAAACCCCTAGAGCCTTAATATTAACAGCCCCAACAACCTACCCTAGAAATCCACCTTCCCTAACCCTAAAGACTACATAAACCTTCATAAAAGCCCCTATAATAATCGCTATTAAATCAATAGCTTTATCCTAATAATTATTATTAATAACAACTAGGGGATAGTTATCTATAACAAAATATGCCTTTATAGTAATTCGCCTCCAGAGATTAAATCATAAAGAAAATCTCAGAGCTTATAAAGATGTATAAGGATAGTAACTACTATAGTAGGAAGCTATATAACTTCTTAATACTAAAGATTATGCTCTTTAAAAATAAGTGTAATAGAATTAACCTTCCTTAAACGTATTATTAGAAGGCTTTCCCTATTATATTAATAAGTAATACTAAATAATACTTCCTTAATTACCTCTTTAGGAATAACTATTCCTATAAAGAGATAATTACCTATATTTATTAACACTTTAAGACAGAAAGTAACTAGTAATTCTATTACTACTAATAAAGTAGCATAACATTAAAGAATATAATTAAGAAAAACCCTAATAAAAGCAAGCTTAATTACCTTAAGATTATATTATTAACCCTTAAGAAAATCCATAGAGAACTATACCTTACTAAAATAGTAAATACTAAGCTTTACAAGCAGGCCTTAAATACTATAGCTACTGTGCCTAAATATTAGATAGTAGAATATATACACTCCCTAGGCTTTAAAAGTCTTACTAGAGACCTTTACAAGGTAATTACTATCACAAAATTAAATAAAAGGCCCTCCTAATACCTTTAGTACTAATAAGAAGACCCTCTAGAGGCTATATTTACTAATTATTAGTATAGATAGTAATTATTCCCCTATAGCAGAGGAAGTTATTACGGACAGAGCCCTAGGCTAAGCACTAAGCGCTACTTTATATATAGTAAGAGCAGCTACTAGTTCTCTAATTACTTTACTAAAGAATATTAAAAGGAAAAGAACTACTAGTAGGCTAGTAAAACATATTATACACCCCCTTTAAAGAAGAGATTCTAGGTATTCCTTACCTCCTATAAAGGGTAGGATAATAATAAGCCTAATAAAGGCTTAGGTTAGAATTAGGAATTATATCTTTTAGCCTACATAGAAGCTAAAGATAATAATAATAATATAGAGGAGCTACTATTAATAGTATACCTAAGTATTATATAATTCTTTTACTCTGGATTATAGACTAACTATAATGCTACTAATATTAATATCCTTGTAACCCTAAATAATCAAGCCTTCTAATATGTATTCCTTAGGTAAGAGCCTTATAAGCTATAAGAGTGTAATAAAGGCTGAATTTACTATATCTCTAAAGAATGCTATTCTAAAGAGGTCTTTAGAGGGATTATACCTAACACTAGCGCTATAGGAAAGTTAACTATAGGAAAGGCATAAGTAAAGGCTCTATTAAGATTAATACCTTTATTAAAGGTAACCCCTTATAAACCCTAAATTATTATATTTAGCGCTAGATTAGTAGTTATAAGAGAAATCCTTTATATGCCTATAGAACTTAGAGAGCTTAAATTCTATATCCTTAACATAGCTACCCCCTTTCTCTTCTTAATTACTAATATAAATAAAATATAAGTTAAGATTAATAACCTCACTAATATACTTATCTAAGGCAATAAGACTATACCTATCGTGTGATAATAAGGCTATCCTTAGTAATTACTAGAAGCGAGAGAAACAGTTGCCTTCTACCTTTTAGAAGGAGATATCTATTAATTACATTGTTAACTTAGTTACCTTTCTGTTTAATAACTTATAAAGATCCTTTACTAAGCTAGTTACAAAGTTAAACACTAGGTAATTAAGGAATTAACTAAAGTCTACTACTATTACTAAATACATAGAAAGGCCCCTAGTTAATTCAAGTTTATAACTAAAGATAACTATAAATTTAACTATAAGATTATCATTAATATTATGTAAATCAATGGCTAACTAGTACTTTATATCATTAATTTAGTAATATTATTCTAGGTAGCCTAATTCCTTAATCTAAGGAAGTAAAAAGCTTAAGATATCTAGGATGCCATCCGCAAATATTAGATTAATACTTATCTTAGACCTCTAGAATAGATTATATATAACGCTAGTAACAACTTCGCTTCCGCTAAGTTTAAGCACTATGCTTAACTAATATTAATTAAGACTAATAAGATACTAATTAAAGCCTATAATAGCATTAGAAAGGTTAAGAGATATTACAAACCTTTACACTAAGCTTATAATATTATTATAGACTTAATTAGGATGGAACTTACGCTAGAGTAATATCTTTAAATAGCTATTAAAGTAATTAATAACTTTACAGGCCTAAACAGTATTATCCTAACCTTACTAGTCTTTAGAGGCTACCTATAAATAATAGATAAGTTACTACTAAGCGTCTTTGTTATTTAATATGCTAAAGTAATTCATAAAGCTACTAATAAAGTCCACCACTATCTAGCTTTATAGCAGGTCTATAATACCCTTAAAGCCTAGAATAGCCCTAATATAACACCTATATATTAGCTACCCCTACAGGCTAATATACGCGTGTAAAGAGAGAAGGGTAGCTAGCATAGCCCTTATAAGCTACTTACTACTAATAAAGAGACTTATATAGTTAATATACCTTATAGCCTAGTAAAGTTCTGCTCTATAGTAGTAAAGCCTTACTATAAAGACCTATGTATTATAAAGGGACTAGAGTAGTAGGAGATAAAGCCTAATAATATAAAGGAAGAAGTAACTATATAACTAACCACTACTACTAAAAAAGATTCCCTAATAGAAGAAGGCAAAGAGCTATAGGCACTAGCTAAGAGAAAATAAGGGAGACTAAGAAAGGCCCTTATAGTCTAATTTATAAGCGTAGAAGAGTCTAAAGAAAAAGCTTATAAAGCCTAGAAGGCCCTAAAGGGAAGCTATTAAGTTAAAGACTTACTACATTACCCTAAAGGAATAAAAGCAAGGAAAAGAAAACCTTATAGCCCTAAGAAGAATATTAGCCTAATTTAGCTCTATATACTTATAAACAAAGATTAGGAGGAGGCCTTTATTTAAGAAGCTATAGCTAGAGGGATACTAAATATAGTATTTCTTATAGTAAAGGAAAAGGCTAATTAGAACCTTACTCTTTAACTCCACTAAGAAGGGAAGATTATAACCCTAGGAAAACCCTTCAAGTAATTTAATTAAGCTAAGATTAATGCTTTATAAGCTTATAATATGTTTAAATTCATTAAGTATAACCTAGTAAAGCACGGAGGTTATAGAATCTTTAATTCTCATATAGTCAGAGAGATCAAAGGCAAAGGGACGGACTTACTATACAAGAAATCCCGCCTTATTATATAACGCTATAATAACAATCAAAAGGAATTTATCCTAACACAATTACTAATAATTTAACAAGCAAGCTAATGACTTATCATAGCTATTGCTTTATTATTAAGAAAAAGAGGCATTTACCTTTAGATTCACAATATTACACAAGCCTACACTTAATTACACACGGTGCTAATGAGGCTAATTATCGTGAGATTACCAAAGCAAATTACATATCTCTTTCTAGAAGGGACTGTAATTAAATTAATTAGACCTCTTTATAGGATCGCAGAGGCTAGAACCTACTAGTAGGTAATATACTTCCATTACCATAGGGATAACCTTAATATAACAACCTTAACCTACAATCCCTACTTATTAATTATAGCCCTAAATAATAAGAATCTCTTTAGTATTATTAGAATGCAAACTAACAATACATTAGGACTAAGCAATAATAACTTCTTCTAAAAAGAAAAGAAAGAGCTCTAGAAGGCTAATTTTATAGCTAAAGAAAAGTAATAATTAACCACTAAGAATCCCCTTATCTTTAATAGTTATATCTTAACCTAGAACACTAATAACTTGCTAATATTAACCTAGAAAGGCTAGAGTTAGAAGATTAAGGAAGTTAATCCTTAATCCCTAATAGTAAAGCAAGACTATGTAAAATAATAAGCCTAAGGAAGCTACATTACAACTGTGTATTAACTAGAAGCTTCCTATAACCTATTAATTACAGCTTAACACTAAGAACCCTCTAGGGAAGATATTACATGCCTTAATAAACGCCTTAAGTAGTAAATTAAGAATTAATAACATAAACTATAATACATTCCTTTAGTTCTTAAGGAGGCAAAGCTCTTTGTGTTTATAAATAAATCGCTTACTAATAACAAGGATCTGAGCTCATAGATCGGATACGTGATTATAATCAGTAACAAGATAATACAAGATAACAATACCTTTATTATAAAAGGTAATATTATTACGTACAGCTTAACAAAGAGTAAGAGAGTCACTTATAGCGCACTTACCTCTAAGTTATATAGCATAGTTCAAGGCGCAGATATCGCCTACGCGATTTCCACGACTTTACATTAGATCACGGATTAATTAAAGATACCTTAAATTCCTATAATTCTCTATACTAATTCTTTTTTATTATATAAATATCTTATAAAGCTAGGAACTATAAAGGAGAAAAGACTAATAATTAATATTATAGCTCTTCGTTAATCATACGAAAGGCATAAGATCTACAAAGTTAGATGGATTAATAGTAATGACAATCTGGTGAATATGATAACAAAAGCATTGCTAAATTTATTACTTTTCTCTTTAATTAATTCAAACGAATTAATAATTTATATTAAAGAATAAGTAAAGAGACTTATAATATTAGGAGACAGGAGCTTAGGCAAGGAATGACAGATTAATTTAATTAACTAATACCGCAATAGCTAATCAAAGCAGCGAATTCCTATTAAGGGATTTACTAGTGTATACTTTCCTTTAATCTAATTTTTATTACGTTTTTAAGCTCTTTAGCCACGAAGGAAAAAGAGAGACTACTAGTATTAATTCCTTCGGATCTTTATTAGTTTAATTATAGCCAAAGACTAGACTAATTATAGGTCTAGCGTGATGCACGCGATATGATTAGCTGTATTAATTCGCCACCCCCTCTTTTGCCCTACATACGGATTTCGCTTACTTTTCTAGCATCTAGACTTTCCCTCTCTTCTCTCTCTTTCCTAGCTAGCTAACTAACTATCATTAACTTCAATCATACGGGATTACCCTTATACCTGCGCAGGACCTTGGTGTAACTAACAATTATACTTTTAAAAAATAAAAGTTTCTTTCTTTTTAGTAAAGGTAATTAAAAAGCTAGTAAGTTATTTAGGTTTATAAGAATTTAAAGCTATAAAATAATAATATAGTGTATTTAAGGTATAAATAAAAATTAAGTATAAAAATAAGGTTTATTTATAATATAACTAACTTTTTTATAGCTTATTTACCTAGTTATATATAGTTTTCTTTTAAAAAAGAGGTATTTTCTAAAGTAAGTTTAAAAGTAAGTATTACTAAATAGTATAACTTACTTATAGCTTATTTGCTTAGATATTTATAATTTCTTTTTTAAAAAGAAAGTATATATAAAAGTGGGTCTAAAGTAGGTTTTACTAATAATAGTATTAACTTCTTTATAGCTTATTTACTTAGATATATATGATTTTCTATTAAAAAGATAGTATACTTAAAAGTGGGTCTAAAGTGGGTCTTACTAATTATAGTATAAACTTCTTAATAGCTTATTTACTAAGATATTTATGATTTTCTCTTAAAAAGATAGTATACTTAAAAGTGGGTCTAAAGTGGGTCTTACTAATAATAGTATTAACTTCTTTATAGCTTATTTGCTTAGATATATATGATTTTTTATTAAAAAGAAAGTATACTTAAAAGTGGATCTAAAGTGGGTCTTACTAATTATAGTATTAACTTCTTAATAGCTTATTTGCTAAGATATTTATGATTTTCTCTTAAAAAGATAGTATACTTAAAAGTGGGTCTAAAGTGGGTCTTACTAATAATAGTATTAACTTCTTTATAGCTTATTTGCTTAGATATATATGATTTTTTATTAAAAAGAAAGTATACTTAAAAGTAGGTTTAAAGTAAGCCTTATGAATTATAGTACTTACTTCTTTATAGCTTATTTACTTAAATATATATGATTTTCTATTAAAATAAGTATACTTAAAAGTAAGTTTTTAATATTTTTCTAAGAAATAAGCTTAAAAAGTAAGTTTTATTAGTTTTATAGGTTATAATTAAGATTAGTATAGTAATTTAACCTTAATCTATATTTTAAGAAACCTAATATATACTTTTCTAATTATTTAAGTTATTTCTTACTATTAATTTCTAATTACTTTACCTAAATATTAAAAAATAAAAAATAATTACATTTAATTACAAATAATTACATGTAATGTAATGTAATGTGTGAAAGGGGGGTGTAATGTAATGTAATGTAATGTGTGAAAGGGGGGTGTAATGTAATGTAATGTAATGTGTGAAAGGGGGGTGTAATGTAATGTAATGTAATGTGTAATGTAATGTAATGTGTAATAATTACATTACATTACAAACATTACATAATGTAATGTAATGTAATGTGATGCTCTGGGTGGAAGGCTAGTTAGCTACTATAAATCTAGTAATAGGTTAGCTAAATAAGGGTGATTTTAAGGAGAAGATAGTGTATGTTTAAGATATTAGTATAGTATAAGTAATTTAGGGGGCTATTATATTACTAAATCCCTACTAATCTATAGTAAATAAACTATTAGTGTAACTACTATAGAAGGTATAGAACTAAGATCTAGATTTACAAAAGCATGGAGGTAAGGTTAACTCCTAAGTAAAAGGGAAGGGAAAAGCTAGCCTATAGTTATATAGTATAAGGGGCCTCCTAATATATAAAGACTAGGTAGTTATTCTGTAGGAGCCTATCTTATAATAGAAGCTTCTATAGTTACACTATAATAATTTATTAGTAAGTTACTTTAGGACTAAATATACTCTAGAGCTACTAAAATATTACTATTAGTAGCTAGTAATAAGTAAAGCTATTTTAGACTATATATCTAGCTGTGGAGTATACTAGTGTGTAGTAGTAAGATAGCACTACCCCTATAGAAGCCTTAAATTACTGCTAATACTAAGGTAACCGTAGGTAAAGATCTTAATAGACTTTATTATAGGTTTACTACTAGTGTGACTAGGCAAGCGAGAAACTAATGTAATCCTAGTAATTATAAACTAATTTACTAAGTACTTTGTCTTTCTTTTTATAAAGACTATAATTAATATAGCTAAATTAGTTAAGTTATTTTATAAGGAGATTAAGCTATAATTTAGAGCGCTAGAGGGTATTATATCTAATAGAGGGTTAGTATTTACAAGCTAATTCTAGTTAGAGGTATGTTACTAGTTATATATAAAGCGAAGGCTTTTAATAGTGTTTTACCCCTAAACTAATAGGTAAATAAAGAGAATAAATTAAGTACTTAAGTATTACTTATAATATTTTATTAAAGAGAACTAATAACTATAGCTAAAGCTACTTCTAATAGCCTAATTTATATATAATAATACTATTAATAGGATAATAGGCTACTCCCCTAACTACACTTTTATAGGCTATTTACCTAAGTTTTACCTTACTCTTAAGGGTAAGAGTATAGAGGGGGAGGTCCTAGAGGCTTATATATATATTAAAAAGCTATATAAGGTTAGGGAGAAACTAGTATATAACTAGGTAAGGGCTACTAAAGCGTAAGTAAAGTACTATAACTTAATGTAATTACACATTACATTACATTACATTACTTAAAGATAATAATAATAAGTTTAAAGTTAAAGAAGTTAGGGATTATAGGAAAATATATAAAGGTAATAAATACCTAGTAAAATAGAAGGGCTAGCTAAGTAAATATAATTAATAGGTAGCGTTAGAAGATATAGAAGGCACTTAATATGTAATTTAAGCTTTTTATTAAAGTAAAATAAGTAGAAAGTATAGTAAGATATAAGTAAGTTATAAGTAATAAGGGATAAGGTAATTATAAAAAAGGCCTAGCCTTATTAGCTACTATTATACTCTAATTAAAACCCTTATTAAACTATTTACTAAATAATAAAAGAAAAGATACCTATAAGAAGGGGAGTCTTATAGGAAACCCTTCTATAGTTACCCCCTTATATATTAAAATAATACTATTATAAAGAAGGTACTTAGTGCCCTTGCTCTTATCCTCCTAAACTACCACCTCTATTACCTAGAAAAACTAGTGCTTTACTACCCCCTAGGGCATGAATCCTAGATTATAATATTATAGCTATAGAGTTATTTTTCTCTTCTAGGAATTATAATATATAGCATAGTTTAGCTATAAAAAAGTTAGTAAATAAGTAGTAAAGGAGGAGTAATAACTTATAATCCCTAGGGCAAGGGTAAGATATATCATATAACTTCGTTATATCTATCCGGGATATTACTATTAATTATTGATTTTATTGTCTATCACGAGAAAACCAACTAACTAACCAAATCTATTGCCGTAAGGCATTTATTTCGAACCTAACGTTAAATAACCTCAGCTAGGCTAGCTGACTCAAATCAATCATCACGACTATTGCCAACAATATTGTCTGATACAATTGAATAACCTTTTCTCTGTTCCTTTTAATAGGCATCTACAGAGACCCCCCCCCTCTCTTTTCTTCTGCCTTCACAATGCCCTAAGTAAGACCTTTAAAGGATAAATTGCCAAGGCAATTACAACCTCTTTCCTATACCCTTATAAAAGACTAGAAAGAATCCGTTAAGCTAGATCTAGAGACTGCTATGTAGCTTAAGCTTAATAACCGGATTGCGAAATTTATTAACCTTAGTGGGTATTAAGGTTAGAGAGGCGATAACCTCTGGGAATTATTCCTAGAGGACTTTGAAGGCTAGTCTGGGAATACCTTCGCAAGGGCTAATAGTAATATTATATAAGAGCTACGAAGCTCCCTACGAGATAGTGGTGTTTACGTTGCTTAAGGTTAAGGCCTCTTAGCTACGGCTGCCCTATAATAGGTGATGCAAGAAGAGAGAAGATCATCGTGGCCTATGACTAAAGACCCTGAAGACCCTGAGGACCAGGCCGAAGCGTTGATCGAAGAGATCGCGGCTAAGGCGTTGATTGAAGGAATCGTGGCTGACGCCTTGATTAAAGAGATCGTTGCTGAGGGGATGCTAATTGAAGCATTCCTCGCAGAGGAAGAGGTCCGACAAGCCACTAGAGAGATTGCCAAAGATCGTCAAGAGCAATCACCTGAAGACCTTGAAGATCAATAACAAGCCGTTGAACGCGAGGATCGTCAAGACCTGATGCCTACGTGCGATATTAAATAACGCTTTAAGATAGAAAGCCACGAGAGGGATAACACATTACGAACGCATCTATCGCGGAGGCATACGTCGCGTACGCACGTAGGCTTGTTCCTGCTAGCTATCACGGTTGATTCAGATTATTGGCAGTAAGGAGGCACGAGACCCTCGAGATCTTTATTAAGACACGAGACCCTCAGGACCTTTAAGACCCTTATAAAGCTAGGAACCACGAAGGAGAAGAGACTAATAATTAATATTATAGCTCTTTGTTAATTATACAAGAGGCACGAGATTTACGAAGTTAGGTGGATTAATAGCAACGATAATCTAGCGGATGTAATAACAAAAGCATTACTAAATTTATTACTTTTCTCTTTAATTAATTCGAATGAATTAATGATTTATGTTAAAGGATAGGTAAAGAGACCTATAATATTAGAAGACAGGAGCTTAGGTAAGGACTAATGGATTAATTTAATTAACTAATGCTATAATAGCTAATTAGAGTAGCGGATTCCTATTGAGGGAATTACTTATATACACTTTCCTTTAATTTGCTTTTTATTATATTTTTAAGCTCTTTAGCTATAAAGAAAAAAAGAGAGACTACTAGTGTTAATTCCTTTAGATCTTTATTAGTTTAATTGTAGCCAAAGACTAGACTGAATTATGAGTCTAGCGTGATATATGCGATGCAATTGGCTGCATTAATTCGCCACCCCCTCTTTTGCCTTATATATAGGTTTCGCTTACTTTCCTAGCATCTAGACTTTCCCTCTCTTCTCCCTCTTTCCTTCCTAGCTAATTCAATTAACTATCATCGACTTCAATTATATGGGATTACCCTTTTACCTACGCAGGACCTTGGTGTAACCAACAAGTAGCTTCTTTACCTTATTATTATTATTATCCTAGGCCTTTATATAAGCTATAAGATATAGCTTCTAATCCTAACTAGAGTTATTATTAGGTTTATTATTATCTTACCCTTTATAAAAGGTAAGAAATACCTAGAATCTCTTCTTTAAAGAGGCTATTTAATATATTTTACTAGCCTACTAGTAGTCTTTCTCTTTTTAGTACTCTTTAGTAAAGTAGTTAGAGAACTAGTAGCTATTTTTATTATATATAAAGCAGTGCTTAGGGCTAGGCCTAGGGCTTCTTTTATTATAGCTTCCTTCTCTATAGGATTATAATCTATACTAATAATTAGTAAATATAGCCTCTAGGGGTTTTTTTTCTTAGTACTAAAGGTATTAAGTAATTTTCCTATTTAATTCTATAATAGTAATTACCTTATTAAGGTCTTTAGTAAGACTTTTAAAGCCTAGGGAGTATATATACTTAACTATTTAATATTTAGATATACTAGCTATAGTATTTAATATTTACTTATAAAGCTGTGAGAACAGAGGGATAGCTAGGCAAGAGGTATAGGGGCGTTTGTATATTGACTGAAGCTTGCTAGGTCTAAGTGTGTTATGCGTGCAAGTCGCTAACTTATAGCTAGTAACTCGCTAGTGTTATATAAACCTAGCCCTAGGGTATAGTGCGCTTGCCTAGTAGTGTGCTAGCATGCTAGTGTTATAAGTAAGGCCTTATAATTACCCCCTTACTTTTAGCTAGGCTTCTAAATAGCTTTTAGTAAGTACTATATAGCTATTTACTAAGTAATAGCTATACTAAAATAATAATAAATAATATTAGTGTTTAAGTATAAATTCACCTATAACTCCTTATTATATTACTAACTTTTCCCTTTCTTATCTATAGTAAACTTTTCCCTAAATACTATTATATTATTAGTTACTATACCTTTACCTTTACTACTTACTTTATTATTAGAATAGAATTAGATAAGGAAAGCATTAAGAGTATTATTATTATAGCTATCCTTAATATCTATTTAAGAGAATGTTCCTATATATATTATTTACGCATAGGTTACATAAACTTTAAGAAGAATTCTCTAGCTAAGCCTAATATCCCTTAGATTAACTATTAATTCCCTAGCGTGCTAACTACTATTATTAAAGAGAAACATTTAAAGTGTTATATCTAGTGTGTTAAATATAGTAATACTTATAAGATAGTAAGTATATTATATTCTTTGCTCTTTTAGTCCCTAATTACCTATATCTCTTAGGTAATGCTAACTATATAAGGGGATTTTCTAGATTTTCTTACTATTCTTAATTAGGTAAAAACTTTAATAAATACCCTAAGTAATTAGAACCCTAATAACCCTAATAATTATATATTTTCTAAGGTAACCCACCGCTATTTTAGTACTTATTATCTAAACCTTATTTTAGGGTTTAATTACACTAACATAGCTTATTATATTTCCTTTAGTTTAACTAGGGCTACTAAGGTTTATTAGGTATATTTTATTATATATTCTCTAGACCTTTACTTACTCTATATCTTACCTTTACCCTAGGGATTATAAGTTATTACTTCTCCTTTGCTACTTATTTACTAACTTTTTATAGCTAAACTATATTATATATTATAATTTCTAGAAGAGAAAAATAACTTTTTAGCTATAATATTATAATTTAGGATTTATACCCTAGGGGGTAGTAAAGCACTAGTTTTTCTAGGTAATAAAGGTAGTAGTTTAGGAGAATTAGAGTAAGAGCGCTAAGTACCTTCTTTATAATAGCATTATTTTAACATATAAGGGGGTAACTATAGAAGGGTTTCCTATAAGACTCCCCTTCTTATAAGTATCTTTTCTTTTATTATTTAGTAAATAGTCTAATAAGGGTTTTAATTAGAGTATAATAGTAGCTAATAAGGCTAGGCCTTTTTTATAATTACCTTATCCCTTATTACTTATAACTTACTTATATCTTACTATGCTTTTTACTTATTTTATTTTAATAAAAAGCTTAAATTATATATTAAGCACTTTCTATATTTTCTAACGCTACCTATTAATTATATTTGCTTAGCTAGCCCTTCTATTTTACTAGGTATTTATTACCTTTATATATCTTCCTATAATCCCTAACTTCTTTAACTTTAAACTTATTATTATTATCTTTAAGGTCTAGTATTAGTATATCCTTATCTAGGGTGTCTTCCTAGTAATTCTATAGCTCTAATAGGCTAATATAAAATATATTATATAGTTAGCTATACTTATTAGGTAATGCTAGTTAGTATACTTATTTACTTATAGTATTAAGTATTTAAAATAGCCTAATAAATCTTAGGTTTAGCTTCTATTTTATATCCTTAAGCTTAATATTCTTTACTAATAGTAGTACTAAGTCTTCTCTTTTTAAGGTTATTAGCTAATATCTTTAGTTATAGTACTTTACCTACGCTTTAGTAACTCTTACTTAGTTATATACTAGTTTCTCCCTAACCTTGTATAGCTTTTTAATATATATATAAGCCTCTAGGACCTCCCCCTTTATACTCTTACCCTTAAGAGTAAGGTAAAACTTAGGTAAATAGCTTATAAAAGTGTAGTTAAGGAAGTAGCCTATTATCTTATTAATAGTATTATTATATATAAATTAGGCTATTAGGAGTAGCTTTAGCTATAGTTATTAGTTCTCTTTAATAAAATATTATAAGTAATACTTAAGCACTTAATTTATTCTCTCTATTTACCTATTAGTTTAGGGGTGAAATACTATTAAAAGCCTTTGCTTTATATATAACTAGTAATGTACCTCTAACTAGAATTAGCTTATAAATACTAACCCTTTATTAGATATAATGCCCTCTAGCGCTTTAAATTATAGCTTAATCTCCTTATAAAATAACTTTGCTAACTTTGCTAATTTAGCTATATTAATTATAGTCTTTATAGGAAGGAAGATAAAGTACTTAGTAAATTAGTTTATAATTACTAGGATTATATTAGTTTCTTGCTTACCTAGCTATACTAGTAGTAAACCTATAATAAAGTCTATTAAGATCTTTACCTATAGTTACCTTAGTATTAGTAATAATTTAAGGCTTCTATAAGGGTAGTGCTATCTTACTACTATATACTAGTATACTCTATAGCTAGATATATAGTCTAAAGTAGCTTTACTTATTACTAGCTACTAATAGTAATATTTTAGTAGCTCTAGAGTGTATTTAGTCCTAAAGTAACTTACTAATAAATTATTATAGTGTAGCTATAGAAGCTTCTATTATAAGATAGGCTCCTATAGAATAATTACCTAGTCTTTATATATTAGGAGGCCCCTTATACTATATAACTATAGACTAGCTTTTCCCCTCCCTTTTACTTAGAAGTTAACCTTACCTTTATACTTTTATAGATCTAGATCTTAGTCCTATACTTTCTATAGTAGTTATACTAATAGTTTATTTACTATAGATTAGTAAGGATTTAGTAATATAATAGCCCCCTAAATTACTTATACTATACTAATATCTTAAATACACACTACCTTCTCCTTAAAATCACCCTTATTTAGCTAACTTATTACTAAATCTATAGTAGCTAACTAGCCTTTTACCTAGGCTACTCTTACCTTAGTAAGTTCTAAGACTAGTATTACGCTATAACTTCTTTAATATATTAGTACTTTTTCTTCTACTATATAGATATTTACTATCTTCCTTTAAAGCTCTAGTAAGAGCGCCTTATTTAATATAGGTTTACCCTTATAATTAAACCTTCTTAATAGTGTATTTATAAGGTTACTCTTTCTTAGTCTATGCTTAATTATAAAATAGAAAGGGCAGAGGAATATATACTATTATACCTATTTTCTATTTAGCTTCTACTACCTTATAAAAGTCTATAGGTTATAATAGTCTAATAGGACCTCTATAAGTATTTCCACGCCTTTAATATAATATTACTAGTGTTTAAATAACTTTACTATAGTAAGTAGCTCTTAATTAGCTATACTATAGTTATATTTAGTATCTATAAACTTCCTTAACTAAAAGGCTACTAAATACTAATAGCCCTTATTATCTTACTAAGATAGGATTCCTACTATTACAAAAATTAAGGTATTTATCTTAATATACACTGCCTAACTTAGGTTATAGTATTAGAGTAAAGGCGCTTACTAAAAGGCATCTTTTAGCTAGTTAAATACTAACTACTTCTTTTCTCTAAATATAAACCTCCTAGTCTAAATACTATTTTAACTACCCTTTATTAATATATAAAGAGGTGCTATAATCCTAGAGTATTTATAAATAAACTATTAGTAAAAGTTATAAAACCTAAGAAATAACTATATATCCTTAAAACTTATTAGCTCCTTCTATTCTTTAATTATATTAACCTAGTAAGTATTTATTAATATCCTATTAATAAAGAGAATAAACCCTAGGAATTTTACTAATTCCTTATAGAAAGAGCACTTAGAGGGTTTTGTATATAACTTTACTAACCTTATATATTTAAGGACTTACTTAATATATTTAGTGTGCTTCTCCTTTATCTTAGAGAAGATTAAGATATTATCTAAATATATTATATAAATAGTGTTAACTAGCCTATATAGCGCTTTATAAATATAACTCTAGAAAGTAGCTAGGGTATTTATTAACCTAAAAGGCATTATAAGGTACTTATAGTGCCTATAATATATGCAAAAAGCTATCTTTTATTTATTACCTTCTTTAATATAAATTTAGTAGTATATATCCTTAATATTAATCTTAGAAAAGAAATAAGCCCCTTAGTATTAATTAAGAATCTCTAAAATTAGGGGGAGAGTATAGTAATTCTTTTATATTACCTTATTAAGCCCTTAATAGTTAACATATAGCTATAGTATTCTATCCTTCTTTAGTATAAATAGGATAGGCATGCCTACGAGGCTCTTTAAGGGTCTTATTTAGCTTTTCTTTAGGTTATTATTAATATATTCCTAGAGCTCTTTAAGTTTACTTTAGGAGAGAGAATAGATTAGTCTATATAGGGGTATAGCTCCTAGTATAAGATTAATCATATAGTTAGTTAACTTCTTTAATAGGAGGCTCCTTGCCTTATCTAATATAAATATATCTTTAAATTTACATAGTTCCTCTACAATATCTTTAATAGTTTTATATACTTTTGCTTTCTCTTTATCTTTAAGAGAGATAAACTTATTTTCTATTACGCTTATAATAGTATATATAATTATCTTATTATATATTACCTTTATAAACTTATAGGGAGTTAGTAGTAAAAAAGCTACCTTTCTCTTTTTAAACTACTATTCTTATAAATATAAGTAAAGATATATATATTCTTCTATAAGCATGTGTATTCTAATTAATATAGGGCTTCCCTTTACTCTTAGGTCCTTATTAATAGCTATATATAGTAACTTAAGGTCTTTCTCTTTACCTTATAAATCTTTAATTAAAATAGGCACCTTATAGATACTATATTAGGGGACTATTAGAGCCCTTACTACCTTTAAGATAGGTGCTATAGCCTTAGCCTAATTAAGCTTATAAGTCTATGTAAATTAGGCGCTTATAATATTAATCTTAGCATAACTATCAAGATGCGCTACTATTTTAATATCTTTATGCCTATAAATAGTAACTAATGTATAGAATTAGCGTCTTACTAGTACCCTAGTATCTAAGGTAAAGGTAAGGGCTTTTACTTTTACCTCTAGGAGTTTTCCTAACCTTCTTATTAGTCTTTTCTTAGCTTATTATAATTATAAAAGAAATACTTTATATTACTATAGTTATAGTACTATTTTCTTTCTTATAGTCTATTATTATTTAGGTAAGTAGCTAGGGTCTTTTCCTTATCCTTATCCTTATCTTTTTAGTCCCTATTTAGCTAATACCCTTATAGGGAGTTATATCTTTAGTGTTAAGCTACCTTATATAGCCCCTTCTTTTCTAAATTATTTAGCTTTTACTTATTCTTTAATATTACCTCCTAGAATTACTAGGTAAGTTATATAATATCTTCTTATATTAAACTAGTAATATCCGTGTATAAGTTAATATAATCTTATAAGTTAGGAAGTAATTTTTTAAAGAATATAAGAGCATAGGTCTTTTCTAAAGCTTATTCTAAGTGTTTCTCTAGTAAATCTAAGTAAATACTAAACTTAATAGGACTCTAGCCCTTCTTTTGCTTTATGTTTTCTAGCTATATAGCTATTTATATATTATAACTTATAAAGTCTTTAAGTAATATAAGGGTCTAGTCTTAGAACTTATCCTAGTTATCCTTAGGATAATCCTAACTATTAGCTAGTTATTCTTTAATATATTAGACTTATCTAGCTTAATAGTTTATATATATATAGTTAAGTGTAAAGAGAATCTTTTAGTTATCCTAGTAATACTTCTTCTTTACCCCCTTGAAGGTATAGTTAAGGTTATTAAGCTATATCTTATACTTTTATAGGTTTATAAGGTATTAGAGTTTTATAATATTTTAGACCTTAACTTCTTAGCTACTAAGGCTTAAGGATAAATTATCCTTTTAGCCCCTTTTTACTAGTTCTCTATAAGATTATATTAAGTTAGTAAGCTTCTTTTCTTAATCCTATAGTTCCTTAAGTTACTTAAGTTAAGTAATTTACTCCCTAACTACTACCTCTTTTATTACTATAGTAAAGGGTATAGCTTTAGATAAGGTTATAGAATATAGTATATCCCTAGCTATAGTATTACTATTATCTAGCTAATCCTAAGTAATATATAGTATAGTTCTAGTAGATTAGGTTATTCTTCCTCTTATATTACTCTTAGGTAGCTAGTAAGAGAAGCTTTAGAATTATAAGAATAAAGGGATAGCTAAGTAAGAGGTATAGGGGTGTTTATATATTAACTAAAGCTTGCTAGGTCTAAGTGTGTTATACGTGTAAGTTACTAACTTATAGCTAGTGACTTACTAGTGTTACGTGGACCTAGCCCTAGGGCGTGGTGCGCCCGCCTAGTGGTGCGCTAGCGCGCTAGTGTTATGAGTAGGGCCTCACAAAAGCTTAGTATTTACTATATTAAAAAGGTATAGTTTTTAATAGATTTTCTTAAGGGTTAATAATATAATCTTAAGGCACTTAAGCTTACTTTTATTAGGGTTTTTATTAATTATATTCTTTAGTATTATATTACTTTACTTATAGTAATAGAATTATTAGTTACTTTTTATCTTAAAGTATTAATGAATTTAAATCATTATCTCTTTATAGGAATAATTATTCCTAAAGAGGTAATTAAGGTAATATTACTAGTATTAGTTATGAATATAATAGGAAAAGCCTTTCAATAATATAATTAAGAGAGGTTAATTTTATTATACTTATTCTTAAAGAGTGTAATCTTTAGTATTAGAAAGTTATATAGCTTCTTACTATAGTAGTTACTATTCTTATATCTTTTTATAAGCCTTAAGATTTTCTTTATAACTTAATCTTTAAAGCGGAATTACTATAAAGGTATAATTTATTATAAATAGTAGTCTATATATTATTATAAGTAATAATTATTAGAATAAAGTAATTAATTTAATTAAGATCTTTATAATGGCTTTTAGAGATTTAGGGAATTATTGGGTTTAAGAAAGGTAGATTTATAGAGTAGGTAATTAGGGGTACTAGGGTTAAGGCTCTAGAGATTTAGAAGATTATAATCTTTCTTATAGCTAATATAATATTATTATTTAACTAAGCACTTCTTTAAGTAATACTAGGTAGGATAAGGTATCCTAGGCCTTATTTAATAAGGATACTATAATCTTATAAAGAGTTATATAGCTCTCTAATAATATCTTTATTTACTCTCTTAAAGGTATTTTTAGACTAGCCTTTAAAGTCTTTTTAGAATAATTCCTAAAGGTTATTATCTCTCTAACCTTACTACTTACTAAGGTTAATAAATCTTATAATATAGTTATTAAGTTTAAGCTATATAGTATCTTCTAGATCTAGCTTAATAGGCTTTTTCTAATCTTTTCTAAGGTTATAGGTAAGTAGTTAAAGATATAGTAATAATTTATTTTCTTAAGATCTCTTAAGAGTAATTATTAGGGCCTTACTATTACTAGCTTTTCCCCTTATTAAAGGGCTAGATTTAGATTTTGCTATCTTATATTATCTAGGCTATAAAAAAGGCTTTAAGTTACTATTCTTTTACTACTAATTAAGCTTATATATTTACCTATTACTAGGGTTTTCTTTTGTACTTTAGGAGTATTATTACTTTAGTAAAGCTAGAAAATCATAAAAATAAGAAAAATAGTAAAAGAAGTAGTAAAAGTATTGAGATGTAGGGAGCTAGTTGCTAGCTGGCAACAGCTGTACAAGTGCAAGCTCTACGGTCAGGGACTAATAGGGCTGTAACGTTAATTTAATTAACGCAACGTAACGGAAGGTTATGGCAGTTATTAACTAATAGAATTCAATCTAGATTACTTTTATAATATCTTATAGAGTAATAGAATTGATTTTAGATACGTTGTACGGGCAATGTGGCTGTTAGTTAAGAGGACTAGCTATCTAGCTAGTTAAAAAGATCTTCTTTCTCTTATAGACCTACTAACCTTATCGGTGGATCTGGGCCGCTAACGGGGTCTTATAGGTCACTTTTGATTTTCTGTAAAATTCATTTGTATGCAAAAACCAAAAAATCAACTCACCACTATACTAGCTAGTAACCTATATGCACTAACTTTTAGTCTAAAAAATAACCTTATATAAAGAGAAAGCTCTATCTTTAAGCTTTAATTTACTATATATAAAACTTTTATACAACCTCTAGTTAAAGAGAAAATCGCTATTAAAGATAGCTATAGGGTAAGTTATATATAGGGTAACCTGCTTATATTACCCTAGCTTACGTCACCCTAGCTTACCTAATTACTAGTAGTGTGGTTGTGGCTATGCTTATAGCTATAACGTAATTAACTAATTAGTTATCCACATATAGTTAGTCGTAGCTATTAACAGCTGCGACGCAGCTATTAATAGCTGCCCTTACGACTATTAACATCTGTAGTGTAGCTGTCAGGCTTATAATGTAAGCTAGTAATAAAAAGGTTCTTTAACTAGAAAAGGGCTAAAAATAAGTCTTATTTTTAACACCCTCTCTACAAAAGAATTACATTTAAAATCAATTAGAAGTATTTAAAGAGACTATAGGGTAAAAACAAAAACTTTTAATAATAACAGATAAAAGGGAAAAACAGGAAAATATAAAAAAGGCCCCCTTTTGAATTCTTAGCTATTATTAAATATAGCTCCCTTTTTAACATTATTTTCTAGTTCCTTATTGAAGGGAAGTTGTTAGTTTAGTAATTATTAAGCCCTAGAAGCTTAAAAGAAGCCTAATAAAGAGGTCTAGAAAGAGGTTTCGTAAGACTGTCTGCAGGTATTAACTTTATATCTAGATATTTAATCTTAGCTAAACCCTCTAAAACCTATTACCTAATATAGTTAAACTTTAGTAATATATGCTTTGTATGACTATGTAAAGCAGGGTTATAAGCAGTAGTTATAGCGCCTTAATTATTATAATATATCTAGATAGGGGGAGATATAGGGGTTTTTAGCTCCTTAAATAAGCCCTAAAGCCACTAAAGCTCCCGGAAGGTTTTGTAAATAGCGTTAGCTTTAGCTTCTAGTGTTAATAGAGCTATTATACTAGCTTTCTTTGATTTCTAGCTAATAGGCCCGCTAGCTAGCTTAAATAAATAAGCATAGGTTAATTTTAAGGTCTTTTTATCCCCTGCAAAATCACTATCGTAATAACCTATTAAGCTTTTGCTAGCTATACCTTTAGGGTCTCCCCTATAGATAATAGCAAGGAATTTAGTCCCTAATAAATACCTTAGCAGGTTTTTAGCTGCTTTTAGGTGCTTTATATAAGGACTAGCTAGTGCAGTAGATAACCATTGTAGCATAAAAGCTATATTAGGCCTTATTAGTAGCATTAGGTACATAATAGTCCCTATAATACACTAATAAAGCTTAATTTCACTAGCTATTAGAGGCTTAGTTTTCCACGTAGCTAAAACGCCTAGCTAAAGAGGTATACTAATAGGCTTACTATCTAGCATATTAAATCGTTTTAAGGCTTCTAAGATATACTAAGCTTAATGAATTTTCAGTATCCTATTAGGCCTATCTTATATAATTTAAACCCCTAAGAAGAATTCAGCTAGGCCTCTATCTTCTATTAGATAGACTTTATAAAGTTCCTCTTTAAGTCTTTAGATATAAGATAAATCCAGTCTAATTAGAAGGCAGTCATCTATATATATAATAACGCAGGTTTTGGTTAAAGGATTAAAGAAGATAGCTAGGTTAGATATTAAAGGGTTAAATCCCAGGGATTTAAGCACTAATATTAGTGCTTCTTGCCACTCCCTTAAGCTTTATTTTAGGCTGTATAAAGACTTCTATAATAAAATTACTTAGTCTTTAGAGGGTTTCTAGCTAAAACTTTTAGCTTATTTAGCTAGATTTAGATTTGCTTTAAGGAATTTCATAAACCCATCTAGAATAACCATATAAATCTATTATTGTAGCTTACTATTAAGAAAAGCTCCTATAAAATTGATTCATTTGATTTCCTAGTTATTCCAAGCCGCTAGGGCTAGTAAAATCCTCTAGCTAGGGGGAATGCTTATAGTAGCGAAGGTCTCTAGGTAATCTAGGCCTTTAATTTATATAAATCCCTTAGTAATAAGTCAGGCCTTATATTTTAAAGGATTATTTCCTTTATTCTTTTTAAGCTTATAAATAAGCCTATTCTTTAGTACTTTTTAGCCCTTAGGGATTTAGTCTTTCCCTATAAATTTAAAAGTACTAGCCTTAAGAAGTTATTTGTATTCCTTATAAGTAGCTTCTATCTATTTATCCCTTTTAGGGCTAGATATAACTTGCTTCTAGGTCTTAGGCTTAGGGCTAATAGGATTCTTTTCCTTTAGCGTCTCCTATACCTTAAAGCAGATTTCTTTTATAAAATCTATAGAAGAAGGGGAACTAATATTAACATCTATAGGGTCAATATTAGGGTTAAAATTAAGGTCTGAAGTTAAAATCTGATTTCCTAGTTGAGATATGGGCTGCGCCTATATAGGATCCACTAGAATTAGACCTTTAGGGGGTTCTTCGGGGCTTATAGGTGGTTTTTCTTGACCTATAGGGATACCTATGTTATCTATAGGATAATCCTTTAAACCTTGATCTAGATTTTGTTAATTTTTATTTTCTAGATTACTTTCCCCCTCTCAAGGGTTATCCCCTATAGAAATCCTAGGTAAGCCTTTAGAAACAGGGCCTATAGGTTCTATAATCTTAATAAAGCTAGTCTTTATAACTAGCCTTTTAGAGGGGATATACACTAGGTAGGTGTTAGAACCTAGTGTAGCTAAAAGTCTTTTAGGAATAGTCCTAGCTGCTAACTTCTAGGCTTTAGGTTGTTTTTTAAGAGAAATTAGAATCTTATAGTGAGATCCTATAGCTCTAATACTGCTAATATTAGTTATATAAGGCTGATTTAGCTCCCTAGATAGTAGTTGTTTAGGGCTTTTATCCTTAGTGGTATTAGTAGTTATATTAATAAGGTTAATAACTATAGGTAATATAAAATACTATAAGAATAATAGTAATTTTGCCCACTAGATAGTAGCCCTTAATTAATCTAGAATAGTACGAATTAAACGCTCTGCTAATCTATTTTACTTATAGATATAGGGACTAGAAGTTGTAAATTTAATCTCTTTAGAATTTAACTAAGCTTAATAACTAGAATTAATTTCCTGGCCCCTATTAAAGTGAAGATGCTAAGGATATTGACCTAGTTGATTTTTAAGCCCTCTAAAGAAGCCTTTGATAGCCTTATAAATAGTTAGGCCTTCCTTATTAGGTAATAAGATAACCCACTTATATCTAGTCTTTCGATTAACTAGAAATAAGCAAATTGACTGGTTATTATATAGCATAGGGCTGATTTTTAGCGTATCCCTCTCTATTCGATCTAGAGCTCTAGGGGGGTTAGGGATAGCTAATTTCCTAGGTCCTCTAACTGCCTTGGATTGATCACAAGCAATACATCTAAAATCCTTATCCTTAATTTTAGAAATATTAGGGATTCCTTTAGTTATAAGGCTAGTTTTCTTTAGCAAAGGAGGACCTATATGCCCTAATCGTACATGCCATAGGCTAGCTAGTTATAATAACCGTTAATATTGAAGATCCTTAGGGTTTAAATTAGGATCTAGACAAGGGCCCTCTTCACTAGTCCCCTGCTGGGCCCCTTGAGAACCACAGGCCTCTTGGAGAGGTATTAGGGACCCTTTTCCTCCACTAGGGCCCTCTAACACCCCTAAATCTATTTCCTTAGATTTATAAGGGACCTAACCTAGGGCTATTAGCGAAGAAGAAGGGACTAATTCCCCTAAATCATCCCGTATGATTTCTTTAATATTATCATTATTTTCGTTGATTTCGTTTAAATCAGAAGCCTAATCTGGCTTTTTAGAGGGGATTTGAACCTCTATAGGGTAACTATGACCCTTAAAAGCGGCGTAGGTAAAAGGTCAGATATAATTCGAATTATTACAGGGCCCTTTAGATAACTTAGGCGTAGATTAGTTTTTAACGTGGAAGAAAAAACCATGTTTTTCTATATCTAAGGTTATAATACAAGACCTATCTTTAAGATAAAGTAGGTTTTTTATAAGGTAACCACTAGATATATAGTGCGTAAGTCCACTAACTATATTAACATTAAGCTAAGGAAAATATAGCGCATCTTTAAGCACTAAGGTCCTATATCTTGCTAGATTTTTCTAATATAAGACCTCAAAAATAGCACTACCGTGACCCTTAGCGTAAATAGGGCTACCACCAGTTATAATAGGGTCGGATTCCCCCTTTTTATAAGGGGTATAATCCTTAAAGACCTCCCTTAAATTAACTATATGTACAGTCAAACCTGTATTATATAATAGGGCCTTTTTTATGTCTTTGCTATAATAATTAAAACCATTTAAGGTTTTAATTTCTTGTTTTTCATCATTATCCGATTCAGAAGAGCTAGAATCAGAGCTACTATTACTAGAGCTCTTATAACTAGTCTTATGAAGGCTAGGCTTCTTGTATGGTTTGAGAGCACCGTTAGAAAGGTTATAATTTCCTAGCATAAAAGATCCCTCTCTAGAGGTCTCTTTATTATCCTTTTTATCTGATTTTTGACCTTTTTACTTCTTCTTCTACTTCTTATTAGAAGACGAGTTAGAATTAGAAGAGCCCTTTTTTTCTTTAGAGCCTCCTTTCTTCTTCTAATCCTTAGGGGCTTTATCTTTATCCTTAGCCCCTTTTTTAAGGTTTTTAGCCCTATAATTCAGGGCTTTAGATACTATAGATAATTTATCCCTCTGTTTTGCTAGAAGGTCTGCCATTAAAAATTAAAGATTTAGGGCTTCTAGGGGAGCCCCTATAGCCCTATTTATGCGTATGCTAAATTATTGCCTCTTAGCTTACTAAGGGAAGGTTAATTTTAGGGATTAAAGATATTGATTAACCTGATCTATCGGAGTAATTAGGACCCTAGAAATTAATAATCTAGCTAGTAGATTATTAAAGACTACATTAAAGGACTCTAAAGTCCCCTTAAACTCTTAAAAATTCAGGTTATAAAATTCTAAGTATAGGGACCCCCTCTGGATTTCAACGCTATGTGAATATTGCCTTATAAGTAAATTATAGGCTTTTTCAGGTGATTTTTGCTAAGTTATAGCGGCTTAGGGTCCTTCTGTATAACTATCCCTTAATAACATAAGGATAATAGCTTAATCTAGATCCCCTAGCGCCCTAGAACTCTCCGGATTATCTAGAAAATTAGGCATACCTAAAGCTCTAAATTAGATAGTTAGGGCTTATTTCCATTGTTTAAAATTTTCAGCTCCTTTAAGCCTAGCAGTCTCTGGAAAGCTATAAACCCTCTTATTAAATTCCTTAATAATTAAATTATTAAAGGTTGCTTGTACAGAGCTAGATTTAGCTTGATTTTCTTAAGTAAGCTACTGATCTTGCTGCTGACTAGCGGACTTATCAGATTCCACACCCTCCATACGACTATTTACAGTTGTAGATAGGCTTTCTAGCTTCTCTAATAACTAATCTATAGTTGCTTGTTGCTTAATAGCTTGCTCTTTTAGCTAGTTATTAAGAACCTCTTACGCACTAGGGTTAGGGATTACAGGTCCCTTTCCCTTTCCTTTGGTATTTATTTTCCTTTTTATAGAAGGGAAAAGCTTCTATATTGTACTGAAATTCCTTTTTATAGAAGGGAATTGCTTCCTTTTTCACATGTCCTTCCTTTTTTATAGAAGGGAAGTCTTCTGTATTCGTACATAAAGTAACCTAAAAGGGATCTATAGTGATAGAGCTAGGCTCATAACCTTTTGAAATATAGGGAGCTAGTTGCTAGCTAGTAATAGCTATATAGGTGTAAGCTCTATGGTTAGGGACTAATAAGGCCGTAACGTTAAATTAATTAACGTAACGTAATAGAAGGTTATAGTAGTTATTAACTAATAGAATTTAATTTAGATTACTTTTATAATATCTTATAGAGTAATAGAATTGATTTTAAATACGTTATATAAGTAATGCGGCTGTTATTAGTTAAGAGGACTAGCTATCTAGCTAGTTAAAAAGATCTTCTTCCTCTTATAAACCTACTAACCTTATTAGTGAATCCGGGCCGCTAACAGGGTCTTACAAGCTACTTTTGATTTTCCGTAAAATTCATTTATATGCAAAAACCAAAAAATTAACTTACCACTATACTAGCTAGCAACCCGTATACACTAACTTTTAGTCTAAAAAATAACCTTATATAAAGAGAAAGCCTTATCTTTAAGCTTTAATTTGCTATATATAAAACTTTTGTATAACCTCTAAATAAAGAGAAAATCGCTATTAAAGATAGCTATAGGGTAAGTTACGTGTAAGGTAACCTGCTTACGTCACCCTAGCTTACGTCACCCTAGCTTACTTAATTACTAATAGCGTGGTTGTAGCTACACTTGCAGCTATAACGTAATTAACTAATTAGTTATCTACACGGTTAGACGTAGCTGTTAACAGCTACGACGTAGCTATTAATAGCTACCTTCGCGACCGTTAACAGCTGCAATGCAGCTGTTAGGCTTGTAATGCAAGCTAGTAATAAAAAGGTTCTTTAACTAGAAAAGGGCTAAAAATAGGTCTTATTTTTAACAAATCCCTTTAAAGACCTCTTTAGAATAGTATTCTTTAGAGATATAGTAAATTAAGCCTTTATTATACTCTTATAGCTTATAAAGCTCTTATCTAAGGAATGCATGTTAAAAAGCTTAATTATTTAGGGTTATAAGGATATTAATATTAGTAGTGTTATGGTTAGTTTATAGTTCTAAATAGAAGAATTATATAATACTTAGATATACTATTAATAGTAGCTTCTCTATATTATTATTGTTAAAATATATTGTTAAAAATATATAAGGCTTTGTAATCCTAGGTTCAGTTGGATCGGTCCACTCTTTTGATTTTAATAGGTTATGAGCCCGGTGGCGTAGTGGTTGTGGCTCACTGTAGCGTATTAGCCCGCCTACCATAGTGGAGCACTGCTCTGCGAGGCAAGGTTATGGGTTCGAACCCTGCTGAAAAATAACAAGAAATTCAATTGCTAGTATAAGCCTAACCTCCAATAGGGCGCCTGGATGTATAATTCTAGGGGGAGTGTTAAAATATATTGTTAAAAATATATAAGGCTTTGTAATCCTAGGTTCAGTTGGATCGGTCCACTCTTTTGATTTCAATAATTATTATTATCTTTAGCCTCTGTGTAAGCTATAAGGTATAATTCCTAATTCTAACCTAAGCTATTATTAGGCTTATTATTATCCTACCCTTTATAGGAGGTAAGAAATACCTAGAATCTCTTCTCTAAAGGGGGTATATAATATATTTTACTAGCCTACTAGTAGTCTTTCTTCTTTTAATATTCTTTAGTAAAGTAATTAAAGGACTAGCAGCCGCTCTTACTATATATAAAGCAGCGCTTAGTGCTTAGCCTAGGGCTTTACCTATAATAGCTTCCTTTACTATAGGATTATTATCTATACTAATAATTAGTAAACATAGCCTCTAGAGGGTCTTCTTATTAGTACTAAAGGTATTAAGAGAACTTCTTATTTAATTTGGTAATAGTATTTACCTTATAAAGGTCTCTAGTAAGACTTTTAAAGCCTAGGGAGTGTATGTATTTTACTATCTAATATTTAGGTATACTAGCTATAGTATTTAATACTTACTTATAGAGTTAAGTATTTATAGACTTAGTAGGGTATAGTCCTTTATAAATCTTCTTAAGGGTTAATAATATAATTTTAAGGTAATTAAGTTTGCTTTTATTAGGGTTTTTCTTAATTATACTCTTTAATATTATACTACTCTATTTATAGTAATAGAATTACTAGTTACTTTTTATCTTAAAGTATTAATAAATATAAGTAATTATCTCCTTATAGGAATAGTTATTCCTAAAGAGGTAATTAAGGAAATATTATTTAGTATTGCTTATTAATATAATAAGGAAAGCCTTCTAATAATATATTTAAGGAAGGTTAATTTTATTATACTTATTTTTAAAGAGCGTGATTTTTAGTGTTAAGAAGTTATATAGCTTCCTACTATAGTAGTTACTATCCTTATATATCTTTATAAGCTCTAAGATTTTCTTTATAATCTAATTCTTAAAGGGGAATTACTAAAAAAGTATAATTTATTATAAATAACGGTTCACTAGTTATTAATAATAATAATTATTAGGATAAAGCTATTAATTTAATAGTGATTATTATAGGGGCTCTTATGAAGGTTTAGGCAATCTTTAGGGTTAGGGAACGTGGATTTCTAGGGTAGGTTATTAGGGCTATTAATATTAAGGCTCTAGGGGTTTAGAAAATTATAGTCTTTCTTATAATCTTTCCTATAACTAAAGAGGTAATAAAGTTTAATAAAGCACTTCTTTAAGGGATGCTAGGATTAAATATCCTAGGCCTTGCTTAATAAGAATGCTATTATCTTGTAAAGAATTATATAATTCTCTAATAACTTCCTTAGATGCCCTTTTAAAGGTATTTTCCACTAGCCTTTAAAGTTTTCTTAGAATAATTCCTATAGGTTATTATCTCTTTAACCTTAATACTTACTAAGGTTAATAAATTTTATAATCTAGTTATTAAGCTTAAGTTACGTAATAGTCTCTAGATTTAGCTTAATAAATTCTTTCTAATTATAAGAGAAAGTATAAGTAAGCTATTAAAGGTATAAGGGTAACTTATACTATTAGGGTTATTTAGGGGTAAAGATTAGAGCCTTACTATTACTAGTAGCTCTTTCTCTTATAAAAGGTCTAGATTTCTCTACTATCTTTAACTATAAAAGGAATATTATTAGGTAGTTATTCCTTATTACTAATTAAGCTCCTATGTTTACCTATTACTATTATAAAGGTCTTCTTTTACACTTTAGGAGCATTATTACTCTAATAAAATCAGAAGATTATAAAAATAGGGAAAACAGAAGAAAAAGTAGTAAAAGCAGTAATAAGAATAAATTAATTAGAATAAATAAAGTAATAGAAGTGCTAAAAGTAACTAGAAAATAATAAGAAAAGTAATAAGGGATTAATAGCAATTACCCCTTCTTATTTTTTATAAAAAAGGAGGGAAGGAGGTAATCTCTCTTTCTTACTAATAAGCATAGAGTAAATAGCATTAAGAGTAAAGGGGGCAAAAAATAAGTAGTAGATGCTTATAGGGAGAGATTAAAGGTTTCTTAGAAGGTAATATATTAAAGGGAATTTATAGGTATGTTAGAGGGGGGTTCTATAGATGCCTATTAAAAGGAATAGAGCTTATTAGTTATTTAATTATATTAGATAATATCGTTAGTAATAGTCGTAATAATTAATTTGAGTTAGCTAGCTTAGCTAAGGTTATTTAACGTTAGGTTTGAAATAAATGCCTCATGGCAATAGATTTGGTTAGTTAGTTAGTTTTCTTGTGATAGACAATAAAATCGATAATTAATAATAATATCCCAGATAGATATAACGAAGTTATATCCCTTAGCCTAAGGGTTAATAGATTGATTTCTTAGAAGCCTAATAAGCCTATAACTAGGATTCTAGTCTCTTCCTTTAGCATACTTATATAGTTATGCCTCTTTACTATAATGACTATTATAGTATAACAAGGGGTAGTAGTAGTGGTATCTATAAAAATATCTTTTCTTATAATACCTAGCTTATCTATAGTTATAAAGTTAATTACTAATTAGTATTAGTTACACTAAGGTACCTACGTAAGTAATAGGATAATCCCGTAATATTAAAGTTAATAATAGTTAGATAGATAGCTAGGAAAGAGGGAGAAGAGAGAGAAAGTCTAGATGCTAGGAAAGTAAGCGAAATCCGTAGGTAGGGCCAAAAGAGGGGGTGGCGAATTAATGTAACTAATCGCATTACGTGCATTGCGCTAGACCTACAATTAGTCTAGTCTTTGGCCACGATTGAACTAATGAAGATCCGAAGGATCCGACAGTTTAAGAGTTTAACTTATTATAAGTTTATAACTAAGGTTAGGAAAATATAAATAAAGTAAGGGCTAAGGTTTTTATTTATAGCTAAAGAGTTATTACTTAGGTATAAGTATATAAAGGTCTTAAACTTTAACTTATTATATACCTTATAGGTAGTCCTTATTTAAATACCTTATTATATACACATAGCTATTTAATAGCTACTTAGTTATTTGCATAACCTAAGGCTTATCTAAGGGCTTTATTATGTGACTATTCTATCCCTAGCTCCCTAGCCTCCGTGCTCCTAACAAAAGATTACTTATAAGGTATATAGTAAGTTAGAGTTTAAGACCTTTATATACTTACACTTAAGTAATAGCTCTCTAGCTATAATTAAGAACCCAAGCCTTTACTCTGTTTTACATCTGTCAGGAGCACGGGGGTCAGAGAGCCATGGACAATACGGTCACATAATAGAGCCCTCGGATAAGCCTTAGGTTATGCGAATAACTAAGTAGCTACTAGCTAGCTATATACACATAGTAGGGTATTTAAATAAGGACTACCTATAAGAGATATAGGAGGTTAGAGTTTAAGACCTTTATATACCTACCCCTAAGTAATAGCTCTCTAGCTATAACTAAGAACCTTAGCCTTCACTCCGTTTATATCTCTCCCACCACAGTCGTGACAACATCTCCCTAACCTTAGTCGTGACAAATAGGAGGTCTAAAATATTAGTTAGGTTATCCTTCAAAGCTAATAGAAGCCTATATTAATTAACTTATGAAATTTATTATAAACAGCAAGGAAGCTTGCTTACTAACGTATAAGCAAATTCCCTTAGCCCTTAGTTAGAATATTAGTTAATATTATATCTATTATGCCCTTTAAAAGCGTGGCTTCTAATAATATTAAGCCCTAGTTAAGCCCCTAATATTAGAAGCTAATTATTAAAAGCAGTTATAATAGGCTCTTAACTATAGTTCTTAGTCCTTATATAATTAGGCTAAGGTCCTTTAGTTAGATAAATCTTAGATGAATCCTAGTAGCTTTAGGGTTAGCTTTATAACTTAAAGGATTAAAGAAGCCCTTAATCTAACCTACATTATTCAATAATATTATGGAAAGAAAGGCTTTATATTTTAAGGCTACTTTTCTATATAAGCTAGAAAGGGCTTATTTTTCTTCTAGGAAAAGGAATAGGGAATTATTAATACTAAATCTTGTATTAAATAATATATACTACTAATTATTAGTTAGATTAGATATTATCCTGAAAATAAGATAATGCCCTAGGCTACTTATTGAATTTAATATTTATTAAACTTTAAGAATAAGGAGTTTATATAATTTCTTAGCTACCTTATTTACTTAATTTAAATATAATAGAAAATATATAAAATTAGATAAAGAACTAGATTTAATAATATTATCTATAAGAGATAACCTTATATAATTATCTGTAAATAATAATAATAAATACTTAGAATGCAATGCTATTAGATTATCTTATTTAGCTAGTTAAGAGTATGCCTAACTATTATAAGGCTGTTATTGCTACTGCTAGCAGTCACATATTATATTAGATTCTATTAATATTATTATTATCAATATTAATATCATTAAATCCGTTAATTTATAAGCTTTAATACAGCTATAAGACCTTCAAATTATCGAATTTAATGGATTTAACGGATTTAACAAGGCCTCGGACCCCCCGAAAGGTCATGTGGCTCGGTCACGATACATCCCCCCCTGTTAAGGTGGGGAATGGCTAAGGTAATCATTAGTAGTATTATTATAGGGAACGTAGTAGCTAGATAACTAAATAATATAACCTATATTATCCCTATCATTTTTAGTACTACTTTATAGTAATAAGACTAGGACTATTGATTATTCCTTTGCTTAACTAAATTATCACCATAATTAAATATTCTAATATTAGAGATCCTTTAATAAAGTACTCCCGTGGCGTTACTAGACTAAATAAATAATAAATAATACTTAGACTAGAAGGAAAAGGGGATTACGGAACTCTTATAGAGTATAACTATAGTTAGAAATAAAGGGAACTTAAATTAAAACATAACTATAGTTAGAACTAAAGAAAGATAATAATTAGAGTATAGCTATAGTTATTACTATAATTAAGAAGATTCTCTAGCTATGTTTAGAAAACACTACTATCTAGCAAAGTAAGAATATTAAGGACTATAGGACTTAACAAGATAGGCATGGAACTACAAGGCTATATAAAACTTATAAAGAATTATTTAATAAAATCCTAGAATACCTAGAATAGGATAATAGGAAGTAAATTGTGTTAGAGATAGCGATAAATAATAATTATAATAGGAAGTTAGCTTATAATAATAAAGCAGAGAATCTATAGCATAGAAAAAGAATAGGTTAAAAGCTTAATCCGTAATAAAGCTATAGAGGAATAAATAAGGAAGAATTAATAAAAACACTATAGCGCTAACCTAGTATAATGCTAGTATTTAAGATTACAAATAGTTATAGTTTTATATAAGTAGGAATTAACTAAGGTTAAACACTAACAGACGGAGCACTAGAACTTATTAAATTAAGGAGCCTTATAAGCTATACTTAAACTAGGAAATCTAACTATAGGAAGTGTTATTTTCACACTTAGTAAATTAGGCATAGTAACACTCTGCTTAAACTAGAGGTGGATAACACTAGATATTAGGCAAAACCTTAAGGAATTTTCGGACCTTAGAATTCAACTTAAATAGTAAAACTCTAGTATAGGAAGGGATATTTCTATACTTAGTTATATAAAGAATTCATACTCTATAGGCAAAGGCAAGTATTTCTAAGTAAATATAATATAATAAGAACCTTAAACTTAATAATTAAAGAAGCTTAGGAAAAAAGCTATTAATTAAAGAAACTACTTATAGGATTTACTACTAGACTAGCTAGAGGTAATACGCTAATACAGGGGTATATAAAGAAGTAGTAATGTTTACCTAGTGTTATAGTGTAAGACACTTAGATAGGCATATAGGATAGAACACAGACTAGGAGTTAAACTTTATGCCTTAGGGAACTAACTAAGGTGCCTCTTAACTTTAAAAACCTAGTTTTTTAAGATAATTACATTACTATAATTAAAGGTATAGAGCACAGACTATTGCCTTACTTATAACTTACTTTTAGGTTTACTTATTCGCTAATCTAATCTTCTAGTTAGATAGCACTATGCGAATAGCTTTTAGCGCACTATGCTTATATTAGGAATTTGCTTAAGTTATAAAGGAAGGAGTTATTAGGAAAGGGAGGAATACTTTTATCTTAGATAAAGGGAGAATAATCTTGTTTTCTTTCTTGTTCTCTTAGGGCTAGGCAGATATAATTAATGTTTTAGAGTTCTATGCTTACCCCTAACTTTTGCTTTGAAAAACCTTATTACAATAAGGTTTAAAGAGTCTGAAAAATCCTAAAAGCCTAAAACCTTAACACCTAATTCCTACTACCTAATCATCTATCCTATTCACCTTTATTTAAGAAACCAGATATATTATTAACTTAACTATAGTTTACTAGTTAATTTAGCTAGGTAAATCACCACTAGACTTAGGAAACACTAAGGGATCCTAAAGAAACACTAAATTACTAACACCTTAAAATAATACCCTCTAACTTAAACACTTTATGCCAGAACCTTTTTCTATAGAGTTAGACGCTAGAACTTAGGAAGAGTTAGTCCTAAGCTTAGAATTAGAGTAAGGTAATAGATTATTATTAGAATTTATCCTAAGCCCTAAGCATCCCCTAGAATAGTCCCCCTAACTAAATAAAATTATAATACTTATCCCCTCTCTATCTTTATAATTATATAACGTTACTAATCCTAGCGAAACTAGATAAATAGGCACTATAGGTAGTTCTTTCTTCCTAATAAACCTAATAGTAAGGGGAGGAATTACCTTTTCTAGCTTACTAAGGGATAGACTAGCTAAGGAATATATGAAATATTACAAAATAATAGCTATAATAGCCTAAGCCCTAAAAGAATATATTAATACCTTTACGCGTTCTACCTTTATCTAAGGTTTACATAGGAAAGTAGTAGCCTAGTATAAGGACTTAGAGTATAAAGACTAGATATAGAAGAATATAGCTAAGAAGTTCTTAGAAAAGTTTAAGAAGCTAGATCCTTTTATTAAGATTTTTACGTAAAGAGAGGTATATAGTTTTGCATAAGAACTAGGAGAGACGCTAAATACTTATATTTAATAAGCTAAGCATCTAGCTTCTAAGATAAAATCTAGTATATAATAAGTTTTATTTATAAACTTTATTACTTATCTAGTAAATAGAGAAGTGGATGCCTAACTATAAGAAAGGGTGTTAGATTATCTATTTATATTAAATAAATAGACAAATAGTATAGCTTTAAAAGACTTAATAATATCTAACTTAAAGTTATTTCTATATAACTACTATTTATTTACCTCTAAAAAGATATTATAACTATCTAATAAGGAAACCTTAATACTAGGTATAGCTCCCTTCTAGAGATAGATAGAAGAATAGTTAAAAAGAGAAAAGTAAGCCTCTAAATAGATAGTAGAACTAGTAAAATAACTTAAACCATTTAGAGCCTAAGGCGCTAGTAATATAAATTAGACTACAGGCTAGTATAACTAATTAAGATATAATATAAATAAGTAAATCTAAGCCTCTATAAGACTAGTAGGAAATATAACTAGTATATTTTCTTAGAGAGATCCCTAAAGAGATACCTAGAGAGACCCTAATTTCTTCTAGTGCTTCTTATATAGAGAATAGGGATATATAGGATATAGTTACACATAGAAGGACAGATACTTAACAGAAGACTTTAAAAGGCGCTAAGATTAATAGAACTATAATAGTTACTAGATAAAAAAGAATTATAAGAGGGAACTAGATAATAAGAACTAGATAAACTTTGTTAGCACTATAGAAATAGGTTAACTAATTCCCCCTAAGGCTATGTTACTAACGCTAAGATTTAATTACCTATAGCATTATCCTTAAACTATTAACCCCTAAGTTATATCTAGGAAGAAAATAAGATAGGTTATGCTAATATTACTACTATAGTAAAGGGAAAAGAAAAGGTAAATAAGCTAGTATTTACTAGAGGACTAGCTAAGAGAATTATTAAATTATTCACTAAACCTAGGAATACTTTAGGAGACTTACTAATAGAATAAATTAAAGAAATCCTTAACTTAGATAAAACTCTATAGGATAGTAGGAATCCTAGTCTAAGTATATATTTACTACTCTAGGAAATAAGCTTTAAGGAATTCTAAAGATTACTTCCTACCTTATATCTATATCTAGATAAAAGTATAGTAAATCCCTAGGAACTTACTATACCTATAGTAACTACTTAACTAAGGGAGGTGGAAATAAATAACACTACCTTAAACCCTTAACCCTACTAAAGATTAGCCTTAGAGAATATTTAGGCTATAGAAGAATATAAAGTTTTACTATTTAACCTAGGAAAATAACTAAGTAAAACTATAGTATCTATTAGCGTTTTATAACTCCTTTAGATAGCCCTGATTATTCACTAATAACTAAGTTACTTAATATAATACTAATGAAAGTTAAAGGGTAATAGAGCTAAAGCAATTATCTCTTATCTCTTAGAGCTATATAAGGGAATAATAGGTCTAGAAATAGTAGCCTATAGATCCTTAGGGTTAATAAACGCTGTAATTACATAGAATAATGTTACTTAGCTGGATAGCAAAGTACTAATAACCCTAGGATATATTACAACGTATGTTAAAGGTATTTAGTGTGACTTAGCTTTGCTTAATAGTGGCTTAAGCACAAAACTAGTAAATGTGAATTACCTAAAGAGATATGAAATCCCTTTAGTCTAACTTCGCGAAATAAGGTTTATTAAGATAGCGAATAATATGCATTAACTAATCTCCTACTATGCTTACCTCTAGATTATAGCTAAGGGAATCTTAGCTTTAGCTAAATGCTACGTAATACTAGCTTAATAAGATTAGGATATATTATTAGGAAAGGTTTAGTTATAAAGAATAAATGTTATTAAACATTATAGGCTAGAGAAAATCATAATTATAGGTACTAAGGGCAAAACGTAAACGCTTCTAATATACTTATGCCTAGACCTATTTTAATAATCTAATTTACATGCCTAGCTTTTATAGAGGATAGGACTAGATAAAATTATAGAGTTTATAAAGGATAACTAAGAAATCCTAGAGGAGGTTAAGAAAATCCTAAGGGGATTAAATAGTAAGGTATTTAATAAAGTAAAAAACTAGGGATTAGAAAACTAAGAATTATAAATAATAAAGATACTAGTGGTTATTTATGTGTTTATGATTTACTATTACTAGATAAGATTAGAATAATAAGTTTTAAAGAAATACTAGTAGAGAATACTTAGGGAATAAAGTATAGATAAAAGGTATATTAGGAAGATAGGAAAACTAAGGGAAGCATTAATAGGAAGAATAACATTATTATAAATAAGGTTAGAAGTAAGATAGATAGCTTATATAGTTCTAGCCTAGATAACGTAGTAAAAATAACTAATAAACAAGTTCTTACCCGCGAACTAAAGTTAAAGTTTACTACTATAGTTATCTAGAAACTACTATAGAATGTTATTATAGATAAATTAATCCTTATATTAAATCCTAAGATAGAAATTAAATTATTTACCTCTTATTACTCTAGCCTTAATTAACTAAAACCTATATTAATATACTAGATAATTACATAGAGTTAAACTAACCGCTCTAAGACTTTATAGGAAAAGAAATTAGTAGTAAGTATAAACTATAGTTTTATTAAATAAAACCTAGTAAGAGTATAAGTTAATAAGAACTATTATAAAGAACTAGGATTATTATAGGAAGATATAATAAAGGATAATCCTAAAGAATTAGAAGAGAAAGAAATAAATAAAGAGGAATTTAAAGAATCCATAAGGCCTAACCTAGTAGAAGAATAGGAATTAGATAGGTATAATAAACTTAATTTATTTAAAATACTAAAAGACTCCTATAATATTAGGAAAGGATAGGAGAAACCTATAGAAAATACCTCTAGATATAAGGAAGTCTTAATTTATATAGGAAAGTTAAAAATTAAGGGTACCCCCTTATAAAGTAAGAATCACTACCTAAATAATGAAAATTAGGTCTTAGTCTAAGAAATAGAACTTAGGATACATAATATATAGAACTTAGGCGTTCTAATAGAGTAAGAACTAGGGATAGACGCGCTAGGATGTGGTGACTACTTAATTTATATAGGAAAATCAGAAATTAAGGTCTACCCCTTAGGAAACGGAAAACACTATATAAATACTAATAATCTAGGTTTACTAGGAGAAACTAAGGTTAGGTAGTAGTATTTATAATACTTAGATATAGGTAAAGACTAGTATTTAAAGATAAACACACTTAGATATAACTAAGGACTAATTTATATAGGAAATAAAGAAATCAAGGCCTCCCCCTTAAAAATTAGAAATCACTATATAAATAACTAAATTAAAGAATTAGTCACTAAAACTAGGGATAGTAATAACTACTATATAGACTTAGTGTTATAGTTAAATCGCATAGGCTATGCACTAGTTCGTAACCTAGATAGGGAGATAGTAACTTAGGATAGTACGGGATAGCCTAAATTAAATATTTATATAGGGAATCTAGAAATTAAGGGCTACCCCTTAAGGTATTAAAATCTATATATAAATTAACTATTATCTAACTCCCTTACTAAAACTATAGTTTTATAGTTTAATTAGTCTAATATTACCCTTAGAGACTATGTAGGGACTACTAAATAATAGATAATAATTATAAGGTTATGTTATACCTATAGAAAATATTTTATTAAGAGACTTAAGGATATTTATATAACTAACTTACTATAATATCACATCCCTTTAATTCTAAATGCCTAACTAAGGAAGAGGAAGTAGTATTAGTACTCTAGTCTATATTATAAGTTTGTAAAGAAGGTGTTTCTAGCTATAGAGAAAGCAGGTATTATTTATTAGGGACCCTTAGAATAGGTAGTACTAATAATTTTCGCTCCTAAAACTCCGAAGGTGTTTTAAGTAGTATATAATTACTATAATATAAATAGTAAAACTATTAAGATAATATACTTATATTATAATATAGAAGTAAACTTATATTTAGTTTATTATAGTAGATTAATAATATTCTCCTAAGCGGATATGTTCAATAGGTTTTAAGTAATTAGTATCTCCCTACTAGATAAATATAAGATAGCCTTTTTAGGACCTTATAGAATATATTATTATAATTACATAGCCTAGGGCTTAATAGGTTTACTAGTAAGTTACACTAGGTTTAGAGATATAATATTTAGTTACTTATTCTTTAAAGATAGAATAGAAAGCGAATTAATATTAGGATATATAGAGAATATATAAATATTATTCTCTATCTATATAGATAACTATTATTTAGGTTCTAAAATATAGGAAGATTATTTTAACTTTCTGTAGAAATAATACTTCCTAAGAGTTACATAGGCTCTAATTAGGCTAAGTAAACATAAGATAACCCTTTTTGCATTTAGCGTAGACTATATTAGATACTTATTAGAAGATAGGAAGATTAAACTAGTAAGGAAACATTATAAAAGATCTACTAACCTAGAGAAATATTTTAAATAAAGACCCCTAAAAACTTAGAATAAAATCTTAGTCTTAATATATCTAATACTATTCCTGCGGAAGTTTATTCTAGGGAGATTAGACCTAGTGCTAATAATTAAGAAGGTCTTTTTCTAAGACATTTAGAAGGTTACTAAATTAGGGAAGCTATTAGTCTAGAGGGTAAAAGTTCTAAAAGAGAGCCCTAAATAGATATAAGAAGCTTAAGACACTTTACTATAAATCTACTATAGTATTTAAGTAAATACTACTTTTAGGGCCTAGCTAGGGATATAGTTTTATTTAGTAATAAATACTTTAGATATAGGCACTAAAGGAGTTCTATTTTAGCTAGAAGATACTAATCCTAGTATAAGCGTAATAGAATTAAATTTCTTAAAGGTAGGAATTATTATGTGGATATCTTATAGGTTAGGGGACGCTGAAAAATAATATATAATTCCTAAGAAGGAAATGCTAGCTATTGTTATTAGGTTAAAAGAGATATAGTAGCTAGTAGATAGTTTACCTTATCCTTTAAAGGTGTATATAGATTACAAAGGAATTATTAATTCTATAGCAAATCTATCTAAGGTTTATAGGAAGGTTGCTTAATAGGTAAATATTCTCTAAGAGTTAAATATAGAATATATACACTAACCTAATACTATAAAGATTATAAAGATTATAGATAGGATATTATAACTACTAGAGGAACTTAGGTCTAATTTGTATAAAGTAAAGAGAAGAATAAGTGTGAATATAACACTAGTAATAAAGGAGTAACTAGTGATAATCTCTATAAGAAGTGAAATAATTATACTAGAAGGCAAAAGATTAAATAATAAAACCTTAGAGATAGTAAGAACTAAGCTTTAGGAATAGCTAAACTCTAAATAGTATAGGGAGATTTTAACTTTAATTATTCATAGCTACTAGATAATCCTAGCTAAATATTAGAAACTTATTTAGCGTTAAGTATTAAAATATCAAATCTTAGATTGGAAACTTTACTACCTAGAATAGGATGAATTACTATTAGAATATATACTGTCTAAAGAGGTTCTAATAAAACTCTAATAAGCTTATAACACTATAGGTTATTTTAGACTAACTATTATAATATAGAAACTTTACGAATAATATTTTTAGCTAGACAGGGCAAGAGACATGGAATCTTACTATTAATTATGTCTAGTCTGCTAATAAATAGGAATAAGATTACTATAATCTATACTAAGAACTATAATAGTATTAGAACCCTAGTCTCTAGTTACAATAGATTACTTAGGGCCTATTACACCTAAGGCTTGAAATAGAGACTCATATATGTTAATTACGGTAGATTATATAATAAGGTTCGCGCTAGGATAATCCTATAATAAAGCTATAGGGGATTCTATTACTTAGATATAGGATAAGCACTAGAGCTTTATTTTTAGTTAGCTAAAAAGAATTTACTATAATAATAGATCTTACTTTAAGAACCTAACTTTTAAATTAATAGCAGGAAAACACAGTATAATAATTATATTTAGACTTATCTTACATCTTACCTCTATAGGACTTACTAAATAAAATATCCGCCTAGTAAAATAATAATTAATAAAGTAAGTAGTAGAAAGGGATAGAGTGTTACTTAATTTATAGAATTAGGCTATTCTAAGTATTATAGTTATTTTAAATAATTAGTTTATGTTAAGTATAAGAATAACTCTAGCTATATTAATATTAGGATTTAATCTATTTATAAAGCATATAGGAGTTAATAATAACTTAGAGAAGGAGATTAAAGACTTATTAAAACTAGAGAGTAACTCTAAACTAATCTAAGAGATAAACTTATAGCGCTCTAAACTAAGGGAGGAGAGAAAAGAGTTAGTTTAAACTTAAAAGACTAATAGTAAAGATAACTCCTTAAAATCCCTATATTAGTTTAAAGTTAGTAATCTTATATAAGAGAAGATAAATAAGGAGAATAAGCTAAAGGGGAAGTTTTATAAAACCTAGGGAAAACTTTTAATAGTAAAGGAAAAGCTATTATTAGTGTCCTATAAAATTAAACTATTAGAAGGTAAATAAAGTTAAAAAATCTATATTAATAACCTAAAGATATATATCCTACGCTAGGAAAGATTATAACTACTAAGGTTAAATACTTAGGACATAGCTAATTAGAATCTAGAGAGAGAGACATAGACTTATTAGGAGATAGAGAATAATAATTAGGGAAGAGAATAACTTAAAAGGTTACTAAGAATAATTACTAGCTTATAGTGTTATAGTTAACACTATCTTAGACCCCGCTAGCTTGTTAAGGTAGGGAATGGCTAAGGTAATCATTAGTAGTATTATTATAAGGAACGCAGTAGCTAGATAACTGAACAATACAACCTACATTATCCCCATCATTTTTGGTACTGCTTCACCCCCCCCTGACAAGACTTGTGGGTCTAACGCCAATAACCCCTACAGCACTGTACATGGACTTGAAGTCACGTGCGTGACTTGCACACGGTGTATTAGGGGTTGCAAGCAACAACGACAACAATGCGAGAATGCTGCATGTCTATCCCTTTGTCCCCTTTTGTCTGATAATCTATAGGGTTGACTTGCCAATTGAATCCATCATTCGAAAGCCGCCTTAACCCTACACCTTCAACTACTCCGTACACCCTTGTGATGAGATGCTTCGCACACTACGGGTCCGGCTGCGTCTAGTTCGCGCTCTCCAAGCGCAAGCGCCGCACCGCCGCTTCACGAAGGCATCTCAGCCAACTCCAGCAAGCAGCAATGTTGCGAGATACGTTGCGACTGCTAGTGCGATTGCTGCGATAGGCGCTTGGTGGTCGATAGGTACACCCGATCATGTACCACGTCTGGAGAGTCGACCAGACCAACGTCTCGTCGTCGAGTTCGATCCCTCGAAAGCCGAGGTAACCCGGATACTTTCACAAGAGGCGTATTCTTTCATTGCCAGAAACATCCCGGGCGTTGAGAGATATGACGGGGCTCGGCTAGCTTCCAACAGCCCGTGTGAAGACCGCTTCACCCACGGCCTTGTCTCACCCTGGCACAATGGCAGTCCATGGGTTGCTTTGGCTCTTTTCGACGGGCATGCAGGCTGGCAGACGGCCGAGTTTCTGGAGAAGAATCTGATACCCTCGGTGCGACACAGCCTGAGCCGGATCGAGCCACCTTCAAACGGACAAGTTACGCCTGAACGAACACTCCAAGGCGCCATCATGAAAGCGTTCGTCGATCTCGACAATTCCATCATCAAGACAGCTGAAGATGCCTCCGAGAGCGACCAGCCTCTTCAAGAAAAGGTGCGGAGATTTGCCCCTGCTTTTGCTGGCTCATGTGCTTTGTTGTCACTATACGATCCCATGACTAGCAGACTGCACGTGGCTTGCACCGGCGACTCACGAGCGGTTCTTGGACGGAAGAGCCCAGAAGGCAAGTGGGAAGCGGTTCCGCTATCTACAGATCAGACTGGCAGGAATGTGGCGGAAGTCGCAAGGTTGAATGCAGAGCACCCGGGCGAGGAAGGCCTAGCTGAAGACGGCCGGGTCCTGGGGCTCATAGTTTCACGGTCCTTTGGTGACGGGCGATGGAAGTGGCCTTCGGAAGCTGCGAAGAGCTTCAGCAGGAGATTCTGCGGCCCCGGAGCCCTGCCGCAAAAATACAACGTCCAGACACCACCGTATATAACTGCCGAGCCGGTTGTGACAACGACTACGCTCAATTCGGGCAGGCCTTCCTTCCTGATCATGGCGACAGATGGTATGTGGGATCGCTTGTCGAATGAGCAAGCCGTCGACCTCGTGGCAGCATGGCTGGATTCCAGATCCCCTGGGGCTAGCACGGACAAGCCAACATCATATGCGCCGTTCGACTTTGGTGCTTTCCGGGAAGGAGTGAGCCCGGGCTTCGTTAAGGAAAGGACAACCGTCCAAGACGACAATGCCGCCGTCCATCTGATGCGGAACTCCCTTGGTGGAAACCATTCCGAGTTGATAGCTGGAAGGCTTGCTCTCACCCCCCCGTACGCCCGGAACCGGAGAGATGATATAACGATCCAGGTGGTATTCTTTAATAATGCTATAGCTCAGGCAAATAAATAGGAGAAGTAGACTTTGTCAATAACTTCTCGGAAGATTGATCTAATACGGTGCTTGGAGATGAATTTCCTCGCTCTGTTAACCGGACAAGGCTAACAAAGGGCCGACAAAGTGCCGAGGTTGGCTAAGGCAGCTAGCTAATAATATTCCATACCCTCCTAAAAACGGTTAAGTTTCTTGCAGTGTGTTTATGCAGCGCGACAGACCAAAGTACCGTTGTAAATATGTCAATTGAGGCATAACTTGAGTTCTACGATAAAAGACACTGTGGTTAGGCTCTCTACAGTGTCGCCGCAGCTGAACACAGTAGCGCCACCAAGCTGGCAGGACCCAGTGAACATTTCGACACCTAAATCTTAGACGCCCACAAATGATTCCACTTCCACCCTTCTAGAAAGGAACTTGCATCAACGTCTTATCCTTGTTAGCATTACAAAACGGAATATGTGGTGATACCGAATACATACAATGTTGCTATTTTTTGGGCGCATCCGGGGTATCTGGGTCGCCGCCCGTCTGCTCAGGGGGGGGTTTGTGGCTCCTCTTCGGGCATGATGTTTTCAAACGCGTAAATGGAGCGACGATAGGGTTTATCAAGTTAGCAAAGGGGTAACATGGCTAAGAAGTTGAGGGTAAAATTGTGAGTACTTACTGACTAGGCAGGATTCGGGAAGAACCGTCTGGCGTCAGTTAATGCTTGCTTTTCGTTGCTTCAGGAGGACTAAAAGGATGGCGCCGGGGAGTCCCTTATATGTAAATCCATCCCTACTCGAGAATCGGCAAGCTCTCTCCTATTCGAAGGTCATTTTGCCGAAAATCACCGCAGATTCAGTCAGATGACTGAAAACGGCCTTATCAAAACATGCCACGTATGAAGGTGGCATTGAATACAAGTCTACCTACCCCCTGTTTGATTTTACAGTACACGACTAGGGGCAGTAGGCTGATCACATGTTGCTAATCACATGTTGCTCACCGTATGTTGCTAACCATATGTTGCTAATCACATGTTGCTAACCATATGTTGCTAACCATATGTTAAAACGAGGACTAGCATAGCACTAAGTAAGGTAAGAAGTACCTTGTATTATGTATTTTTATTAGGAAGAGCTCCCTAAAGCATTGGATGTGTAGGCAAGGGTCGCGTATTAACTAGGATAAAACTTGTTATAAGATATTAGTAAAGATAAATATATTAGAAGTACCTTTATAAACTAGTTAGGACTATAGCGTACTATATACCTTTTAGGTATAAAAGTTAGCTTTTATTTATACCTTTAATTAATTAAATTAATTAAATTAAATATGTTTTATTATTTATTTATACCCTTACCTAATAGTTATAAGCCTAGAAGGCTTTTATTACTAAATTTATTATTATTTTCAAAGAATATTAGCTTTATTAAATTTATTTAATTAATACTTTTGAAATGTAGGGAGCTAGTTGCCAGCTGGCAACAGCTGTACGGGTGCAAGCTCTACGGTCAGGGACCGATAGGGCTGCAACGTTAAATCAATTAACGCAACGCAACGGAAGGTTATAGTAGTTATTAACTAATAGAATTTAATTTAAATTACTTTTATAATATCTTATAGAGTAATAGAATTAATTTTAGATATATTATACGGGTAATACAGCTATTATTAGTTAAGAGGACTAGCTATCTAGCTAGTTAAAAAGATTTTCTTCCTCTCATAGACCTACTAACCATATTGGTGGATTCGGGCCGCTAACGGGGTCTTACAAGCCACTTTTGATTTTCCGCAAAATTCATTTGTATGCAAAAACCAAAAAATCAACTTACTACTATACTAGCTAGCAACCTATATACACTAACTTTTAGTCCAAAAAATAACCTTACATAAAAAGAAAGCCTTATCTTCAAGCTTTAATTTGCTATATGTGAAACTTTTGTATGACCTCTAGATAAAGAGAAAATCGTTGTCAAAGATAGCTATAGGGTAAGTTATGTGTAGGGTAACCTGCTTACGTCACCCTAGCTTACGTCACCCTAGCTTACGTCACCCTAGCTTACCTAATTACTAGTAGCGTGGTTGTGGCCACACTTATAGCCATAACGCAATTAACTAATTAGTTATCCACACAGTTGGTCGCAGCTGTTAACAGCTGCAACGCAGCCATTAATAGCTGCCCTCGCGACCGTTAATAGCTGCAGTGCAGCTGTTAGACTTATAAAGCAAGCTAGTAATAAGAAGGTTCTTTAACTAGAAAAAGGCTAAAAATAGGTCTTATTTTTAACACCCCCTTTACAAAAGAATTACATTTAAAGCAATTAGAAGTGTACAAAGAGACTATAGGGTAAAAACAATAACTTTTAATAATAACAGATAAAAGGGAAAAACAGAAAAAATAAAAGACCCCCTTTTTGAATTCCTAGCTATTATTAAATATAGCTCCCTTTTTAACGTTATTTTTAGTTCCCTATGAAAGGGAAGTTGTTAGTTTAGTAATTATTAAGCCCTAGAAGCTTAATAAAAGCCTAATAAAGAGGTCTAGAAAGAGGTTTCGTAAGACTATCTGCAGGCATTAACTTCGTATCTAGATATTCGATTTTAGCTAAACCCTCTAAAACCTATTACCTAATATAGTTAAACTTTAGCAAGGTATGCTTTGTACAACTATGTAAAGCAGGGTTATAAGCAGTAGTTATAGCGCCTTAATTATCGTAATATATCTAGATAGGGGGAGATATAGGGGTTTTTAGCTCCTTAAATAAGCCCTAAAGCCACTAAAGCTCACGGAAGGTCTCGTAAATAGCATTAGCTTTAGCTTCTAGTGTCAATAGAGCTATCGTACTAGCTTTCTTTAATTTCTAGCTAATAGGCCCGCTAGCTAGCTTAAATAGATAAGCATAGGTTGATTTTAAGGTCTTTTTATCCCCTGCAAAATCACTATCGCAATAACCTATTAGGCTTTTGCTAGCTATACCTTTAGGGTCTCCCCTATAGATTATAGCAAGGAATCTAGTCCCTAATAGATACCTTAGCAGATTTTTAGCTGCTTTTAGGTGCTCTATATAGGGACTAGCTAGTATAGTAAATAACTATTATAGCGTAAAAGCTATATTAGGCCTTGTTAGTAGCATTAGGTACGTAATAGTCCCTAAAATACACTAATAAAGCTTGATTTTACTAGCTATTAGAGGCTTAGTTATTTACGTAGCTAAAACGCCTGGCTGAAGAGGTATACTAATAGGCTTGCTATCTAGCATATTAAATCGTTTTAAGGCTTCTAATATATACTAAGATTGGTGGATTTTTAGTATTCTATTAGGCCTGTCTCGTACGATTTAAACCCCTAAAAAGAATTCAGCAGGCCCCCTATCTTCTATTGGATAGACTTTATGAAGTTCCTTTTTAAGCCTTTGGATATAAGATAAATCCGGTCTAATTAGAAGATAGTTATTAACGTACGTAATAACGAAGGTTTTGGTTAAAGGATTAAAGAAGATAGCTAGGTTAGATATTAAAGGGTTAAATCCTAGGGATTTAAGCACTAATATTAGCGCTTGTTGCTATTCCCTTAAGCTTTGTTTTAGGCCGTATAAAGACTTCTGTAATAAAATTACTTAATCTTTAGAAGGTTTCTAGCTAAAACTTCTAGCTAATTTAGCTAGTTTAGGATTTGCCTTAAGGAATTTAATAAACCCTTCTAGAATAACTATATAAATCTATTATTATAGCTTACTATTAAGAAAAGCTCCTATAAAATCGATTTATTCGATTTCCTAGTTATTCCAAGCCGCTAGGGCTAGTAAAATCCTCTAGCTAGGGGGAATGCTTATGGCAGCGAAGGTCTCTAGGTAATCTAGGCCTTTGATTTGCATAAATCCCTTAGCAACGAGTTAAGCCTTATATTTTAAAGGATTATTTTCTTTATCCTTTTTAAGCTTATAAACAAGCCTATTCTTTAGTACTTTTCGGCCCTTAGGGATTTAGTCTTTCCCTATAAATTTAAAAGTACTAGCCTTTAGAAGCTATTCGTATTCCTTATACGTGGCTTCTATCTATTTATCCCTTTTAGGGCTAGATATAGCCTGCTTCCAGGTCTTAGGCTCGGGGCTAATAGGATTCTTTTCCTTTAGCTTCTCCTATACCTTAAAGCAGATTTCTTTTATGAAATCTAGAGAAGAAAGGGAACTAATATTAACATCCATAGGGTCGATATTAGGGTCGAAATCGATAATTTTGTTAAAATCGAGGTCCGAAGTCGAAATCTAATTTCCTAGTTAAGTTATAGGCTACGCCTGTATAGGATCCGCTAGAATTAAGCCTTTAGGGGGTTCTTCGGGGCCTGTAGGTGGTTTTTCTTGACCTACAGGGATACCTATGTTATCTATAGGATAATCCTTTAAACCTTAGTCTAGATATTATTAATTTTCATTTTCTAGATTATTTTCCCCCTCTAAAGGGTTATCCCCTATAGAAATCCTAGGTAAGCCTTTAGAAACAGGGCCTATAGGTTCTATAATCTTAATAAAGCTAGTCTTTGTAACTAGCCTTTTAGAGGGGATATACACTAGGTAGGTGTTAGAACCTAGTGTAGCTAAAAGTCTTCCAGGGATAGTCCTAGCTGCTAACTTCTAGGCTTTAGGTTGTTTTTCCAGGGGGATTAGAACCTCACAATAAGATCCTATAGCTCTAATACTACTAATATTAGTTGTATAAGGCTAATTTAGCTCCCTAGATAACAGTTGTTCAGGGCTTTCATCCTTAGTGGTATTAGCAGTTATATTAACAAGGTTAATAACTGTAGGTAATACAAAACACTATAAAAATAACAGTAATTTTGCCTACTAGATAGTAGCCCTTAATTGATCTAGAATAGTACGAATTAAACGCTTTACTAATCCATTTTGCTCATGGATATAGGGACTAGAAGTCGTAAATTTAATCCCTTTAGAATTTAACTAAGCTTAACAACTAGAATTGATTTCCTGGCCCCTATTAAAGTAAAGATGCCTAGGATATTAACCTAGTTGATTTTTAAGCCCTCTGAAGAAGCCTTTAATAGCCTTATAAACAGTTAGGCCTTCCTTATTAGGTAATAAGATAACCCACTTATATCTAGTCTTTCGATTAACTAGAAATAAGCAAATTAACTGCATATTATACGGCATAGGGCTGATTTTTAGCGTATCCCCCTCTATTTAGTCTAGAGCTCTAGGGGGGTTAGGGATAGCTAACTTCCTAGGTCTTCTAACTGCCTTAGATTAATCACAAGCAATATATCTAAAGTCCTTATCCTTAATTTTAGAAAAATTAGGGATTCCTTTAGTTATAAGGCTAGTTTTCTTTAGCAAAGGAAGACCTAGGTGCCCTAATCATACATGCCATAGGCTAGCTAGTTCTAACAACCATTGATATTAAAGATCCTTAGGGTCTGAATTAGGATCTAGACTAGGGCCCTCTTCACTAGTCCCCTGCTGGGCCCCTTAAGAACCACAGGCCTCTTGGAGAGGTATTAGGGACCCTTTTCCTCCACTAGGGCCCTCTAACACCCCTAAATCTATTTCCTTAGATTTATAAGGGACCTAACCTAGGGCTATAGGCGAAGAAGAAGGGACTAATTCCTCTAAATCATCCCGTACGATTTCTTTAATATCGTCATCATTTTCGTTGATTTTGTCTAAATCAGAAGCCTAATCCGGCTTTTTAGAGGGAATTTAAACCTCTAAAAGGTAACTATAACCCTTAAAAGCAGCGTAGGTAAAAGGTTGGATATAATAAGAGTTATTATAGGGCCCTTAAGATAACTTTGGCGTAGATTGGTTTTTAACGTGAAAGAAAAAACCATGTTTTTCTATATCTAAGGTTGTAATACAAGACCTATCTTTAAGATAAAGTAGGTTTTTTATGAGGCAACCACTAGATATATAGTGCGTAAGTCCACTAACTATATTAACATTAAGCTGAGGAAAATATAGCGTATCTTTAAGCACTAAGGTCCTATATCTTGCTAGATTTTTCTAATATAAGACCTTAAAAACAGCACTACCGTGGCCCTTAGCGTAAATAGGGCCACCACTAGTTATTATAGGGTTAGATTCCCCCTTTTTATAGGGGGTATAATCCCTAAAGACCTCCCTAGAATTAATAATATGTATAGTCAAACCTGTATTATATAATAAGGCCTTTTTTATGTCTTTGCTATAATAATTAAAACCATTTAAGGTTTTAATTTCTTGATTTTCATCATCCGATTCACTAGAGCTAGAATCAGAGCTACTATCACTAGAGCTCTTATAACTAGTCTTATGAAGGCTAGGCTTCTTGTATGGTTTAAGAGCACCATTAGAAAGGTTATAATTTCCTAGCATAAAAGATCCCTCTCTAGAGGTCTCTTTATTATCCTTTTTATCTGATTTTTGACCTTTTTGCTTTTTCTTCTTTTTCTTATTAGAAGAAGAATTAGAATTAGAAGAGCCCTTATTTTCTTTAGAGCCTCCTTTCTTCTTCTAATCCTTAGGGGCTTTATCTTTATCCTTAGCCCCTTTTTCAAGGTTTTTAGCCCTATAATTCAGGGCTTTGGATACTATAGATGATTTATCCCTCTGTTTTACTAGAAGGTCTACCATTAAAAATTAAAGATTTAGGGCTTCTAGGGGAGCCCCTATAGCCCTATTTGTGCGCATGCTAAATCGTTGCCTCTTAGCTTACTGAGGGAAGGTTAATTTTAGGGATTAAAGATATTGATTAACCTAATCTATAGGAGCAATCAGGACCCTAGAAATTAATAATCTAGCTAGTAGATTATTAAAGACTGCATTAAAGGATTCTAAAGTCCCCTTAAACTCTTAAAAATTTAGGTTATAAAATTCTGAGTATAGGGACCCCCTCTGGATTTTAACGCTATGTGAATATTGCCTTACAAGTAAATTGTAGGCTTCTTTAGGTGATTTTTGCTAAGTTATAGCGGCTTGGGGTCCTTCCGTATAACTATCCCTTAATAACATAAGGATAATAGCTTGATCTGGATCCCCTAGTGCCCTAGAACTCTCCGGATTATCTAGAAAATTAGGCATGCCTAAAGCTTTAAATTAGATAGTTAGGGCTTGTTTCTATTATTTAAAATTTTCGGCTCCTTTAAGCCTAGCAGTCTCTGGAAAACTATAAACCCTCTTATTGAATTCCTTAATAATTGAATTATTAAAGGTTGCTTGTATAGAGCTAGATTCAGCTTAATTTTCTTGAACAGGCTGCTGATCTTGCTGCTAACTAGCAGGCTTATCAGATTCCACACCCTCCATACGACTATTTACAGTTATAGATAGGCTTTCTAGCTTCTCTAATAACTAGTCTATAGTTGCTTGTTGCTTAATAGCTTGCTCTTTTAGCTAGTTATTTAGAACCTCTTGCGCACTAGGGTTAGGGATAATAAGTCCCTTTCCCTTTCCTTTAGTATTTATTTTCCTTTTTATAGAAGGGAAAAGCTTCTATATTGTACTAAAATTCCTTTTTATAGAAGGGAATTGCTTCCTTTTTCACACGTTTTTCCTTTTTTATAGAAGGGAAGTCTTCTATAGCTATAATTAATTCCTTTTTATAGAAGGGAAAAGCTTTTATCTCGCGGGTCCTTCCTTTTTTATAGAAGGGAAGTCTTCTGTATTCACACATGAAGTGACCTAAACGGAATCTATAGTGATAGAGCTAGGCTCATAACCTTTTGAAATATAGGGAGCTAGTTGCTAGCTAGCAATAGCTATACAGGTGCAAGCTCTACGGTCAGGGACTGATAGGGCTGCAACGTTAAATTAATTAACGTAACGTAACGGAAGGTTATAGTAGTTATTAACTAATAGAATTTAATTTAGATTACTTTTAAAATATCTTATAGAGTAATAGAATTGATTTTAAATACGTTATACAGGTAATGCGGCTGTTGTTAGTTAAGAGGACTAGCTATCTAGCTAGTTAAAAAGATCTTCTTCCTCTCATAGACCTACCGACCGTCAGAGCATTGTTGTATTGTATTTTATTGTATTTTTTGGCCCTTCGATGTATTGTATTGTATTGTATTGCCCTATGTATTGTATTGTGTATTGTATTGTATTAAAAATACAATCCAATACAATACAATACATACAATACAATGTATTATTAGGGAAAATTAAAAGTGGGGTATTATATAAATTTATTATATAGTAGTTTCTTTAAGCAATCTAATTATAGTATCCTTATTTTTATATATAATTTAGTTATTTATTTAAAAATCTATAAAGTTTTAGCTTATTTAGAAAAGTAAGCTTATTTTAGATATATAATATCTTAGTAATATTCTTGTATATCTATTTTTAAGAATGCTTTTTTCTTAATATATTAAGGGTCTTCCTATACTTATATCTATTTTCTATAATTTATTATAATTATTTATTTTATAAAAATACATTATAATACAATACAATACAATACATTACAATACAATATAATATATTGTTAAAAAGGTAACGTAGTATATATACTTATTATATAGTAGATTTTTAATGTAATCTAAATAAGATATCCTTAAATTTTTATACTATTTAGGTATTTAGTTATAGAATTATAAGGTTTTAGCTAATTTAGACTATTAAGCTATATAAATATATAGGGTAGCTATAAATAGTATTATCTAGGCTAAACTTATAGTAATATTTATTCTTTATATTTTAAAGGTTATTTTATCTTTCTAGCTTTCTTTTAACATTTACTATATGTTTTAATATAGTTTTTTTGCTTTAAATATAATATTTACCTTAAAGAAATAATTTATAATTCTAAATAAATAAGATTAAAACTCTAATAAAAATATACTTATATATATAAGGAATTTATTATAAAGAGAAAATTAACACTTATTTAATAAATACTTCTTTTACTATTAAGCTATTTTATTATAATTATAATAAATTATATTAGCTTTTAACCTTTTTTAAACTAAAAGAGAAGGAAAAAACCTAGGAAAAGTTTATAAAGAAAGGTTAAAATATTATATAAAGAATAATTATAATATATATACTATTTTTTTTAATATTAAGTAAATAAATAAATAAGCTTTAAAAGTAAGTTTAATTATTTATACTACTTTTAGCTTACTTACTTAGTTATAAAGTGTTTTTAAAAGTAAGTCTAAAAGTAAGTCTTGTTAAATACTAAAAACTAAGTATAATCCCTTTTTATAGTTATATAACTTTAGCTAAGAAGAGAAGGATATATAAAAGTGGGTCTAAAAGTGGGTCCTACTAGTTTTACTATCAACCTAGTATTATCTCTTTACTTAGTTTTATACATCTAGCTAAAAAAAAACATATATACAAAAGTGGGTCTAAAAGTGGGCCCTATTAGTTATACTATAAACCTAGTATTATCTCTTTACTTAGTTGTATAATTCTAGCTAAAAAAACATATATATAAAAGTGGGTCTAAAAGTGGGTCTCATTAGTTATACTATAAATATAGTAATCTCTTTACTTAGTTATGTAATTTTAGTTTAAAAGAGAGAAATATACTTAAGTAAGTCTTATAGTTATATTAGGACTTACTTTTTATTAGTATAAAATTATAAATAGTATAATATTAAAAAACATAAAAAAGAAACGAATTTTATTTTATTAATATTTTAAAAACCCTTTAAACACTAAATAACTAAAAAGTCTAGCTTTTTCTATAGTAATTTACTTATAAATACTTATATTTATATTATATTAATTTATTACTTATTTATTTTTAATTAAACTTTAACACTTAATAATATTTTAAGTTATATAAGTAATAAAAGTAATATATATATTATAATAATATATATAAGCTATTATAAGCTATTATAAGCTATTATAAGCTATTATAAGCTTTTATAAGCTATTATAAGCTATTATAAGCTATTATAAGCTATTATAAGCTATTATAAGCTATTATAAGCTATTATAAGCTATTATAAGCTATTATAAGCTATTAGAAGCTATTAGAAGCTATTAGAAGCTATTAGAAGCTATTAGAAGCTATTATATTAACTATATATACCTTATAATTAAGGAATTTACTTAAAACTGAAAAAAAGAAAAAAAATACAAAACAATACAAATAATACATATATTGTATTGTATTGTCAAATTTTAGATATATTATATTATGTAATATATTATATTGTATTATATTGCAATGCTCTGCCAACCGTATTGGTAGATCCGGGCCGCTAACGGGGTCTTACAGGCCGCTTTTGATTTTCTATAAAATTCATTTGTATACAAAAACCAAAAAATTAACTTACTACTATACTAGCTAGCAACCTATATGCACTAACTTTTGGTCTAAAAAATAACCTTATATAAAAAGAAAGCCCTATCTTTAAGCTTTAATTTGCTATATATGAAACTTTTATATAACCTCTAGATAAAGAGAAAATCGTTATTAAAGATAGCTATAGGGTAAGTTATATGTAAGGTAACCTACTTACGTCACCCTAGCTTACGTTACCCTAGCTTACGTCACCCTAGCTTACGTCACCCTAGCTTACGTCACCCTAGCTTACGTCACCCTAGCTTACGTCACCCTAGCTTACATTACCCTAGCTTACGTCACCCTAGCTTACATTACCCTAGCTTACGTTACCCTAGCTTACCTAATTACTAGTAGCGTGGTTATAGCTACACTTATAGCCATAACGTAATTAACTAATTAGTTATCCACACGGTTAGTTATAGCTATTAACAGCTGCAATGTAGCTATTAATAGCTGCCCTTACGACTATTAATAGCTATAGTATAGCTATTAGACTTATAAAGTAAGCTAGTAATAAGAAGGTTCTTTAACTAGAAAAGGGCTAAAAATAGGTTTTATTTTTAACAAATACTTACTAATATTATATAATAAATACCCTTATTATATTAATTAATAATTAACCTTTATAACTTATACTTCCCTTAAACTATATATTTTTATTTAAGATATTTAAAAAGAACCCTAAATATAGTAGTATTATTATAGAAAAACTAGATTAAGTAATATATATAAATAAAGAATTATATAAAATCTTATAAGTTTAGAAGTATATTAATTTAAATAAGAATAAATTACTTATAAAGAGGCTAAAGACTAGAGATTATAAATAATAACCCTAATACTTTAAAGGATTAAAAGCTTATATATAAAGATATAAAAAACTAATTTAATTTTAAATATAAAAAGCTCTAATTTAGGCTTATAAAGTATAAAGATTTAGTAAAATAAATACTAAAGATTAAGGAATATATTTATAAGACCTTATTAAAGAATATTTAAAACTTTCTTAACTTTAATACTAAGGTAAAGAAAAAGAAGTTTATTTAATCTTATATAAAAAGAATACTCTTACTTCTTTATAATTAGTATAAGCTAAATATAAAGAAAATACTTATTCTTATAGGAAATTACCTAAATAATTACTTATAAGCTAAAGATACTTATAATTAGTATAAGTAAGTAGTAATAATTAGAATACTCTAGAGAAATTATTAGAACTTTAAAACCTAATAAACTAAGAAGATAATACTATATAAGTTTATTATATTCTTATAAAGTAAATATATGTTATTTTTTAAAAAAAAATATACTTAATAAAGGAATAAATAATAGCTTTCTTAAAGCTATTACTAAGTTTAAAAAGAACTATAAGGCTTTTATTAGATCCTCTGGATCTTTATTAGCTTAATTATGGCTAAAGACTAGACTAATTATAGGTCTAGCGTAATGCATATGTTATAATTAGCTACACTGATTTACCACCCCCTTTTCTACCTTACTTATAGATTTCACTTATTTTCCTAGTATTTAGACTTTCCCTCTCTTCTCTCTCTTTCCTAGCTAGCTATCTATTATGAACTTAAATATATTACAAAATTATCCTACTTATGTAGGTACCTTAATGTAACTAACACTAATTAGTAGTTAACTTTATAACTATAAATAAGCTAGGTATTATAAGAAAAGATATTTCTATAAACACTACTACTACTACCCCTTATTATACTATAATAGTTATTATAGTAAAGAGGTATAACTATATAAGTATGCTAAAGGAAAAGACTAGAATCCTAGTTATAGGCTTGTTAGGCTTCTAAGGAATTAATTTATTAACCCTTAGGCTAAGGGATATAACTTTATTATATTTATCTAGGATATTGTTATTAATTATTAATTTTATTATCTATTATGAGAAAACTAACTAACTAACTAAATCTATTACTATAAGGTATTTATTTTAAACCTAATGTTAAATAACCTTAGCTAAGCTAGCTTACATATTTATAACTTCTCTTAACACATTCCCTTTATATAATAAACCTTTAATCTCTCCCTATAAGTATTTACTACTTATTTCTTGCCCCTTTACTCTTAGTGCTATTTACCCTATACTTATTAGTAAAGTATTGTTTGTAGTGTAGTTAGTGTAGTTTTTAGGAAAATTTTGTATTTATAGTGTAGTTTTTTCTAGCTTATATTTAGTGTAATGTAGTTTTTTTTTTCTTATAGTTAGTGTAGTTACTAACTACACTAACTATATTACACTACAAAAACTACAAATATAGTGTTAGGTAAATAAAAAGTGGGTCTTTTTATATAGTAGTATTAATATACTAATTAGAAGAAAGCTATTATTCTTATACTTATATTATTAGCTATTTTATTAAATTAGTTATTTAAGTTATAAGATTATAACCTTTTATAGATTTTATTATAACTAGGGTTATAAGTACTATTATAAGTTTTTTATAAGACTATTATTCTTAATACTTTTCTTTACTAATATAACTTTAAGAAAACCCTTTTTATTATTTTATTTACTATTACTAAGAATTATTTTCTATTATTGTTATTATTATTATTTCTAATTATAATGATACCTTAAACTAATATAATAAAATTAATTAGTAACTTAGAAGAAATAACTAGAAATTAATGAAGTATATACTTAGTACTTATATATTATAATTAATAGGATAAAAACTTAAAAAAAGCTTAAATAATTTATTTACTATTTAAACTAATTAAATATTACTTTTAGCTTTATAATTCTAAAGATTTAAGAAGTTATATATACTAACTTTATGTATTTCCTTACTATAATATATAAAGAAAGTATAAAAGATAGTAATATTTATAAAGTATTTATATATAACTAATAGTATTAATTAAATTAGGCTATATAACTTAATTAAGTTATGAAAAAAAATTAAAACTTATTTTTAGTTATAATACTAAGACCCACTTTTATTTTATAGACTATAACTACTTTAATAATGATAATAACTTTAATAAGCTTTATAATAACTACTATAACTTATTTTAAAATATAATACTAAGACCCACTTTTATTCTATATACTATAACTACTTTAATAACTATATTAACTTTAATAAGCTTTATTATAGCTAGTTAAACCTATTCTAAGATAAAATAATAGGACTTACTTTTATTTTATATATTATAACTACTTAAATAACTATAATAACTCTAATAAGCTTTATTATAGTTAGTTAAACTTATTTAAAGATATAATACAAAGACCTATTTTTATTTTATATATTATAACTACTTTAATAACTATAATAACTTATTTTAAGATATAATACTAAGACTTACTTTTATTTTATATACTATAATTACTTTAATAACTATATTAACTTTAATAAGCTTTATTATAGTTAGTTAAACCTATTTTAAGATATATTACTAGGACTTACTTTTATTTTATATACTATAATTACTTTTATTATAATATTTAAAAATATAAAAGAGAAAGTTATTTTATTTTATTAATATTTTAAAAAACCTTAAAATACTAAATAATTAAAAAGTCTAGCTTTTCTTATAGTAATTTACTTATTTATACTTATACTTATATTTTATTAATTTATTACTTATTTATTTTTAATTAAACTTTAACACTAATAATATTTTAAGTTATATAAAATATATAAAATATATATATATAAGCTATTATAAGCTATTATAAGCTATTATAAGCTATTATTATTGAAATGTAGGGAGCTAGTTGCTAGCTGGCAACAGCTGTACGGGTGCAAGCTCTACGGTCAGGGACTAATAGGGCTGCAACGTTAAATTAATTAACGTAACGTAACGGAAGGTTATAGCAGTTATTAACTAATAGAATTCAATTTAAATCACTTTTATAATATCTTATAAAGCAATAGAATTAATTTTAGATACGTTGTATAGGCAATGCGGCTATTGTTAGTTAAGAGGACTAGCTATCTAGCTAGTTGAAAAGATCTTCTTCCTCTCATAGACCTACCAACTGTATCGGTGGATCCGGGCCGCTAACGGGGTCTTACGGGCCACTTTTGATTTTCCGTAAAATTCATTTGTATGCAAAAACCAAAAAATCGACTCACCACCATACTAGCTAGTAACCCGTATGCACTAACTTTTAGTCTAAAAAATAACCTTATATAAAGAGAAAGCCCTATCTTTAAGCTTTAATTTGCTATATATAAAACTTTTGTATGACCTCTAGATAAAGAGAAAATCGTTGTTAAAGATAGCTATAGGGTAAGTTATATATAGGGTCACCTGCTTACGTCACCCTAGCTTACGTCACCCTAGCTTACCTAATTACTAGTAGCGTGGTTGTGGCCACACTTGCAGCCACAACGCAATTGACTAATTAGTCATCCACACGGTCGGTCGCAGCTGTTGACAGCTGCCCTCGCGACCGTTAACAGCTGCAGTGCAGCTGTCAGACTTGCAAAGCAAGCTAGTAATAAGAAGGTTCTTTAACTAGAAAAGGGCTAAAAATAGGTCTTATTTTTAACAATTATAACTATTATAAGCTATTATAAGCTATTATAAGCTATTATAAGCTATTATAAGCTATTATAAGCTATTATAAGCTATTATAAGCTATTATAAGCTATTATAAAGATATTATAAGCTAAGATAAATATTTTTACTAACACTACAAATGTAGTATTTGTAGTTAGTGTAGTTTATGAAAATAAATTTGTAGTGTAGTGTAGTGTAGTTTTTTTTCTTTGTAGTTAGTGTAGTTTGTAGTGCAATGCTCTACTTATTAGTAAAACAGAGAGATTACTTCCTTCCTTCTTTTTATAAAATATAGGAAGTAGTAATCCCTATTATTTCCTTATTACTTTTCTTATTATTTTTTAGTTACTTTTAGCACTTCTATTGCTTTATTTATCCTTATTAATTTATTCTTATTACTACTTTTACTACTTTTCCTTCTGTTTTTCCTATTTTCATAATTTTCTAATTTTATTAGACTAATAATGCTCCTTAAGTACGAAAGAAAACCTTTATAAGGGCAATAAGCAAAAATAGGAGCTTAATTAGTAGCAAAGAATAATAACTTAATAACATCCCTTTTATAGTTAAAGATAGCAGAGAAATCTAGACTCTTTATAAGAGAAAGAGCTACTAGTAATAGTAAGGCTCTAATTATTACCCTTGGGCCTTAAAAGACCCTAAGAGTATAAGTCACCTATATATTTATAGTAGCTTACTTATAACTTCTTACGTAATTAAAAAGAATCTATTAAACTAGATCTAGAGACTACTATGTAGCTTAAGCTTAATAACTAGATTATAAGATTTATTAACCTTAGTAAGTATTAAGGTTAGAGAGATAATAACCTATAGGAATTATTTTAAGAAGACTTTAAAGGCTAGTTAAAAGATACCTTTAAAAGGGCTATAAAGGAAGTTATTAGAGAATTATGTAATTCTCTATAAGATTACGGCGTTCTTATTAAGCAAGGCCTAGGATATTTAATCCTAGCATCCCTTAAAGAAGTGCTTTATTAAACTTTAATACCTCTTTAGTCCCCTCCCGGGCACGAGGTAAAACTGCTTAAATTATAGATCTCTATTTTTCAACACCTTTTCCAAATATCTAGGCTTCTTCTCTAGCTTTTTATTTCCCTTTTTCTTCTTACTTTTCCTAAATTCCTTAATGTTTTCTTTAGTTTTTTGAATTTCCTTTTTATCTAGAATTTCCTTAGATTTTTAGATAGCTATTAGGTTCTATAGCCTAGTGGTTATAGCCCCTAGCTTATAGTTATCCTTAGCTATACTATTTTCTAATTAGTTAGTTATCAATTAGTTAATTAGTAGCCCTTAACCTACCTATGGATTTAGGTGTAGTGCGTTTGTTAGTTTTGAATTAGAGTAAAGTTAAGTAAGGATAAGTTATGTTTTTTTTTGGTTTACCTTAGAGCTTTAAAGGATAAGTTATAAGATAGAAGAGATGTAAAGAGATAAAATAAATATAGTTATAGAGGAAGGGGGAATTATGTTAATTTATGCTATAAGTAAAACTTAAATGGATTTGAGTTTAACTATGGTTATAAATTATAACTATATCTTACGTAATTATAGCTATAAAGTTTATTATAAACTTTATATTAACTTTTTAGCCCTTAAATTTATAGCTTAAAGCTTATTTCTTAATGTTTTACCTAATACTATAGTGATTATTGAATTTAGTTGTTACATATGGCACAAGCTGGGTATTACTAGTAATGTTTTTGGTTCCTTGAAAATTAGATGCATTGGCCACAGCCAATGACCCCAAAAAAAAATTAAATTTCAATAATCTCTATTAAATGAATAGCTTTATCTAGGTAATTATTATTAATAACAACTAGTGGACTATTATCTATAACAAATTATGCCTTTATAGTAATTCCCCTCTAAAGATTAGATTAGAAAGAAGATCTTAGAGCTTACAAAAATATATAAGGATAGTAACCACTATAGTAAGAAGCTATATAACTTCTTAAAGCTAAAGATTACACTCTTTAAAAACAAGTGTAATAGAATTAACCTTCCTTAAATATATTATTAAAAAGCTTTCCCTATTATATTAATAGGTAATACTAAATAATACTTCCTTCATTACCTCTTTTGGAATAACTATTCCTATAAAGAGATAATTACTTATATTTATTAATATTTTTAGATAAAAAGCAACTAGTAATTTTATTACTATAAATAGAGTATTATAACATTAAAGAGTATAATTAAAAAAAATCCTAATAAAAGCAAGCTTAATTACCTTAAGATTATATTATTAACCCTTAAGAGAATCTATAAAGGCCTATACCCTACTAAAACTATAGATATTAAGCTTTATAAGCAGGTATTAAATACTATAGCTAGTATGCCTAAATATTAAATAGTAAAATACATACACTCCCTAGGCTTTAAAAGTCTTACTAAAGACCTCTATAAAGTAATTACTATTATAAAATTAAATAAGAAGTTCTCCTAATACCTTTAGTACTAATAAGAAGACCCTCTAGCAGCTATATTTACTAATTATTAGTATAGATAATAATCCTATAGTAAGGGAAGCTATTATAAGTAAAGCCCTAGGCTAAGCACTAAGTACTACTTTATATATAGTAAGAGTAACTACTAGTCTTTTAATTACTTTACTGAAGAATATTAAAAGAAGAAAGACTACTAGTAAGCTAGTAAAATATATTATATACTCCCTTTAGAGAAGAGGTTCTAGGTATTTCTTACCTCCTATAAAGGGTAGGATAATAATAAGCTTAATAAAGGCTTAGGTTAAGATTAGGAATTATATTTTATAAAGTATATAAAGGCTAAAGATAATAATAATCATATAGAGGAACTACTATTGATAGCATATCTAAGTATTATATAATTCTTCTACTCTAAACTATAGACTAATAATAATATTACTAACGCTAATATCCTTATGACCCTAAATAATTAAGCCTTTTAACATATATTCCTTAAGTAAGAGCTTTATAAGCTATAAGAATATAAAAAAGGCTTAATTTATTATATCTTTAAAAAACATTACTCTAAAGAGGTCTTTAAAGGGATAATACCTAATACTAGCACTATAGGGAAGTTAAGTGTAGGAGAGGTATAAGTAAAGGCTTTATTAAGATTAATGCCTTTATTAAAGGTAATCCCTTATAAACCTTAAATTATTATATTTAGCGCTAGATTAGTAGTTATAAGAGAAATCCTTTATATGCTTATAGAACTTAGAGAGCTTAAATTTTATATTCTTAATGTAGCTACCCCCTTTCTCTTCTTAATTACTAATATAAATAAGATATAAGTTAAAATTAATAACCTTACTAATATACTTATCTAAGGTAATAAGACTATACCTCTAGTATAATAATAGGGTTATTCTTAGTAGTTACTAAAGGTAAGAGAAATAGTTGCCTTTTACCTCTTAGAAGGAGATATTTATTAATTATATTATTAGCTTAGTTATTCTTTAGTTTAATAGCTTATAAAGATCCTTTAATAAGCTAGTTATAAAGTTAAACATTAGGTAATTAAGAAATTAACTAAAGTTTACTACTATTACTAGATATATAGTAAGGCCCCTAGTTAATTTAAATTCATAATTAAGGATAACTATAAATTTAACTACAAGATTATCGTTAATATTATATAGATTAACGGCTAACTAGTGCTTTATATTATTAATTTAATAACCTTATTCTAAGTAGCCTAATTTCTTAACCTAAGGAAGCAAAAGGCTTAAGATATCTAGGACGCTATCCGTGAATATTAGATTAATACTTATCTTAGACCTCTAGATTAGATAGTTTATAATACTAGTAATAACTTTGCTTTTGCTAAATATAAGTACTATACTTAATTAATATTAATTAAGACTAATAAGATGCTAATTAAAGCCTATAATAGCATTAGAAAAGTTAAAAGATATCACGGACCTTTACGCTAGGCCTATGATATTATCATAGACTTAATTAGAACAGATCTCACGCTAGAACAATACCTCTAGATAGCTATTAAGGCTATGAATAACTTAGTAAGCCCTAATAGTATAGTCTTAACTATACTAGTCTTTAGAGCCTACCTATAAATAATAGATAAGTTACTGCTAAGCATCTTTATTATTTAATATACTAAAGTAATTTATAAGGCTACTAATAAAGTCCACTATTATCTAGCTTTATAGTAGGTTTATAATACCCTTAGAGCCTAGAATAGCCCTAATATAGTGCCTATATATTAGCTACCCTTATAGGCTAATATATATATATAAAGAGAGAAGGGTAGCTAGCATAGCCTGTATAAGCTACTTACTACTAATAAGGAGACTTATATAGTTAATATGCCTTATAGCCTAGTAAAATTCCGCTTTATAGTAGTAAAGCCTTATTACAAGGACTAGTATATTATAAAGAGACTAGAGTAGTAGGAGATAAAGCCTAGTAATATAAAGAAAGAAATAAGTACATAACTAACTACTATTACTAAAAGAGACTCTTTAATAAAAGAAAGTAAAGAGATATAGGCACTAGCTAAGAGAAGATAAGGAAGACTAAGAAAAGCCCTTACTATTTAATTTATAAGTAAAGAAAAGTCTAAAGAAAAGGCTTATAAAGCCTAAGTAGCCCTTAAAGGAAGCTATTAAGTTAAAGCCTTATTACCTTACCCTAAAGGAATAAAAGTAAGGAGAGGTAAGGCTTATAATCTTAAGAGAGATACTAGCCTAGTTAAACTTTATATGCTTATTAATAAAGATTAAGAAAAGGTATTTATTTAAAAGGCTATAGCTAGAGAGATACTAAGTATAGTATTCCTTATAGTAAAGGAAGAGGCTAATTAGAACCTTACCCTTTAACTTCACTAAGAAGGGAAGATTATAACCCTAGAAAAGCCCTTTAAATAATTTAATTAAGCTAAAATTAATACTTTATAAGCTTATAATATATTTAAATTCATTAAGTTTAACCTAGTAAAGCATAGAGGTTATAAAATCTTTAATCCTTATATAGTTAGAGAGATTAAAGGCAAGGGAATAGCCTTACTATACAAGAAATGCCGCCTTATTATATAAGGCTATAATAACAAAGGAAAGGAATTTATCTTAACGCAATCGCTAATAATATAACAAGTAAGCTAATAACTTATCATAGCTATTACTTTATTATTAAGAAGAAAAGGCATTTACCTTTAGATTCGTAATATTACATAAGCTTACACTTAATCGCACATAATACTAATAAGGCTAATTATTATAAGATTACAAAGAGTAAATTACATATCTCTTTCTAGAAGGGACTATAATTAAATTAATCAAACCTCTTTATAGGATCGCAGGGGCTAGAGCCCACTAGTAAGCATTATACTTCTATTATTATAAAGATAATCTTAATATAATAACTTTAACCTATAATTCTTACTTATTAATTACAGCGCTAAATAATGAAAACCTCTTTAGTATTATTAGAATGTAGACTAATAATACATTAGGCCTAAGTAATAATAACTTCTTTTAAAAAGAAAAGAAAAAGCTCTAGAAGGCTAAGTTTACTACTAAGGAAAAGCAAAATTTAACTACTAGGAACCCCCTTATTTTTAATAGCTATATCTTAACCTAGAATATTAATTATTTACTAAATTTAACTTAAAAGGGCTAAAGTTAGAAGATTAAGGAAGTTAATTCTTAATCCCTAATAGTAAAGCAAAATTACGTAAAATAATAAGCCTAAGGAAGCTATATTATAACTATATACTAGCTAGAAGCTTCCTATAACCTTTTAATTATAGCTTAACACTAGGAACCCTTTACTAATAATATTATATGCCTTAATAAGCGCCTTAAATAGTAAATTAAGAATTAGTAGTAAGGACTATAATATATCCCTTTAACCCTTAAGGAAGTAAAGCTTTTTATGTTTATAAATAGATTACTTACTAATAATAAGGATTTAAGCTTATAGATCGGATGTATTATTATAATTAGTAATGAGATAATACAAGATAATAATACCTTTATTATAAAAGGTAATATTATTACGTATAGCTTAACGAAGAGTAAGTAAGTTATATATAGCGCGCTTACCTCTGAATTATATAGCATAGTTTAAGGCATAGATATTGCCTACGCAATTTCTATAACCCTCTATTAGATTACGGACTAATTAAAGATGCCTTGAATTCCTATAATTCTCTATACTAATTCCTTTTTATTATATAAATGCCTTATAAAGCTAGGAACTATGAATGAGAAAAGACTAATAATTAATATTATAGCTCTTTATTAATTGTATAAGAGGCATAAGATTTATAAGGTAAGGTGAATTAATAGGAATAATAATCTAGCGAATGTAATAACAAAGGTATTTGTTAGTATCTACAGGATACTAGTGACCTACGCGTAGGGTTTTTCAGGGTGAACTAAAGTGTACGTAATTATTATATATTCTAGTCTATTAAAGCAAGTAAAAGAGGGATTAAATAAAAGCAAAGAGAGTACGCTATTTATTATAGGAAAAGGGGCCTTAATTAGGGTTATTAGCAAAGAGGCCACAGATGCCAATGCTAACCGTAGCGCGATTAGGCTAGATATGTAGGTTCGTAATGTAACGCGCCTAGCTAATTAGAGGCGCGTAGCCTTATTAATATTATACTTATTTTAATACTAGAAACTCTCTCTTTTTAATATAACTATTAACATATAATATTAATTAGATAATTAAAAAGAATTAAGGAATAAGTAAGATTAAATAATTATGGATAATACTATAAGAAAAGAGTAAGGGAAAGGGGCGTAATAAAAGATAACATTTAATCTATAAGCCTATGTAAGGATAAGTAAGCCTAATCTTAATATCTTTAATCTTATTAGATTAATATAAGAGCTATAATTACGTAACCTATCCTTCTATCCTAATAGTTACTTTATTACTTGTAATAAACCTCTTAAATACCTTGTTTAGCAATGCTTTCGTAAAGGCATTAGCAAGGTTATTATTCCTATTAATCTATCTAATCTCGCAGATCTCTCGTTGCTTATACAATTAATAAAGGGCTATAATGTTAATTATAAGGCGCTTCTCTTTTGTAGTACTAAGCTTAATAAGGCATTTATATAGAGAGTATAAATTAGTATAGATAATAATAGAAATCATAGGAAGGTTCAATCTGTGAGTGATTAATCCAAGCGTCATTAAGATCACATAAGCTATATTAGCACTAGTGTTGGTATCTACAGGATACTAGTGACCTACGCGTAGGGTTTTCGGGGTGGACTAAAGTATACGTAATCATTATATATTTTAGTCTATCTGTTAGTATCTACAGGATACTAGTGACCTACGCGTAGGGTTTTCGGGGTGAACTAAAGTATACGTAATTATTATATATTCTAGTTTATTAAAGTAAGTAAAAGAGTGATTAAATAGAAGTAAAGAGGGTATGCTATTTATTATAGGAAAAGGGGCCTTAATTAGGGTTATTAGCAAAGAGGCCACATATACTAATGCTAACCGCGGCGCAATTAGGCTAGATATGTGAGTCCGCGATGTAACGCGCCTAGCTAATTAAAGGCACGTAGCCTTATTAATATTATACTTATTCTAACACTAGAAACTCTCTCTTTTTAATATAACTATTAATATATAATATTAATAAGATAATTAAGAAGAATTAAGGAATAAGTAAGATTAAATAATTATAGATAATACTATAAGAAAAGAGTAAGGGAAAGGGGTGTAATAAAAGATAATATTTAATCTATAAGCCTATATAAGAATAAGTAAGCCTAATCTTAATATCTTCAATCTTATTAGATTAACACAACAGCTATAATTATATAACCTATCCTTCTATCCTAATAGTTGCTTTATTGCTTGTAATAAACCTCTTAAATACCTTGTTTAGTAATGCCTTTATGAAGGTATTAGTAAGGTTATTATTCCTATTAATCTATCTAATCTCGCAGATCTCTTGTCGCTTGTATGATTAATAAAGGGCTATAATATTAATCATAAGGCGCTTCTTTTTTATAGTACTAAGCTTAATAAGGTATTTATATAAAGAGTATGAATTAGTATAGATAATAATAGGAATTATAGGAAGGTTTAATCTATAAGTAATTAATCTAAGCGTTATTAAGATTACATAAGCTATATTAGCACTAGTAACTATGCTATAAATATTAGAGGTAAGCACACTTCTTATAACTCTTTTACTCTTAGTAAAGCTATAGTGTATAATATTACCTTAGATTATAAAGGTGCCTTCCTTTTAGACTTCACTAGCTAGGATAAGCACGTAGCCTAGTTAAGAAGTAAGGTCTTAGTTATTAGTAAATAATCTATTTATAAATATAAAAAGCTTTACTTTCTTAAGATTAAATAGTATAAACCTTAATCCTTAGTTTAGATTATTAATTTGCTATTAAATTTATTAGTTTAGGTTCTTTATATCTTAGGATAATAGGTCTTAGTGTTATGTAGTAATAAAGAGGTTAAAATAGGCTTTAGGTTAGTAGATTAAGGTAATATACGTGCCTTAAGCTTATTATTCTATGTACGCCTGTTTTGAATTAGTTAGTGGGATTAATTAAAGCTTTTTACTCTAGCCTCTTTACCTTAGTGTAATTATATTATTCTTAAGAGTAATAATACTACTATTAAAGGTTAGTAAGTTCCTTATAGAAAGGATTTGCTTTAGTTTAGTAATAAAAGAAGTAGCTTTTAATTAATCTTTCTCTTATTAAGAGAACTTATGGTTAAATAGTCTAATTATATTATTAGTTACATCCTTATATACATAAAGGTTAGGTTCTTCTTTATTATTATAAGTAAGTATAGGTTAAATATAAAGGTTATTATCTAGAGTATTTCTCTATAGTAATAATAGTATATTACTTACTAATAGGTGCTAGCTTCTGTAATACTATATAAAGGCTTAATTACTTATATTATTATACCTATAGGGTATAGGTAATGGATTTAGATAGGGATTTAGGCTATAATTATATAACTAAGAAGCGTTTATGCTTACATATAGGCCTATATAATATTACGAAGCTAGAGAATAAGGCCTAGTAATAATAACGTAAGTGTTATTACAAGGATTAATCGCTAGCTAGCTTGTTAGATTATTAGGGCCTATATGAGGATTACTAGCTTCTCCTTATTGCCATAACCTTAGATTATAAGCCTTAACTTCTTATATAGATTCGTTATCTTGCCCTTTACTTTATTAATAATATAGGAATTAAAAATTCAAGTTCTACTATATTCTCTTTTATTATATTTAATAAATTCGAACATACCTTATTTGATTAGAGTATTAATTTTAGCTTTAGTAAATAGCTTAAAGGGTTTACTAGAGGTTTTAATGATTCCTTCCTTACGTAATTAGATTATAAGCTTAAGATTAGAGCTTTCCTTAGCTAATAGAAAGATATTAGTCTTATCTTTTATTTAATCTGCGTAATTAATATTAGATATAATAATAGGAGGGTTCTTTTAAGGTCTTCTAGGTCCTTACCTTAGGGGATTAATAGGAGGGGTAGCTATAGGTTATAGGGAGGTATCTTAGTCCTCTACACTCTTAGGAGGTTTCTCTTTATTAGGATCTTTATAAAAAGGTCTAATAGAGATTAATTTAAAAGCTTTAGGGCCTTAAGGGAGCTTAAGAGTGTAGGTTTTGCCTTCTATAGCTAATAGCTTATAAGGTTCTCTCTATCCTTTACCTTTATGCTATATATATATAAGTAATCCTAGTAGGAGGTTAATGGTTATAAAGGTATTAGGACTATTCCTTATAGTAAGGGCATTACTAACCTTCTATAAGGTATAAATATACTTAACTTCCTTTATTACTAGTTAGATTATAAGGGCTTATTACATAATATCTAGCAATAGAGGTAATTCCTTAACTATACAAGGATACGCGCTAAAAATAAGGACTATTAGTATAAGACTATTTAATCCTACGGTATTATTCATAGCTTTAACTACTATTTATAACACTATAGGCTTTGGCGTTATTAGGTATTCTTATCTAATGATATTATAGGCTCTTTAGAGTAGCCTATAATATTACTTAACCTTACTAATACTATAGTAAGCCTTAATAGGGATATCTTTAATCTTAATTACTATTAATAACATAAGCTACTTAAATTCCTTACCTCTAAACAGAGCATTGCAATACAATACAATACAATACATTACACAATACAATACATCCAAAATTTTACAATACAATACAATACATGTATTATTTGTATTGTTTTGTATTTTTTTTCTTTTTTTTTAGTTTTAAGTAAATTCCTTAATTATAAGTATATATAGTTAATATAATAGCTTATAATAGCTTATAATAGCTTATAATAGCTTATAATAGCTTATAATAGCTTATAATAGCTTATAATAGCTTATAATAGCTTATAATAGCTTATAATAGCTTATAATAGCTTATATATATATATTACTTCTATTACTTATATAACTTAAAATATTATTAGTGTTAAAGTTTAATTAAAAATAAATAAGTAATAAATTAATATAATATAAATATAAGTATTTATAAGTAAATTACTATAGAAAAAGCTAGACTTATTAATTATTTAGTATTTAAAGGTTTTTTAAAATATTAATAAAATAAAATTCCTTTCTTTTTTATGTTTTTAATATTATACTATTTATAATTTTATACTAATAGAAAGTAAGTCCTAATATAACTATAAGACTTACTTTAGTATATTTCTCTCTTTTTAACTAAAATTACATAACTAAGTAAAGAGATTATTATATTTATAGTATAACTAATAGGACCCACTTTTAGACCCACTTTTGTATATATATTTCTTTTTAGCTAGAATTATATAACTAAGTAAAGAGATAATACTAGGTTTATAGTATAACTAATAGGACCCACTTTTAGACCCACTTTTATATATCCTCCTCTTCTTAGCTAAAGTTATATAACTATAGAAAGGGATTATACTTGGTTTTTAGTGTTTAACAAGACCCACTATTAGACCCACTTTTATATATCCTCCTCTTCTTAGCTAAAGTTATATAACTATAAAAAGGGATTATACTTGGTTTTTAGTGTTTAACAAGACCCACTTTTAGACCCACTTTAAGAAACACTATATAACTAAGTAAGTAAGCTAAAAGTAGTATAAATAGTTAAACTTACTTTTAAAGCTTATTTATTTATTTACTTAATATTAAAAAAATAGTATATATATTATGATTATTCTTTATATAATATTTTACCTTTTCTTTATAAGCTTTTCCTAGGTTTTTTCCTTTTCTTTTAGTTTAAAAAAGGTTAAAAGCTAATATAATTTATTATAATTATAATAAAATAGCTTAATAGTAAAAGAAGCATTTATTAAATAAATCTTAATTTTCTCTTTATAATAAATTCCTTATATATATAAGTATATTTTTATTAGAGTTTTAATCTTATTTATTTAGAATTATAAATTATTTCTTTAGGGTAAATATTATATTTAAAGCAAAAATACTATATTAAAATGCATAGTAAATCCTATAAAAAAGCTAGAAAGATAGGATAACCTTTAAAATATAAAGAATAAATATTACTATAAGTTAAGTTTAGATAATACTATTTATAGCTACCCTATATATATATATAGCTTAATAGTCTAAATTAGCTAAAACTTTATAATTCTATAACTAAATACCTAAATAGTATAAAAATTTAAGGATATCTTATTTAGATTATATTAAAAATCTACTATATAATAAGTATATATACTACCTTACCTTTTTAATAATATATTGTATTGTATTGTAATGTATTGAATTGTATTGTAATGTATTGAATTGTATTGTAATGTATTGAATTGTATTGTAATGTATTGAATTGTATTGTAATGTATTGTAATGTATTGTATTGTATTGTATTATAATGTATTTTTATATAATAAATAATTATAATAAATCATAGAAAATAGATATAAGAATAAAAAGACCCTTAATATATTAAGAAAAAATCATTTTTTAAAATAGATATAAAAGAATATTACTAAGATATTATATATTTTAAATAAGGTTACTTTTCTAAATAAGCTAAAACTTAATAGATTTTTAAATAAATAACTAAATTGTATATAAAAATAAGAATACTATAATTAGATTATTTAAAAAATCTACTATATAATGAATTTATATAATACCCCACTTATATTTTTCCCTAACAATACATTGTATTGTATGTATTGTATTGTATTGTATTGTATTTTTAATACAATACAATACACAATACAATACATAGGGCAATACAATACAATACAATACATCGAAGGGCCAAAAAATACAATACAATACAATACAACAATGCTCTGCCTCTAAAGGTTATTCTAGTGTCTGTAATAATTAAATCTAGGGGGCCTAGATAGATATTAATCTAGTAAAGATAAAGTGCTTCCCACATAGTCTTTACAAAGATATCCTTAATAAATCTAGCTATATTAAAGAATATAGCTATATTAATAACTTATAGAATAGGGTAGTTACTATTAATATATATAATATTTATAATAATTTCGTAATTATAGGCATATTTATCCTAAAGAGTGAATTTAAATTAATATAGGCTATCCGCGTGTAATTAGCATTACTAGCAAACCTTAGTTAGCTTCTTAATAGATTTAAACTTAACCTTATGCCCTGATTTATATAGTAAATTATAAAGATATTAAACTAAAGGGTATCTAAAGTGTTAATATAATTAATAGAGCTTAATTTCTAGAAGATAACTCTAAGTAATACTTTCTTCTTTATTAAGAAGTATTTACATATGCCCTTATTTACGTATAATAGAAACCTTAATATTCCCTTGCTATAAAATGTTCTTTAATATATAGAAATTAATCTTTAGGTAGGTTATATTATTGAAATGTAGGGAGCTGGTTGCCAGCTGGCAACAGCTGTACAGGTGCAAGCTCTACGGTCAGGGACCGATAGGGCCGTAACGTTAAATTCATTAACGTAACGTAACGGAAGGTTATAGTAGTTATTAACTAATAGAATTTAATTTAGATTACTTTTATAATATCTTATAGAGTAATAGAATTGATTTTGGATATGTTATACGGGTAATACAGCTGTTATTAGTTAAGAGAACTAGCTATCTAGCTAGTTAAAAAGATTTTCTTTCTCTTATAGACTTACTAACTATATTAGAGAATCCGGGCCGTTAGCGGGGTCTTTTAGGCTACTTTTGATTTTCCGTAAAATTCATTTATATGTAAAAACCAAAAAATCAACTCACCACCATACTAGCTAGCAACCTATATACACTAACTTTTAGTTAAAAAAATAACCTTATATAAAGAGAAAGCCTTATCTTCTAGCTTTAATTTGCTATATATGAAACTTTTGTATAACCTCTAGATAAAGAGAAAATCACTATTAAAGATAGCTATAGGGTAAGTTATGTGTAGGGTAACCTGCTTATGTCACCCTAGCTTACGTCACCCTAGCTTACCTAATTACTAGTGGCGTGGTTATAGCTACACTTGCAGCCACAACGCAATTAACTAATTAGTTATCCACACAGTCAGACGTAGCTGTTAACAGCTGCGACGCAGCCATTGATAGCTGCCTTCGCGACCGTTGACAGCTGCAGTGCAGCTGTCAGACTTGCAAAGCAAGCTAGTAATAAGAAGGTTCTTTTAACTAGAAAAGGGCTAAAAATAGGTCTTATTTTTAACAATATTATTGAGGTATAAAAGAAAGGGAGTGTTTATAGGGATTACTTAAAAGAGAATAATTCTAAATAAAGTTAGCACTTTAATTAATCCTAGTGCCTTAATTAGTTCTCTAGGACTAAATTTAATCTTTACCTTCCTAGTATCTAACTTATTAAGTATAATAGTTAGTATTACACTTTATAAAGCTAAGAATTAAGGGTACCTTACTAATGAACATCCCGTAGCACTTATGTTAGCTATAATGCCTTTAAAGGTTTTAAATAAATATTATCCTTTAAGTGTAAATATACTTAATGCCTTATCTAGTTCCTAAAGATTAAATAAATCCTTCTTAGCTAGAGTATAAATTATTACTTTACTAGTAAGAATCTTATTAGTTATATAGCTATTATAGGTGGTCCTATGTGTAAAGAAGCTTATAGGCACTTAGTTATTATTATTTTCTTTACTAAAACTAAGTTCTATTAGGTACTAGTTAATATTATTATCTTTAGCTAATTTAGAATTATTGTTACCTTTATACTACATTAGAAATATATTATATAAAGAAGCTATTAAGTCTATGTAAGAGTAATTCTTAAAGTGTTAAAATGCCTCCTTCTAGTCCTTATTTAAGTGTTTAGTTAACTAATAACCTTCTTTACTATATATATAACACTTCTTTAAGTAGTAAGGCTTACTCTTTAATATAGATTAACTATATTAGGCTTTTGTTGGTTGCACCAAGGTCCTGCGCAGGTAATAAATCCCGTATGATTGAAGTCGATGATAGTTAGTTAGCTAGCTAGGAAAGAGAGAGAAGAGAGGGAAAGTCTAGATGCTAGAAAAGTAGGCGGAATCCGTATATAGGGCATAAAAGGGGGTGGCAAATTAATGTAGCTAATCATATCACGTGCATCGCGCCGGACTTACAATTAGTCTAGTCTTTGGCCATAATTAAACCAATGAAGATCTAAAGGAATTAACACTAGTAGTCTCTCTTTTTCCTTCGTGGCTAAAGAGCTTAAAAACATAATAAAAATCAGATTAAAGGAAAGTATACACTAGTAGATCCCTTAATAGGAATTCGCTACTCTAATTAGCTATTATAGTATTAGTTAATTAAATTAATTCATCAGTCCTTGCCTAAGCTCCTGTCCCTTAATATCGCAGGTCTCTTTACCTATCCTTTAATATAAATCGTTAATTCATTCGAATTAATTAAAGAGGAAAGTAATAAATTCAGCGATGCTTTTATTATCACATTCGCTAGATTATCATTGCTATTAATCCATCTAACTTCGTAAATCTCATGCCTTTCGTACGATTAACAAAGGGCTATAATATTAATTATTAGTCTCTTCTCCTTTATAGTTCCTAGCTTTATAAGATATTTATATAACAAAAAAGAGTTAGTATAGAGGATTATAGGGATCTAAGGTATCTTTAATTAATCCGTAATCTAATAAAGAGTCGTGGAAATCGCGTAGGTGATATCTACGCCTTAAACCATGCTATATAACTTAGAGGCAAGCACACTACAAGTAACTCTCTTACTCTTTATTAAGCTATACATAATAATATTGCCTTTCATAATAAAGGTATTATTATCTTGCATTATCTCGTTACTAATTATAATTACGTATCTAATCTATAAGCTTAAATCCTTATTATTAGCAAGTAATCTATTTACGAACACAAAGAGCTTTGCCTCTTTAAGAACTAAAGGGATATATTATAATCCGCGTTATTAATTCTTAATCTGCTACTTAAGGTATTTATTAAGGTGTGTAATATCTTCCCTAAAGGGTTCTTAGTATTAAGCTATAATTAATAGGTTATAGGAAGCTTCTAGTTAGCATATAGTTATAATATAGCTTCCTTAGGCTTATTATTCTATGTAGTCTTGCTTTGCCATTAGGGATTAAGGATTAACTTCCTTAATCTTCTAACTCTAGCCCTTCTAGGTTAAGATTAATAAATTATTAGTGTTTTAGGTTAAGATACAGCTATTAAAGATAAGGGGATTCTTAGCGGTTAATTATTACTTTTCTTTAGCTATAAAATTAGCCTTCTAGAGCTCTTTCTCTTCTTTTTAAAAGAAGTTATTGTTGCTTAGGCCTAATGTATTGTTAGTTTACATTCTAATAATGCTAAAGAGGTTCTTATTATTCAGAGCTATAATTAACAAGCAGGGATTATATATTAAAGTTGTTATATTAAGGTTATCCCTATAGTAATAGAAGTACATTACCTACTAGTAGGTTCTAGCCTTTATAATCCCGTAAAGAGGTCTAATTAATTTAATTACAGTCCCTTCTAGAAAAAGATATGTAATCTACTTTAGCAGTCTTACAATAATTAGCCTCGTTAGCATTATGTGCGATTAAGTGTAAGCTTACGTAATATCGCGAATCTAAAGGTAAATGCCTCTTCTTTTCAATAACAGAGCAATAGCTACGATCAGTCGTTAGCTTACTTATTAAATTGTTAGTGATTACGTTAGGATGAATTCCTTTCCTTTATTATTATAACCTTATACAATAAGATAAGATTTCTCGTATAGCAAGTCTATTCCTTTGCCTTTAATCTCTCTAACCATACAAGAATTAAAGATTCTATGACCTCTGTGCTTTGCTAGGTTAAACTTAATAAATTTAAATATATTACAAGCTTATAAAGCATTAATCTTAGCTTAATTAGACTACTTAAAGGGTTTTCCTAGGGTTATAATCCTTCCTTCTTAGCGGAGCTAAAGGGTAAGGTTCTAATTAGCCTCTTCCTTTACTATAAGGAATACTATGCTTAGCATCCCTCTAGTTATAACCTCTTAAATAAAGGCCTTCTCTTAATCTTTATTTATAAGTATGTAAAGCTAAACTAGGCTAACGTCCTTCTTAGGGCTATAAGGTTTTCTTTTCCTTACTTTTATTCCTTTAGGGCATAGTAATAAGTCTTTAACTTAATAGCTTCCCCTTAGGGCCTTTTAGGCTTTATAAGCCTCTTTATTAGACTCTCCTACACTTATAAATTACACTATAAGGGCTTTTCTTAGTCTCCCTTACTTTCTCTTAGCTAGTGCCTATAGCTCTTTACTATCTTCCATTAGAGAATCTCTTTTATTAGTAGTAGTTAGTTATATAGCTTATTCTTTCTCTATATTACTTAGCTATTACTCTAGTGGATTATAGGGCTTTATCTCCTATTACTCTAGTCTCTTTATAATATATAGGTCTTTGTAATAGGGCTTTACTACTATAAAGTAAAACTTTACTAGGCTATAGGGTATATTAATAGTATAGGTCTCTCTATTAGTAGTAAGCAGCTTATATAGGCCGTGCTAGTTACCTTTCTCTCTTTACATATGTATATTAGCCTATAAGGGTAGCTAATATATAGGCGCTATATCAGGGCCATTCTAGGCTTTAAGGGCATTGTAAACCTGCCATAAAGCTAGATAATAGCAGACTTTATTAGTGGCTTTATAAATTACTTTAGCACATTAAATAATAAAGACGCTAGGTAGTGACTTATCTATTATCCGCGGGTAGCCTCTAAAGACTAGTAGGGTTAGGATAATACTATTTAGGCCTACAAAGTTATTAATTACCTTAACAGCTATTTAGAGATATTATTCCGGCGTAAGTTCCGTTCTAATTGAGTTTGTGATAATGTTATAGGCTTAGCGTAAAGGTCCGTGATATCTCTTAACCTTTCCGATGCTATTGTGGGCTTTAATTAGTATCTTATTAGTCTTAATTAACATTAATTAAGTATAATACTTAAATTTAGCGGAAGCGAAGTTATTACTAGCGTTGTAGATAATCCATTCTAGAGGTCCGAGATAAGTATTAATCTAACATTCGCGGATTGCGTCCTAGATATCTCGAGCCTTTTGCTTCCTTAAATTAAGGAATTAGGCTACCTAGAATAATATTACTAAATTAATAATATAAAGCACTAGTCAGCTATCAATCTGCATAATATCAACAATAATCTTATAGTTAAATTCGTAGTTATCTTTAATTATAAATTTAAATTAACCGGGGGCCTTTCCATGTATTTAGTAATAGTAGCAGACTTTAGTTAATTCCTTAATTACCTAGCGTTTAACTTTATAACTAGCTTAGTGAAGGATCTTTATAAGTCGTTAAATAAAAGGGTAACCAAGTTAATAATGCAATTAGCGGATATCTCCTTCTAAAAGGTGAAAGGCAACTATTTCTCTTGCTTCTAGTAACCACTAAGGGTGTCCTTATTGTTGCATAATAGGTATAGTTTTATTACCTTAGATAAGTATGTTAGCAAGGTTATTAATCTTAACTTATATCTTATTTATATTAGTGATTAAGAAGAGGAACGGGGTAGCTATGTTAAGGATATAGAATTTAAGCTCTCTAAGTTCTATAGGTATATAAAGGATTCCTCTTATAACTACTAATTTAGCGCTAAATATAATAATTTAGGGTTTACAAGGGGTTACCTTTAATAAAGGCATTAATCTTAGCAAAGCCTTTACTTATGCCTCTCCTATAGTTAACTTTCCTATAACGCTAGTATTAGGCATAATCCCTTTAAAGACCTCTTTAGAATAGTATTCTTTAGAGACATAGTAAATTAAGCCTTTATTACACTCTTATAGCTTATAGAGCTCCTACCTAAGGAATATGTGTTAGAAGGCTTAATTATTTAGGGTTATAAGAATATTAATATTAGTAGTGTTATGGTTAGTCTATAATCCAGAGTAGAAGAATTATATAATACTTAGGTGTGCTATTAATAGTAACTTCTCTATATTATTATTATTATCTTTAGCTTCTATGTAAGCTAAAAGATATAATTCCTAATTCTAACCCAAGCCTTTATTAGGCTTATTATTATCCTGCCCTTTATAGGAGGCAAGGAATACCTAGAATCTCTTCTCTAAAGGGGGTGTATAATATATTTTACTAGCCTACTAGTAGTCTTTCTCCTTTTAATATTCTTTAGCAAAGTAATTAGAAAACTAGCAGCTGCTCTTACTACACATAAAGCAGCGCTTAGTGCTTAGTCTAAGGCTTTGCTTATAATAGCTTCCTCCGCCATGGGATTATTATCTATACTAATAATTAGTAAATATAGCCTCTAGAGGGTCTCCTTATTAGTACTAAAGGTATTAGGAGGACTTCTTATTTAATTCTGTAATAGTAATTACCTTATAGAGGTCTCTAGTAAGACTTTTAAAGCCTGCGGAGTATATATATTTTACTATCTAATATTTAGGCACACTAGCTATAGCATTTAAGGCTTGCTTATAGAGTTTAGTATTTACTGTTTTAGCAGGGTATAGGCCTCTATAGATTTTCTTAAGGGTTAATAATATAATCTTAAGGCACTTAAGCTTGCTTTTATTAGGGTTTTTCTTAATTATACTCTTTAGTATTATACTACTCTACTTATAGTAATAGAATTATTAGTTACTTTTTATTTTAAAGCGCTAATAAATGTAAGTAATTATCTCTTTATAGGAATAGTTATTCCTAAAGAGGTAATTAAGGTAGTATTACTTAGTATTACCTATTAATATAATAGGGAAAGCTTTCTAATAATGCGTTTAAGAAAGGTTAATTCTATTATACTTGTTTTTAAAGAGCGTAATCTTTAGCGTTAAGAAGTTATATAGCTTTCTACTATAGTAATTACTATCCTTATATATCTTTATAAGCTCTAAGATTTTCTTTGTAATCTAATCTTTAGAGGGGAATTACTATAAAGGTATAATTTATTATAAATAATAGTTTACTAGTTATTCTTGATAATGATTGTCTGGATGGAGCTGTTAATATAATAGGGATTATTACAGGGGTTCTTATAAGGGTTTAAGCAATCTCTAGGGTTAGGGAAGGGTAATTTCTAGGGTAGGTTGTTAGGGCTATTAATATTAAGGTTCTAGGGGTTTAGAAGATTATAGTCTTTCTTGTGATCTTTCCTATGACTAAAGGGGCATTAAGGTTTAATAAAGCACTTCCTTAAGTAATACTAGGATTAAATATCCTAGGCCTTGCCTAATAAGGACGCCGTGATCTTGTAAAGAATTACGTAATTCTCTAATAATATCCTTAGATGCCCTTTTAAAGGTGTCTTTAGACTAGCCTTTAAAGTCTTCTTAGAATGATTCCTATAGGTTATTATCTCTCTAACCTTAATGCTCACTAAGGTTAATGAATCTTGTAATTTAGTTATTAAGCTTAAGCTATATAGTAGTGTCTGGATCTGGCTTAATAGATTCTTTCTAGTTATATGAGAATTCGTGAGTGAGCTATTAAAGGCATAGGGGTAATTTATGCCTTTAAGGTCTCTTAGGGGTAATAATTAGAGCCTTGCTATTACTAGTAGCCCTTTCTCTTATAGAAGGTCTAGATTCCTTTACTATTTTTAACTATTAAAGGAAAAAGCAGTAATAGGAGTAAATTAGTAGGGATAAAGAAAGTAGTAGAAGTGCTAAAAGTAGGTAAAAGTAACGAGAAAAATAATAATGAATTAATAGGAATTACCCTTCCTGTTTTTCGTGAAAAGGAGGGAAGGAGGTGATCTCTCTCTCTTACTAATAAGCATAGGGCAAATAGCACTAAGAGTAAAGGGGGTAAAAAAACAAGCTATAGATGCTTATACAAATAGATTAAAGGTCTATTGGATGAAGGGAATATTTATAGAGAAGTTATAGATATGTTAGCTAGCTTAGCTAAGGTTATTTAACGTTAGGTTCGAAATAAATGCCTCGTGGTAATAGATTTAGTTATTTAGTTAGTTTTCTCGTAATAGACAATAAAATTAACAATTAATAACAATATCCTAGATAAATATAACAAAGTTATATCCCTAAGCCTAAGGGTTAATAGATTAATTCCTTAGAAGCCTAATAAGCCTATAACTAGGATTCTAGTCTCTTCCTTTAGCACACTTATATAGTTATGCCTCTCTACTATAATAACTATTATAGTATAACAAGGGGTAGTGGTAGTGGTGTCTGTAGAAATGTCTCTTCTTGTAATACCTAGCTTATCTATAGTTATGAAGTTAATCACTAATTAGTGTTAGTTACACTAAGGTCCTACGTAGGTAATAAATCCTATATAATTAAAGTTAATAATAGTTAGTTAGCTAGCTAGGAAAGAGAGAGAAGAGAGGGAAAGTCTAGATGCTAGAAAAGTAGGCGGAATTTGTATGTGGGGCACAAAAGGGGGTGGCGAATTAATGCAGCCAATCATATCGCGTGCATCGCGCCGGACCCACAATTAGTCTAGTCTTTGGCCACGATTGAACCGATGAAGATCCGAAGGAATCAACAGCTTTCTTACCTTTCTTATTATACCTATAGTTAGTCTAAAAGTATTCTTTAGTACTAGCTTCTATAGGGAACTATTATTAATTAATTAAGGCTTTAGATTTACTAATTAATATCCTTATTTATTTACAAAAGTGTTAGAGGTTAATAGGAGGATTAATAATATAGGCCTTACATTCTAGGATTCCTTTGTAGGTATTTAAAATCTAACTATAGAGATTTAATTCTAACTATAATCTATAAGGATTTGCCCTTTATAAATTCAAAAGCTTTATTATAAAGTCTTTAAAGTATTTAATTTTTAATTTATTAGGGTTCTCTTAGATAATTATAAGTAGCTATAATTTTCCTTATAATAGATAGTTCTTCTAATATATATTATTTATCTTAAACTTTTACCTAATCCTATAGATAAGAGTTAGGAGATCTTAGGGGTCTCTTTAGCCTAAAAGGTTCTCTAGGAAGTACTAGAGAGGTCTTTCTTCTAGTATAAACTTAAAGCTATATTCTAACTATTCTTATATAATACCTAGTATCTTATACTTCCTTTAATAAGTTAAGAGCTTAATATTAAGAATATTATACTTCTTAGTGCTATACTTAATACTCTTATTATTATAGAACTTATTAAGATTAAGTAATTACTTTAATAAGAATTAGCTTATCTCTTAAGGGGAAATAAAAATAATTAAATCTTATAGAAAGGGTGCTATGGTTTTAGACTATAAAGGGGGATTATAATACCTTATTATAGGAGGGGAAGTAAGGGAGGTCTAGGCTTATAGTTAAGGGCTTATAATAAGGGAATTGCCTTTACTATTATACCTTTACCTTATACTTAGTATACTTAGGGATTAGTATAATAGAATTTAGGAATAGAATAGGAGTAATTATAGTAGTTAAGGGGATTAGGGATATTATAAAGTAATTAGTTAATTTATTTAATTCTTAAAAGAAGGAATACTAATAGGGAGAAGGTCTTTATAGAAATCTTTCTTTACTATTTACCTCTTAAAGAGGGAATACTTCCTAGTAACTTCCTATATTTCCTTTTCTTTCTAATTATAGAATTTATTATAGTTAATAATATTTTTAAGCAAGACTATTATCTTATAGTAACTCTATAAGTCTACATAAATACTACTAAAGAAAAGAAAGTCTTAAAGACTTTTTATAGCTTTAGGATTTATTACTTAGAATATCTTTTAGTTTTATTCTCTAAAGTTATTATTAAAGATAGTAAATAGGGTTTATAAGTATAAGTTCTTATATTTATAGGTTACTTTCTTAATAAGAATCTAAGCTATAAGTTCTTTAAGGGTAGTATTTACTTTAAAATTAAATAATTTCTTATTCTTAAGTACTTATTATATAATATACTAGTATAAATTAGGGAAGATATAGTTAAGGAGGTAATGTTAGGAGCACGGAGGCTAGGGAGTCGCGGACAGGACAGTCACATAATAGAGCCCTTAGGTAAGCCTTAGCCTACGCGGATAACTAAGTAGCTGCTAGATAGCCACGTGTATATAGTAGGGTATTTAGATAAGAACTACCTATAAGAGATATAGAAGGTTAGAGTTTAAGACCTTTATATACCTACCCCTAAGTAGTAGCTCTCTAGCTATAACTAAAAACCTTAGCCTTTACTTTATTTATATCTCTTTTACTATAGTTATAATAAGTTAAACTCTTAAACCCTTTTAGGAAAATAAACTATTAGCTAGATTTAAATATAAAGAAGCTATAGAATATTTACTTAGAACATACTTATACTACCTAGTAAGGAAGCCCTAAACCTATAGTACTTAAGTAATAACCTAAACACTTTAACTATAAAATATAATAGGAAATAGTAAATACTACCTAACTAATATTATAACCCTAGATCTAGAAATAATAATAATCTAGACTAGCTATAGAGGTAACATAAGGTTATATAAGCCTAGCTATATAATACTTATATAAGATAAGAGATCTTAGAAATAGAAGCGTAGCTTAAAGAAATAGAAGCGTAGCTTAAAGAAATAGAAGCGTAGCTTAAAGAAATAGAAGCAGACTTATAATTAGCTAGATTAGGTAAAAGACTTATAATTACCCCTTAGATAAACACACTAATAAATCCTATATTCCTAGGTTTCCTACCTAATAGTAAGTTTATAATAAGTATATACTTATAAAGCTTTATAAAAATATAGTATAAGGTGCCTATATATAAAGGAGATACTTATAAGAATTTATAGGCATACCTATAAGATTTAAATATACTATTTTAGTTAGACCTAAGAACCTTCTAGGATAATAGAATAAAGGTAGTGTATACTAGTAGCTACCTAGCTAATAATACAAAGAAATAATAGATATGTTATATAATAGTAAATAGGATAGTTAACTATATATCCTATACCTAGGATAGATTTATATCTTAGCTAAATACTAGTATAATAAATAAAGATATAAGGTACTTAGAAGCTACTAGGATATTACTAAACCTTAGGTAAAAGTATAATTAATTATTCTAATCTTTCCTAAGTCTTTAAATAAAGGTAAAAGCTAAATTACCTAACTAAATCCCCTTATGTTTAAGAATAGTAATATTTCTAAATAGCTTAAATAATACTATAAGGTAGTATATAGTTAGCTAGGAGTTCCCTATATCTTAGAGCTATCTATAAGGCTAAGGTAAAAAAGCTAAAGTTATAATAATATCTATAATAAAGAGTTATAATAGAAGCTATAATAAAGAGGGTAGGAATAATAAGAGATAACGCTCTAGCTCCCTTATAGATAACTTATAGTAAGGTTCCTAGTAATAAGGCATAGGCTAGAAGCTATTTAAATACTATAAATACAGTAGCCCTAGATATAGCGTAAATAGATATAAAGTAGTAAACTACTTAATCTATAAGAGTAGTAAGTATACTACTAAGAAGTATAAAGATAGTAGTAATAAATCTTTAGACTTAAATAAAATTCTAATTAGTTTAGCATAAGCCTAGAATAATAGTCTTACTATAAAGAAACCTATAGATAAAAGAATAAGGATATAGGTATCCTTATAGTAAGATAACTACTAGTTAGTAATACTAATACTATTTAATATAGGTATGGAGTATTTAATAATTTACCTTAAATTATTATTAAAATAGGATTAGAAGAATATAAAGAAAGTAAAGGTAATACTAGAAAGTATAAGTAAGGATAAGATCTTACACTAAGAAATCTTATATAAACTAGTTAAGGTAAAAAATAGTATAAGCTATATAAAGGTCTACTAAGTTAGCTACTATATTACTAATATAGGGAAGGGAATACTCTTAGGAATAGACTAAACCCTAGAGTATAAACCTATAGTAATAGACTAGAAGTAAGGTTTTTAGAGGTTTTTAATAACTAAAGAATATATTATATTTACTTTAAGTAAGTAATAACTATATAAGGTAGTAAAGTAATCTTTTATTATACTATTACTAGTATTACTAAAAGTTAGAGTAGTTAAGCTTAAAATAAAAGAGGGAGATACTAATAAAGTTTTACTAATAGAAGATATAGTAAGTAATAACCTAACTTATAATATAGTTATAGTAAAGGTAATAGGTAATATCTAGCCCTTAAAGAAAAAGAAACTAAGAAGTATAATAGTGCTTTAGGTAGTGTTTTATAAGGAGCTAGTAGTGTTTATATAAGAAATAGATAGTAATATACCTTAATAGTAAATCCTAGAGAAGTATATAGAATTTATAGATATATTTTTAAAAGATCTAGCTAGTAAGCTCCTAAAACTTAGGGGTTACACTTATATAATTAAATTAGAAGAGGGGAAATAGCTACTATAGGGACTTATATATAACCTAGTAGAAAAAAAGCTAGAGGTACTTAGGGAGTACCTTATAAGTGTGTAGGAGAAAGGATAGATTAGAAGATTAATAAGCCTAGCTAAAGCCCTAATTTTATTTATCCTAAAAAAGTTAGGGAAATTAAGGCTTTATATAGATTATAGGGGTCTTAATAGGATTACTATTAAAAATAAGGCCCCCTTACTATTAATCTCTAAAATTCTTAATTAACTAGTAGGTGTAAAGGTTTTTACGTTATTAGATCTCTAAGAGGCGTACTACTAGCTATATATCCATAAGGGTAATAAGTAAAAGATAGCGTTTTATTACTACTATAAGCACTTTAAGTACTTTATAATGCTATTTAGATTAGTAAATACGCTAGCTACTTTTTAGGAATATATTAATAATGCTCTTAAGAGACTTATAAATGAATTTTATATTATTTACCTTAATAATATCCTAATATATAGTAGTGACCCTATAAGACATATAGAGTATATTAAAAGGGTGTTAGAGTAACTTTAAGATATGGATCTTTATATTAACCTTAAGAAATGCTAATTTTTAGTATTATAAGTAAAATTCCTAGGGTTTATTATATCTAAAAAAGGTATTAAGATAAAACTATTAAGGGTTAAAGCTATTACGACCTAGCTAATACCCTATAGTGTGTTTAATATTTAATTATTCCTTAGGTTTATAAGGTTTTACTAATACTTTATAAAATAGTATAATAAGGTAGTAGTCTTACTAATAAACTATCTAAAGGGTGTTTAATTAGTAGAGTTTAAGCTAAAGCCTAGTAAACTTATAATATTTAGAGAACTTTAAAAGAAGTTCTAGGAGGCACTAATCTTAGTGCACTTTAACTTACTTTATTTACTAAGAGTAAAGATAGATATATCTAGTTATATAATTAGAGCTATATATATAATATTAGTGCTAGGTAGCTAGTACCTAGTAGCGTATCTTTTAAGGAAGTTAACTAATATTAAACTTTACTACTTAACCCTAGACACTAAGTTATTAGTAATCTAAGAGGTGTTTTAAGCCTAGAGATATTACCTTGCGTATTTAACTTATTAGATTATAGTTATTATAGACTATTTAAATTATAAGTACCTAGCTATAAAGCTAAAGCTATCTAGTAAGTAAGTAATAGTATTAGATAAGCTTTGTTTATTTAATTTTAGGATTAAATATTATATAAGTAAGCTAAACCCTACTAATGCCTTATTAAGAAAAGTAGATTATATTAGGAAGGAGCGTAGGGTAAAGGCTATGTTCTTATAGCTCCCTAACTTCTTAGCTAAGTTTTTAAATACTAAGTAATAAGGGCGCTATGTATATAATAGTATAGTTATAGGCCCTAAGGTTATATTACTTAGTGTAGTTTATAGTTTATTATAAGAGTGCTATAAGGGCTATTTAAGCCTCTAGGGTTTTAAGAAGATATAACTTTATTATATTATTAAGGAACCTAATAGTTTTATAAAGCTTATAAGTAGTATGCTAACTAAGTCTGCTTATTATAAGTAGTAAGGTTATGCCTTATCTATGTTTTCTAATGTTTCCGTAAGTCTAGCAAGCCTATAGGTTAGGAGTCTAGCTAGGTTAGTAGTTAGTAAGTAGTATAAGCACCCCCTTAAAACGCTGCTTAGCTATAATTTATCTATAAGTCTAAAAGCATACTATAAGCTAGCTACTTATAGTAGTATTATAGCAAGAATATAGGTAGTCTAGTAAACCTCTTCTAAGTTTATATATAATACTTATCCTATGTACGTAGAATTAGAGACTTTAATTTAAGTTATATTATTTTAAGTATAGTAAGGTAATAACTTTACTATAGGTTAAAGGAAGCTACTTAAGAGTAGTAACCTAGAAGCGTTATAAATATAGTTTATTAGGCCCTCTAAGCTATTAATATTTAAGAATAGAGTTTTTATTCTAGTTAGTATAAGAAAGGAAGTTATATTACTTACTTATAATAACCTAGTAGCGGGCTACTAGGGAGTTAGTAAGACCCTTTATTAGATTATAAGTTAGTATTACTAGCTAATAATAAAGAAAGATACTAAGTTATATATATAAACTTGCGTGAGCTACTAGACTTTAAAGCTAAGGTACTATAAACCTTATAGTAAGCTAGCTACGCTACTAGTACCTAATTAGCCTTTTTAAGAATTATTAATAGACTTTATTATAGGGCTACTGCCTATAAAAGATATAAACTAGACCTATGATATAATCTTGGTTATTATTAACTATTTTATAAAATATAGTATTTATATCCCTGTTTTAATGCGTATAACTAGTGATAGGTTAGCTACTATATTCTTAGAATACATTTTTAGGGATTATAGCACTCTAGAGGGTATAATTATAGACTGTGGTTTAACCTTTACTAGCGGGTTTTAAATAACCTTTTACTATCTTATTATAACTAAGTAATAACTAAGCACTACGTTTTACCTGTAAATAAATAGTTAAATAGAATATCTAAACTAAGTTTTAGAGTATTATTTAAGAGCCTTTACTTACTTTAACTAAACTAATTAGGCTAATAACCTTTTAAAAGTATAGTTTATATATAATATAAGCGCTTATTTAACTTATAGCTACACCCTAGCTAAGGCACTATAAGGCTATAACCCTAGGGGACTATAGTAAGTAGTTATAAATATTCCTATAGTAAATAACTAGGTAAAAACTTATACTATTATGCTAAAAGATAGATATATAGTAATTAAGTAGCTTTTAAGTAACTTATAAGCCTAGTATATAAAACACTATAATAAGAAGTAGACCTTAATAAAGTTTAGTATAAGTAACTATGTTTTATTGTTTATAAAGAATATTAACTTATAGTAACCTAGTAGGAAGCTAAGTATAAAGTACCTAGGCCCTTATAAAATTAAAAAGGTAATTAGTACTTATAGACTTATATACTAATTAAAGCTACTACTTAGAACGTATTTATATAATATTTTTAATATTACTAACCTTAAACTATTTATGGGGGACCTATCTAGCGTAGAAGATATATCCTTACTATAAGATAATATTATGAATAATAAGTAAGAGTTTAAAGTTAAAAAAATTATATTATATTATTATAATAGGAGATATTAGAAATACCTAGTTAAATAGAAGGGCTATAATACTTTAGAGAATTCTTAGGTAAAAAAAAGAGATTTTATTGTAATAAATATTATTAAGAATTATAAGTAGTAACTAAGTAGCTAGTTTGCGGATATAGAGGTGTATTTAATAGATTTTAGATAGTAGTAGTAATATATAAAAAAAAAATCTAGATAATTTCTTAGATAACTTAACTTATAGTTACTTTACACTAATTACTTTATTAATATATTACTTACTAGGCCCTTAGTAGTCTTACTAGTAAAATAAGGGTAAAGAATTTATCCTTATTATTAGAAGAATCCCCCTCTTTGTATATATATATATAAAGCTTACTAGGGAGGTCTAGTAGCCTAATATAAGTAAGAAGCATAGATATATTAGTAGTAAGCTACTAGTAAGTTAGTAAAGCTATAAGCTAAAGTATAAGAAGTATATATAGATAGAAGATTCTATATAATAAAATATAAACTATTAGAAATATTAATCTAGACTTCTAGATTAATAGTATTATTAAGTAGTAATATAGTAACTTATTTATTAGTATAAGCCTTATATATAACTTTTACTATAAGCTATACTTATCTTACTTACTTATACTTATTAGTATTTTTAGTAGTTAGGAGTGTATTATAAAGTTTATATTTTATATATATTAGACACTAGTAGTATATTAGTAGTAACTAAGTTATAGAAATAAGAGATATATATATTATTAAGAAAATATAGATTATTATTAGGATTACTATAAGCGTTAATATGCTTAAAGAGCGTATAGTATAACTAGGTAAACTAAGTAGTATACTAGTAGTATATTAGTATATATATTAGTAGTAGGAAAAAGAGAATAAACCCTAGTATAGTCCTTATTATTATATATATAATAAGTGTATTTTATTAAGTTATTTATATAAGTTAGAAGGGATATATAGTAAGATAGTAGTAAAGTTATACTTAGAGAATTAGTATATTAGGTTAGGATAGATTTACCCTTAATAATATATTATAGCTTTATACTATTACTATCTTTAGGTATAATAGCTTATATTATAACTTACTATATATAGTAAATATAAGGAATTTTTATTTTACTAGTATTACTAGCTATAAGTTAGTAAGGTAAGCACTAGGGGGACTTAAATATTATACTTATATAGAAATTTTAGAAGCTAAATATTTTTTACTAGGAGACTTTAGAAGGAATATTATAGGAGTCTTTAAAATAAAAGGAGGTAGTAGTAAAAAAGTAGTTACTTATATTAAAGATATTATTAATTACTAGTAAGTTAGTAGTAATATACTATAAGAAACTTATAGGTAAAAGGTAAGTAACTAATATTCTAGTGTTTAAGAGAATTCAGATATTTTAGATAAGGATAAATATAAATAATAAAGTAATACTATAGGATATTAGTAATTACTATAAGAGAAGCTATAAAGCTACTAGCTTATAGGTAAGGGTAACTTATAATACTAAGGGAGAATATAAAGGGAAGAAAAGTATATAGAAGTAAGGGAAAGTAAGCCTCTTTTATATTAGCCTTAGACCCCTAAGTAATCTACATGCTATATATAGCTAATCTAGGAATTATAATATTTATAGTTATAGCTACTACTAGTAAATACACACGCTAGCTATAAACTCCTAGTAAGATTAATATAATATCCCTAATATTAGATAAGAAGTTATTTATTTTAAATAGTATATATTACCCTATCTATTTAACCTAATTATAAAAATTAATATAGGTAGTTTACTTACTTAGTGCTAATAACTTATTAAATAAAGGTATATATATTAAAAGTAATAAAGTAGTAAGTGTGTAGCTATCTATAATCTAAATATTATAAGAAAGATTACCTAGGTCCTAATAATATTTACCTTATTATTTAAAGTAAACATAATACTATATACTAATAGTATAGCTAGTAATATAGATATTACTATAAGTTATGTGTAGTAAACACACACTAGCTAAGTAGCTTTTTATAATTAAGAATAATTATATATTAGGGAGGTAGTATATTAGGAGTATAGAGGCTAGGGAGTCATAGATAGGATAGTTATATAATAAAGCCCTTAGGTAAGCCTTAGCTTATATAAATAACTAAGTAGCTACTAGATAGCTATATATATATAGTAGGGTATTTAGATAAGGACTACCTATAAGAGATATAGAAGGTTAGAGTTTAAGACCTTTATATACTTACCCCTCAGTAGTAGCTCTCTAGCTATAACCAAGAACCTTAGCCTTCACTTCGTTTATATCTCTCCCACCACAGTCGTGACAGGTAAGATATAACTTATAAATTAACTTCTCTTCTAGTATCTTTAGGGGGGGAGGTATATTTATAATTAGAGGGAATATTTTAGGTTCTAGATCCCTCTAGTTAATCTTAATATTTTACTATAATATTAGTAGTAAATAAGGAGGTAAGGGAAATAAAGAACTTATAAAGGTCTAAAGGATTATAAGTAAAGCTATTATCTTTACCCCTTAGTAAGTTTAATTAAATAATTAAGGATAGGTTAGGTTAGTTACTAACTAGGCCTTAATTATTTAATAAATACGCTTCTAAGGGTTTATTTATATAATAGATATGCTAATTAAATAAATAAAGATAGGTTAGGTTAGTTACTAACTAGGCTTTAATTAAGTTAATAAGCTTAGATTTAGTATAGAGCTAGTTATAGTTACTTAAGGTAAAAGGAGAGTTAGAATATACTTTTTTCTTAGTATATTTAGTATCTTAGAGTAATACTTTCTCTTTTATAAGGTAAGTCCTTAATACTAATACCTCTTTTATAAACCTTACTAATCTATAGTATTTATAAAGATAATTACTAATTAGTGTTAGTATCTATAGGATACTAGTAACCTATATATAGGGTTTTTAAGGTAGACTAAAGTGTACGTAATTATTATATATTCTAGTCTATCTAAGTAAGTAAAAGAGAGATTAAATAGAAGTAAAGAGGGTGCGCTATTTATTATAGGAAAAGGGGCCTTAATTAGGGTTATTAGCAAAGATACCATATATGCTAATGCCAATCGCGGCGCGATTAGGCTAGACATGTAGGTCCGCGATGCAACGCGCCTAGCTAATTAGAGGCGCGCAGCCTTGTTGATATCATGCTTGTTCTAACAACTAGTAACTATACTATAAATCTTAGAGGTAAGCACACTTCTTGTAACTCTTTTGCTCTTAGTAGAGCTATAGTGTATAATATTACCTTAGATTATAAAGGTGCCTTCCTTTTAGACTTCACAAGCTAGGATAAGCACGTAGCCTAGTTAAGAAGTAAGGTCTTAGTTATTAGTAAATAATCTATTTATAAATACAAAAAGCTTTACCTTCTTAAGATTAAATAGTATAAACCTTAATCCTTAGTCTAGATTATTGATTTACTATTAAATTCATTAGTTTAAGTTCTTTATATCTTAGGATAATAAGTCTTAGTGTTATATAATAACAGAGAGGTCAAAACAAGCTTCAGGTTAGCAGATTAAGGTAATATACGCGCCTTAAGCTTATTATTCTATGTACGCTTGTTTTAAATTAGTTAGTAAGATTAATTAAAGCTTTTTACTCTAGTCTCTTTACCTTAGTGTAATTATATTATTCTTAAGAGTAATAATACTACTATTAAAGGTTAGTAAGTTTCTTATAGAAAGGATTTACTTTAGTTTAGTAGTAAAAGAAGTAGTTTTTAATTAATCTTCCTCTTATTAAGAGAACTTATAGTTAGATAGTCTAATTATATTATTAGTTTATATCCCTATATACATAACGGTTAGGTTCTCCTTTATTATTATAAGTAAGCATAGGTTAAACGTAAAGGTTATTATCTAAAGTATTTCTCTATAGTAATAATAATATATTACCTACTAGTAGGTGCTAGCTTCTATAATACTATATAGAGGCTTAATTACTTATATTATTATACCTATAGGGTATAGGTGACGGATTTAGATAGGGATTTAGGCTAGAATTATATAACTAAGAAGCGTTTATACTTGCATATAGGCCTATGTAATATTACAAAGCTAGAGAATAAGGCCTAGTAATAATAACGCAGGTGTTATCACGAGAATTAATCGCTAGCTAGCTTATTAGATTATTAGGGCCTATGTAAGGATTGCTAGCTTCTCTTTATTACTATAACCTTAAATTATAAGCCTTGACTTCTTATATAGATTTATTATCTTACCCTTTACTTCATTAATAATAGAGGAATTAAAAATTTAAGTTTTACTATATTCCCTTTTATTATATTTAATAAATTTAAACACACCTTATTTAATTAAAGCATTAATTTTAGCTTTAGTAAATAGCTTAAAGGGTTTGCTAGGGGTCTTAATAATTCCTTCCTTATATAATTAGATTATAAGCTTAAGATTAGAGCTTTCCTTAGCTAATAGAAAGATATTAGTTTTATCTTTTATTTAATTTGTATAATTAATATTAGATGTAATAATAGGAGGGTTCTTTTAAGGTCTTCTAGGTCCTTACCTTAGGGGATTAATAGGAGGGGTAGCTATAGGTTATAGGGAGGTATCTTAGTTCTCTGTAAGGGCTTAGGCTTTGCCTAAGCATTTTCCGTACAGCAGGAAGGGTGGGGGCAAGCAGGAATAGGTAAGGTAAGGAAAGGGGGGCTTATATAAGGAGCTAAGGGGGTATAAGGGGTATTACTAGGGATAGCCTTTTCTCCTTTCCCTTCTCTTCCCTAAGTCTCTTAATACTATATTAACGCCTTATTATAGCCGCCTAGGGGCTAGTCTATAATAATTAAGAGACTTCCTTTAGTCTAAAAAGAAAGCTACTAAAAGAAACAAAGTAAATAATAATAGACCTAATAGATACGCTTTAGCCTCACAACTAACCTAGCTAGGGGACTTACACCCCCCTATCTAAAGCCATAGTACTACTAGAAGCCTAGAATACCTAGTTTAAGACACTTTAACTAATACTAGCATAGCAGGTAAGGGCAATTAAGAGCCTATAATAACATATATATATAAACCTAGAATTAGTAGTATAATAAAACTTCCTACTAAACACCCTAATAGACCTTACTAGAATTAATCTAGATTATATTTCACTTCAGGGGCTAGCCTTACTATCCCTTATATTATAAATCCGCTAAAAACTAATTCCTATAAGTAACCTATATAATAGTAATAAGGCTATATTTACTACCTAGAAGTTCCTAATAGAATATAAGTTAGAGGTAAATAAGGACTTTATTAGGTTTAATAAGGACTAATAGGTATTTATTTACTAAAACCTATTACCTAAGGTTTAGGCTTAGATTATATTATTCTTTAAGATAGGCTATATAAATAATTATAACCTTATAGCTTTCCTAACTTACTTAGAAATACTTTATATAAATCCTTATAGATAGGAGATAGCCCTTATAGAACTTAACTAGATAGAATAAGGGATAAGGGAGCTATTTACTATATTTTTTATTTATTTTAAATAGAAACTCTCCCTAGTAAGGGGGACCTATTAGACTAAGGATATTAAGCTAGCTAAGCTTTAACACACACTTAATAAGCATATAAGAGAAATATCTATTAGTAAGAGAATAAGCTAAATAGAATACTATATTATAGTTACTTAGTACTATAGTATTATAGTTAATATTAAATCTTATACCTTAGAGAAGAAGTTTTAAAACTAATACAAACCCTAGCTAGGCTAACCTACCCCCTAATAAATAGACTATAATAGTAATATACTTATAATAGGAGTGTGTGCTATAATAACTTAATAAGGTAAGCAAAATAAGCTAGATAAGAAGAATAAGGGCTTAAAGAGAAATATAAATTAGCTAAGGGCTAAGTAAGTAACTTAGGTAAAACTAACTAAATACTACTAAAAGAGATACTACTTATATTATAAATCTAAGGACTATTATATCTAGGAATATACCTTTCTCCTACCTTACTAACCTAAGGTCTAGATTAACTTACATAGAGTAAACGTAAAAAGCATAAATAAGGAGGTTACTATAAACTCCTTAGAAAATAAGTAGCCCTTAAGTAAAGTCTTATATAGGGGTAAAGGGGCTAGCTAGTAGCTATAGATTTAGATAAGTATAGCTAGTTTATAAATATAGATAGAGATATAGATTAATATATAAACTAACTACCTTTCTTAATCCTAGTACTCTTTAATATATATTTTTATATTAATATCTAGATTAATTATAGCTATAATTACTATAGTGCTATTAGTAAATTAGTAGTAAGATAGCTTAGCCTAGAGCTTATATAACTACTAAAATAAAGGTAAGTGTATACTATAGTAAAAATAAAGAGAAGAGGGAGGTAATAAGGAGAGGAGTCCTTCTCTATTACTTATATAATATAAGCTAGTATTAATATTAATAAGTAAGAGTTATTAGTATACTTATATATTATCCTAGGTCTTACCTAGGATATTATCTTTAGTATACTATAGCTAGAGCACTATAATATTATAATTTATATAGCAAAATAGTAACTAGTAATTAGTATAGTGAAGGGCCTTTATATTTTAGAAGCTATTAAGCGTAGGGGGGAAGCCCTAGTATAGGGGATTATTAGTTCCTTATATGTGGCTAAGGCGTAATAGGTATAAAAGATAAGGGATACTATAATAAGGTTTATAGCTATAAGCCTTAAAGAAATAATAATAATGCTATAGATTATAGTGCCTAAAATAAAACTAGATAGCTTTAATATAGCTATATTACTAAGGGAATTAGCAAACTTTATAGATCTTTTTAATAAGGCTAAAGCTAATAGCCTACCTTTATATAAGGGTTCCCTTAATTATCACATATGTTTACATAGGAATCTAGACGGATCTAAACTAACACTCCTATAGGGTTTACTATATAATATACTAAGGAATTAGTTATTAGAGGTTCGTTACTAGATAATAAATCTAATAGATAAGGGCTAGATTCGTGCTAGCTCCTTATTAGCTATAGCCCCTATCCTCCTTATAAAGAAAGTAAATAGGGGATAGTAGTTTTACGTAGACTATTGCGCACTTAATAAGATTATAGCATAGGATTAATATCTACTCCTATTAATTAAGGAAATACTACACTCCCTCTTCTAGGTATATTAGTTTATAAAGGTAAATGTTTATATAGTATTTTATAAACTATAGATAGCTAAGGGTAAGGAGCACCTTACTGCCTTTTGCACTAGGTTTAGACTATTTAAATAGTTAGTTTATTTATTTAGCCTAGTAAGTATACTAGTAACTTTCTAATAGTATATTAATAAATCCTTAGGGGATGTGTTAAGGGACTTTATAATAGCTTACCTTAATAATATTCTAGTTTACTCTAGGGGATTAGGGAAGGATTATATAGTAAAGGTATAATTAATATTAGGATGCTTATGTTCTATAGGACTATACCTTAATATTAATAAGTCTGTGTTTACTATTAAAGAGGTCTAATACCTAGGATATATTATTATAGTAAAATGCTTAATTTATCCTAATCCTATAAAGGTAATGGCTATAAGGGAATAGGTAGCACTTATAAAGCTATAGGGGGTCTAAAGCTTCTTAGGGTTTATAAACTTCTATTATAACTTTATTAGTAACTTCTCTAAGTTAGTAGCCCCCCTTATTTATCTTACTAAGAGAAATACTTTATTTTACTAGGGACTAGAGAAGGATAAGGCTTTTAAGAGGCTAAAGAATGCTTTTATTATATATCCTATCCTAGTATAATAGGATCTAGACTACCTTATAGTAGTGGAGGCTAACTACTTAGGAATAGCCCTTAGTAGTTACCTCTTATAATTAGGACTAGATAGCGTATTATACCTAGTGGCCTACTACTTTACTAGTCTTATAGTATTATAAAAGAATTATATAATCTATAATAAGGAGCTGCTAGCTATTATTTTATACTTAAAGGCATAGTTAGTAGAGTTATAAGGTATCTCTTGCTTATTTATAATTTATATAGACTATAAGAACTTAGAGTACTTTATAACACTAAGACTAATATTAGAATAGCAAGCTTAATAGGTAGATATGCTTACGCTATTTAATTTCTATTTGCGTTATAGACCTAGTATGTAAGCGTAATGCCTAGACGCCTTATCTAGGAGGGAATAGGACTAATATAGGGAGTTCTTAAGATAGGGATAGGTTCTATAGCTAATTATAATTATATAACTATCCCTATTACTAGAAACGGACCTAGATAAACCTATTACGGCCTTATATATATACTAATTATCCCTACCTCTAGTAAGGGAGGCTCTCTTTGCTAGTAAGTACCTTTAGGACCTCTAGGACTAGGCTATTACATTAGACCTTATATATAGTATATAACTAAAAGCTATTTAGGAGGGTGCTAGGAAGTTTCCCCTAGAAGTAATAATAAGAGAATAGGTTATAGATTATTCTATAAGCGCCTATAGCGCGCTATAGTTCTAGGGGCATATATAAGTCCTAGCCTAGGAACCCCTTATAACAACTCTTATCTAATAAAGTCATGACTCGCTAGTTATAGGTTACCTTAGCTGTAATACTACGTTTTAAATTCTATAATAATAGTTTTATTAGGATAGAATATTATAGGATATAGCGAGATTTATTTATAACTGCTACTATATTAGTAGCTATAAAAGCTATTAGTAACACTAGGGCTTACTAAAGCCCTTACTAATTCCTGATTGGTTTTAGTTATAAATCTCTATTAACTTTATAATAAACTTACTAGCTTTATTACCTAAGTAACCTTAATACCTTATAGTTATTACAAATAGGCTATTAAAGTTTATATAACTTAAGGCTATAACCTCTATAAAAGCTAAGGATTACGTAAAACGCTTTAAGATAGTTTAGTAAAGGTTTAGAGGATTCCCTTAGTTTATTATTATAAACTAAGGCTTAGACTAGTTAGGATAATTTTAGATAATATTATATTCCCTAGTAGGGATAGATTAATTACTCTTTATATTACACTATCCTTAGACTAATAGTGGTATAGAATAGATAAACTAGGAGGTATAGGTAATTCTACGCGTTACTATTTCCTTCTTATAGTATAACTAGCTAGAACACCTTACTACTTATTAACTAGTGATTAATAATAGAACCTTATTAGCTACTAGAGTAAGCCTAAATAGATTGCTCTACGAATATAATCTTAAACTAATTTAAACCTAACTAAATATGCCTATGTCTATAACTACACTAAAGGGGAGAGCTATTTGTTTCCTTAGCTATCTCTAAGAGGGTACTTATTTAGCTTAGGCTATAATAGCTTATATATAGTAATAGTAATAAGATATAATATTAGTATTAAGATACCTAGTGAAATATTTTTAGGTTAGGGATAAGGTATAGCTATTGCTTAGGAATATAAAGATAAACCACCCCTTAAGGAAACTTAACTAGGTAGCTATAAAGTATATAGTTATAGAAGTGCTATCCCCTCTTTGTTACGACTGTGGTGGGAGAGATATAAACGGAGTAAAGGCTAAGGTTCTTAGTCATAGCTAGAGAGCTGCTACTTAGGGGTAAGTATATAAAGGTCTTAAACTCTAACCTTCTATATCTCTTATAGGTAGTCCTTATCTAAATACCTTACTACATACATATAGCTATCTAGTAGCTACTTAGTTATCTATATAAGCTAAGGCTTACCTAAGGGCTTTATTATATAACTATCCTATCTATAACTCCCTAGCCTCCATACTCCTAATATGCTACCCCCCTAATATATAATTATTCTTAATTATAAAGAGCTACTTAGCTAGTGTATATTTACTACGTATAACCTATAGTAATATTTATATTACTAGCTATACTATTAGTGTGTAGTATTATATCCGCTTTAAATAATAAGGTAATATTATTAGAACCTAGGTAATCCTTCTTATAATATCTAGATTATAGATAGCTATATACTTACTACTTTATTACCTTTAATATATATACCTTTATCTAATAAGTTATTAGCACTAAGTAAGTAAATTACTTATATTAAGTTTTATAATTAGGTTAAATAAATAGGGTAACGCACGCTATTTAAAATAAATAACTTCTTATTTAATATTAGGGATGTTATATTAATCTTACTAGGAGTTTATAGCTAGTGTGTGTATTTACTAGTAGTAGCTATAACTATAAATATTATAATTCCTAGATTAGCTATATATAGTATATAAATTACTTAGGGGTCTAGGGCTAATATAAAAGAGGCTTACTTTCCCTTACTTCTATATACTTTTCTTCCCTTTATATTCTCCCTTAGTATTATAAGTTACCCTTACCTATAAGCTAGTAGCTTTATAGCTTCTCTTATAGTAATTACTAATATCCTATAGTATTACTTTATTATTTATATTTATCCTTATTTAAAATATCTAAATTCTCTTAAATACTAAAATATTAGTAGCTTACCTTTTACTTATAAGTTTCTTATAGTATATTACTACTAACTTACTAGTAGTTAATAATATCTTTAATATAAGTAATTACTTTACTACTACTACCTTCTTTTATTTTAAAGACTCCTATAATATCCCCTTTAAAGTCTCCTAGTAAGAAATATTTAGCTTCTAAAATTTCTATATAAGTATAATATCTAGGTCCCCCTAGCGCTTACCTTACTAACTTATAGCTAGTAGTGCTAGTAAAATAAAAATTCCTTATATTTACTATATATAGTAAGTTATAATATAAGCTATTATACCTAAAGATAGTAATAGTGTAAAGCTATAATATATTATTAAGGGTAAATCTATCCTAACTTAATATACTAATTCTCTAAGTATAACTTTACTACTATCTTACTATATATTACTCCTAACTTATATAAATAACTTAATAAAATATACCTATTATATATATAATAATAAGAACTACACTAGGGTTTATTCTCCCTTTTTTACTACTAATATATATACTAATATACTACTAGTATACTACTTAGTTTACCTAGTTATACTATATACTCTTTAAGTATATTAATACTTATAGTAATTCTAATAATAATCTATACTTTCTTAATAATATATATATCTTTTATTTCTATAACTTAGTTACTACTAATATATTACTAGCGTCTAATATATATAAAATATAAACTTTATAATACACTCCTAACTACTAAAAATACTAATAAGCATAGGTAGGTAAAGTAAGCGTAGCTTATAGTAAAAGTTATATATAAGGCTAATGCTAATAACTAAGTTACTATATTACTACTTAATAATACTATTAATCTAGAAGTCTAGATTAATATTTCTAATAGTTTACGTTTTATTATATAGAATCTCCTATTTATATATACTTCCTATACTCTAGCTTATAGCTTTACTAACTTACTAGTAGCTTACTATTAATATATTTATACTTCTTACTTATATTAGGCTACTAGACCTCCCTAGTAAGCTTTATATATATATATATAGAGAGGGGAATTCTTCTAATAATAAGGATAAATTGTCTGCCCTTATTATTACTAGTAAGACTACTAAGGGCCTAGTAGGTAATATGTTAATAAAGTGATTAGTGTGAAGTAGCTATAAGTTAAGTTATCTAAGAAATTATCTAGTTTTTTTACTATATATTACTACTACTATCTAAAATCTATTAAATATACCTTTATATCCGCGAACTAGCTGCTTAGTTACTACTTATAATCCTTAATAATATCTATTATAATAAAATCTCTTTTCTTTACCTAAGAATTCTCTAAAGTATTATAGCCCTTTTATTTAACTAGGTATTTCTAATATCTTCTATTATAATAATATAATATAATTCTTTTAACTTTAAACTCCTACTTATTATTTATAATATTATCTTATAGCAAGGATATATCTTCTACACTAGATAGGTCCCTTATAAATAGTTTAAGGTTAGTAACGTTAAAAATATTATATAGATATATCCTAGGTGATAGCTTTAATTAGTATATAAGCCTATAGGTACTAATTACCTTTTTAATTTTATAAGAGCCTAGGTACTTTATACTTAGCTTTCTACTAGGTTACTATAAGTTAATATTCTTTATTAATAATAAAACATAGTTACCTATACTAAACTTTATTAGGGTTTGCTTCTTATTATAATATTTTATATACTAGGCCTATAAGTTACTTAGAAGCTACTTAATTACTATATATCTGTCTTTTAGTGTAATAGTATAAGTTTTTACCTAGTTATTTACTATAGGAATATTTATAACTACTTACTATAGTCCCCTAGGGTTATAGCCTTATAGTGCCTTAGCTAGGGTATAGCTATAAGTTAAATAAGCACTTATATTATATGTAAACTATGCTATTAAAAGGTTATTAGCCTAATTAGTTTAGTTAAAGTAAGTAAAGGCTTTTAAATAATGCTTTAAAACTTAGTTTAGATATTCTATCTAACTATTTATTTATAGGTAAAACATGGTGCTTAGTTACTACTTAGTTATAATAAGATAGTAAAAGGTTATCTAAAACCTACTAGTGAAGGTTAAACTATAGTTTATAATAATACCCTCTAGAGCGCTATAATCCTTAAAAACATATTCTAAGAATATAGTAGCTAACCTATTACTAGTTATACATATTAAAATAAGGATGTAAATACTATATTTTGTAAAATAGTCTATAATAACTAAGATTATATTATAGGTCTAGTTTATATCTTTTATAAGTAGTAACCCTATAATAAAGTCTATTAATAATTCTTAAAAAGGCTAATTAGGTACTAGTAGCATAGCTAGCTTACTATAAGGTTTATAGTGCCTTAGCTTTAAAGTCTAGTAGCTTACATAAGTTTATATATATAACTTAGTATCTTTCTTTATTATTAGCTAGTAATACTAACTTATAATCTAATAGAGGGTCCTGCTAACTCCCTAGTAGCCTGCTACTAGGTTATTATAAGTAAGTAATATAACTTCCTTTCTTATACTAACTAGAACAAAAACTCTATTCTTAAATATTAATAGCTTAGAGGGCCTAATAGACTATATTTATAATACTTTTAGGTTACTACTTTTAAGTAGCTTTCTCTAACCTATAGTAAAGTTATTACCTTACTATACTTAAAATAATATAACTTAAATTAGAGTCTTTAATTTTATATATATAAGATAAGCGTTATATATAAACTTAGAAGAGGTTTACTAAACTACTTATATTCTTACTATAATACTACTATAAGTAGCTAGCTTATAGTGTGCTTTTAGACTTATAGATAAATTATAGCTAAGTAGTGTTTTAAGGGGGTGCTTATACTACTTGCTAACTACTAATCTAGCTAGACTCCTAACCTATAGGCTTACTAGACTTATAGAAATATTAGAAAATATAGATAAGGCGTGACCTTACTACTTATAATAAGCAGACCTAGTTAGTGTACTACTTATAGGCTTTATAGGACTATTAGGTTTCTTAATAATATAATAAAGTTATATCTTCTTAAAACCCTAGAGGCTTAAATAGCCCTTATAGCGCTCTTATAATAAACTATTAACTACACTAAGTAATATAACCTTAGGGCCTATAACTACACTATTATATATATAGTGCCCTTATTACTTAGTATCTAAAAACTTAGCTAAGAAGTTAGGTAGCTATAAGAATATAGCCTCTGCCCTATGCTCCTTACTAATATAATTTACTTTTCTTAATAAGGCATTAGCAGGGTTTAGCTTACTTATATAATATTTAATCTTAAAATTAAATAGATAAAGCTTATCTAATACTATTACTTACTTGCTAGATACCTTTAGCTTTATAGCTAGGTACTTATAATTTAGATAGTCTATAATAACTATAATCTAATAAGTTAAATACGTAAGGTAATATCTCTAGGCTTAAAATGCCTCTTAGATTACTAATAACTTAGTATCTAGGGTTAAGTAGTAAAGTTTAATATTAGTTAACTTCCTTAAAAAATACGCTACTAGGTGCTAGCTACCTAGTACTAATATTATAAGTATAGCTCTAATTATATAACTAGATATATTTATCTTTACTCTTAGCGGATAAAGTAGGTTAAAGTGCACTAAGATTAGTGCCTCCTAGAACTTCTTTTAGAGTTCTCTAAACGCTATAAGTTTACTAGGCTCTAGCTTAAACTCCACTAGTTAAATACCCTTTAGATAGTTTATTAGTAGGATTACTACCTTACTATACTATTTTATAAAGCATTAGTAAAACCTTATAAACTTAAGGAATAATTAAATATTAAATACACTATAGGGTATTAGCTAGGTTATAATAGCTTTAACCCTTAATAGTTCTATCTTAATGCCTTTTTTAAATATAATAAACCCTAGGAATTTTACTTATAATACTAAAAATTAGTACTTCTTAAGGTTAATATAAAGATCTATGTCTTAAAGTCACTCTAGCACCCTTTTAATATACTCTATATGTCTTATAGGGTTACTACTATATATTAGGATATTATTAAGGTAAATAATATAGAATTTATCTATAAGTCCCTTAAGAGCGTTATTAATATATTCCTAAAAAGTAGCTAGTATGTTTACTAATCTAAATAGTATTATAAGGTACTTAAAGTGCCTATAGTAGTAATAGAACGCTATCTTTTACTTATTACCCTTATAGATATATAGCTAGTAGTATGCCTCTTAGAGATTTAATAATATAAAAACTTTTACACCTACTAGTTAATTAAGAATTTTAGAGATTAATAGTAAGGGGGCCTTATTTTTAATAGTAATCCTATTAAGACCCCTATAATTCATATAAAGCCTTAATTTCCCTAACTTTTTTAGGATAAATAAAATTAGGGCTTTAGCTAGGCTTATTAATCTTTTAATTTATTCTTTCTCCTATACACTTATAAGGTACTCCCTAAGTACCTCTAGCTCTTTTTCTACTAGGTTATATATAAGTCCCTATAGTAGCTATTTCCTCTCTTTTAATTTAATTATATAAGTATAACCCTTAAGTTCTAGGAGCTTACTAGCTAAATCTTTTAAAAACATGTTTATAAATTCTATATACTTCTCTAGGATTTACTATTAGGGTATATTACTATCTATTTCTTATATAAATACTACTAGCTCCTTATAAAATACTACCTAGAGTGTTATTACACTTCTTAGTTTCTTTTTCTTTAGGGGCTAGATATTACTTATTACTATTACTATAACTATATTATAAGTTAGGTTATTACTTACTATATCTCCTATTAGTAAAACTTTATTAGTATTTCTCTCTTTTATTTTAGACTTAATTACTCTAACTTTTAGTAATACTAGTAATAGTATAATAGAAAACTACTTTACTACCTTATATAGTTATTACTTACCTAAAGTAAATATAATATATTCTTTAGTTATTAAAAACCTTTAAAAACCTTACTTCTAGTCTATTACTATAGGTTTATACTCTAGGGTTTAGTCTATTCCTAAGAGGATTCCCTCTCCTATATTAGTAATATAGTAGCTAACTTAGTAGACCTTTATATAGCCTATACTATCTTTTACCTTAACTAGTTTATATAAGATTCCTTAGTATAGGATCTTATCCTTACTTATACTTTCTAGTGTTATCTTTGCTTTCTTTATATTCTTCTAATCATATTTTAATAATAATTTAGGGTAAATTATTAAATACTCTATGCTTATATTAAATAGCGCTAGCACTACTAACTAATAGTTATTTTACTATAGGGATACTTATATCCTTATTTTTTTATTTATAGGTTTCTTTATAGTAAGACTATTATCCTAGGCTTATACTAAACTAATTAGAATTTTATTTAAGTCTAAAGATTTATTACTACTATCTTTATACTTCTTAGTAGTATACTTATTACTCTTATAGATTAAGTAGTTTACTACTTTATATCTATTTATACTATATCTAGGGCTACTATATTTATAGTATTTAAATAGCTTCTAGCCTATACCTTATTATTAGGAACCTTACTATAAGTTATCTATAAGGAAGCTAAAGCGTTATTTTTTATTATTCCTACTCTCTTTATTATAGCTTCTATTATAACTCTTTATTATAGATATTATTATAACTTTAGCTTTTTTACCTTAGCCTTATAAATAGCTCTAAGATATAAGGAACTCCTAGCTAACTATATACTACCTTATAGTATTATTTAAGCTATTTAGGAATATTACTATCCTTAAACATAAGGGGATTTAGTTAGGTAATTTAGCTTTTACCTTTATTTAAAGTCTTAGGAAAGATTAGAATAATTAATTATACTTTTACCTAAGGTTTAGTAGTGTCTTAGTAGCTTCTAAGTACCTTATATCTTTATTTATTATACTAGTGTTTAGCTAAGATATAAATCTATCCTAGGTATAGGATATATAGTTAACTATCCTATTTACTATTATATAATATATTTATTATTACTTTATATTATTAGCTAGGTAGCTACTAGTATACACTATCTTTATCCTATTATCCTAGAAGGTTCTTAGGTCTAACTAGAATAGTATATTTAAATCTTATAGGTATACCTATAGATTCTTATAAGTATTTTCTTTATATATAAGTACCTTATACTATATTTTTATAAAGCTTTATAAGTATATACTTATTATAAACTTACTATTAGGCAGGAAACCTAGGAATATAGGATTTATTAGTATATTTATCTAAGGGGTAATTATAAGTCTTTTACTTAATCTAGCTAATTATAAGTTTACTTCTATTTCTTTAAGCTATACTTTTATTTCTAAGATCTCTTATCTTATATAAGTATTATATAGCTAGGCTTATATAACCTTATATTACCTTTATAGCTAGTCTAGATTATTATTATTTCTAGATCTAGGGTTATAATATTAGTTAGGTAGTGTTTACTATACCTTATTATATTCTATAGTTAAAGTATTTAGGTTATTACTTAGGTACTATAGGTTTAGGGCTTCCTTACTAGGTAGTGTAAGTATATTTTAAGTAAATATTCTATAGCTTCTTTATATTTAAATCTAGCTAATAGTTTATTTTCCTAAAAGAGTTTAAGAGTTTAACTTATTATAACTATAGTAAAAGAGATATAAATAAAGTAAAGGCTAAGGTTCTTAGTTATAGCTAGAGAGCTACTACTTAAGGGTAAGTATATAAAGGTCTTAAACTCTAACCTTCTATATATCTTATAGGCAGTCCTTATCTAAATACCTTATTATATATACATAGCTATCTAGCAGCTACTTAGTTATCCGCGTAGGCTAAGGCTTACTTAAGGGCTTTATTATATAACTGTCCTGTCCGCGACTCCCTAGCCTCCGTGCTCCTAACACTCTTATAGTCTAACTTAATATACTAAGGGGTATCTATCTAGTTTTTCATATAAACCTTATTAAATATATAGTAGAAGACCCGCTCCTAAGCTAATAGCTATAAGACTTATACCTAGGTCCTAAATAAGTCCTAGCGGAGGGTAATAATAAGCTTATAGAGGAATATTAGGTTAAGCAGATTCTAGTAGCTTAGAATATATAGGGGTAAGGAAAATAATAGAATATCTTAGTTAAGTAAGTAGAATACTCCTAACTAATATAGGAGCTACTAGAAAGCATAAAGAAAATACAAGCACTTAACGAATTTAAGGCAAAATAAGGTAATATATAAACTAATAATAAACTAAATTAATTTTAGAAAACTTATATAGCTATAAAGACTCCTATAAGCACCCTAGATACCTACCTACTATATTTTATTACTACTACTTAATAAGAATACTTATTTAGTAAGTTATTACCTTAATTACTAGGAGAAGATAGATAGGAGGGTATTACCTCTAGCTAAAGTTATACTACTACTACTATAGCTATAGCACTTTCTTTACTAGGTAATAGGTATAGTATAATAAGTTATTTATCTAGTTTATATTAGGTATAACCTAAAACTAGGATAGTATAAGTAAGGTTAGTATAGGGAGTATAAGTAAGAGGGGGTGTAATAGGAGATCTAGTAGGAGAATAGTGTGTAGAAGGAGAATAGCTAGGAGAAGGAGGTGTATTATTTCTAGCTAGAGGATAGCTAGCTCCTAATAACCTAGGAATATAATTATAAGTTAAACCTAATATAAAAGAATAGCGTAAATAATACTAGTAGTAACGTAAAGGAGATTTATTACTTAACCTAGTAATCTAAGAATGTTAATAGATCTTATCTTAGTAATAAGGTAATAAAGCTTAGAGAAGCGTAGTAGACTAATTATATATCTTTATATATATTACGCTTAGCTTACTTATAACTTATTAGTTCTATTAGAATAAAACACCTATAACTTATTATATAGATTAAGCTATACTATAATTACCTAAAGGGCTAGTGCTAATAAAAGAGGTAATATTAAGACTAGTTATATTTATTATAGTAGTATTTATAGCTAGGAATACCCGAAGGGCTAACTAAATAGAAGCTAGGTTAAACTAAGCCTAGGTAAGGAGGGGGTTTTACTAATTAATAAGGTAGTAATACCTTTAAGATAGGATAAGTATTTTCTTTTTTATTTCCTTAGTCTTTAGGACTCTAGGTTTAATAATATATATACCCATAGTAATCTTTACCTTAATATTCTTTAATATATAATAGAGATATAGGTTAGTAAATCAGAGCCTAGTATACTAAATATAAGTAAGATATTACCTCTAATATAAAGAATAGAATTCCCTAGACTTAGGTAAGTAGTATTTTAGTATACTAGTAGTAAGGGCCTGTTTTATATATAGCCTATAAGGGCGCTAGATAGATTAGGGGGTAGTATATTATTTATTATTAGAGTTACCTTCTATAAGAAACTTACTAATAAAATAGGATAAGGGTATTATAGGAGTAGCTAGAGATAGAGAAGGGTTAGATAAATTATAAGGTATATCTAATAAGGGAGTAATTATTTAAGAAGTAAGGTGTTGATTCCTTCGGATCTTCATCGGTTCAATCGTGGCCAAAGACCGGACCGAATTGTGGGTCCGGCGCGATGCACGCGATATGATTGGCTGCATCAATTCGCCACCCCCTTTTGTGCCCCACATACCGTTTTCGCCCACTTTCCTAGCATCTAGACTTTCCCTCTCTTTTCCCTCTTCTCTTTCCTAGCTAACTAACTAACTATCATTGACTTTAATTATATAGGATTTATTACCTGCGCAGGACCTTGGTGTATCTAACACTAATTAGTAGTTAACTTCACAACCATAAATAAGCTAGGTATTATAAGAAAAGACATTTCTACAGACGCCACTACTACTACCCCTTATTATGCCGTAATAGTCATTATGGTAAAGAGGTATAACTATATAAGTGTGCTAAAGAAAGAGACTAGAATCCTAGTTACGGGCTTGTTAGGCTTCTAAGGAATTGATTTATTAACCCTTAGGCTTAGGGATATAACTTCGTTATATCTATCTAGGATATTGTTATTAATTATTGATTTTATTGTCTATTATAAGAAAACCAACTAAATAACCGAATCTATTGCCGCAAGGCATTTATTTCGAACCTGACGTTGAATAACCTTAGCTAAGCTAGCTAACACATCTATAACTTCTCTATAAATATTCCCTTCATCTAGCAGACCTTTAATCTCTCCCTATAAGCATCTACTGCTTGATTTTTTTTACCCCCTTTATTATTAGTGCTATTCGCCCTATACTTATTAGTAAGAAAAAGAGATTACCTCCTTCCCTTCTTTTTATAAAAAACAGGAAGGGCAATTCCTATTAATTCCTTATTACTTTTCTTATTACTTTTGCTTACTTTTAGCACTTCTACCGCTTTTTTTATCCCTATTAATTTACTCCTATTACTACTTTTTCCTTTAATAGTTAAAAATAGTAGAGGAATCTAGACCTTCCATAAGAGCAAAGGCTACTAGTAATAGCAAGGCTCTAACTATCACCCCTGAAAGACCTTAAGAGCATAAGTTACCCTTATGCCTTTAATAGCTTACTTATAACTTCTCTAGTAATTAGAAAGAATCCGTTAAGCTAGATCTAGAGACTACTACATAGCTTAAGCTTAATAACTAGATTATAAGATTTATTAACCTTAGTAAGCATTAAGGCTAGAGAGATAATAACCTATAGGAATTATTCTAAGAAGACTTTAAAGGCTAGTCTAAAGACACCTTTAAAAGGGTATCTAAGGATATTATTAGAGAATTACGTAATTCTTTACGAGATTATAGCGTTCTTATTAGGCAAGGCCTAGGATATTTAATCCTAGTATTGCTTAAGGAAGTGCTTTATTAAACCTTAATGCCCCTTTAGTTATAGGAAAGATTACAAGAAAGACTATAATCTTCTAAACCCCTAGAACCTTAATATTAATAGCCCTAATAACCTACCCTAGAAATTAACCTTCCCTAACCCTAGAGATTGCTTAAACCCTCATACAAACCCCTATAATAATCCCTATTATACTAATAGCTTCACCTGGATAATTGTTATTAAGAATAACTAGTGGACTATTATTTATAATAAATTATGCCTTTATAGTAATTCCCCTCTAAAAATTAGATTACAAAGAAGATCTTAGAGCTTATAAAGATATATAAGGATAGTAACTACTATAGTAAAAAGCTATATAACTTCTTAACGCCAAAGATTACGCTCTTTGAAAACAAGTGTGATAGAATTAACCTTCCTTGAACGTATTATTAGAAGGCTTTCCCTATTATATTAATAGGTAATACTAAGTAATACTACCTTAATTACCTCTTTAGGAATAACTATTCCTATAAAGAAATAATTACTTATATCTATTAGTGCTTTAAGATAAAAAGTAACTAATAATTCTATTACTATAAGTAAAGTAGTATAACACTAAAGAGCATAATTAAGAAGAATCCTAATAAAAGCAAGCTTAAGTGCCTTAAGATTATGTTATTAACCCTTAAGAAGATCTATAGAGGCCTATACCTTACTAAGATAGTAAATACTAAACTCTATAAGCAAGCCTTAAATACTATAGCTAGTATGCCTAAATATTAGATAGTGAAATATATACACTCCGCAGGCTTTAAAAGTCTTACTAGAGACCTCTATAAGGTAATTACTATTATGGAATTAAATAAGAAGTCCTTCTAATACCTTTAGTACTAATAAGGAGACCCTCTAGAGGCTATATTTACTAATTATTAGTACGAATAGTGATTATCCCCCTGTGGCGGAGGAAGTTATTACGGATAGAGCCCTAGGCTAAGCACTAAGCGCTACTTTATATGTAATAAGAGTAGCTACTAGTTCTCTAATTACTCTACTAAAGAGTATTAAAAGGAGAAAGATTACTAGTAGGCTAGTAAAATATATTATACACCCCCTTTAGAGAAGAGATTCTAGGTATTCCTTACCTCCTATAAAGGGTAGGATAATAATAAGCCTAATAAAGGCTTAGGTTAGAATTAGAAATTATATCTTTTAGCCTATATAGAAGCTAAAGATAATAATAATAATATAGAGGAGCTACTATTAATAGTATACCTAAGCATTATATAATTCTTCTGCTCTAGATTATAGACTAACTATAATGCCACTAACATTAATATCCTTGTAACCCTAAATAATTAAGCCTTCTAACATATATTCCTTAGGTAGGAGCTTTATAAGCCATAAGAGTGCGATAAAGGCTTGATTTACTATATCTTTAAAGAATACTATTCTAAAGAGGTCTTTAGAGAGATTATACCTAATACTAGCGCTATAGGAAAGTTAACTATAGGAGAAGTATAAGTAAAGGCTTTATTAAGATTAATACCTTTATTAAAGGTAACCCCTTATAAACCCTAAATTATTATATTTAGCGCTGGATTAGTAGTTACAAGAGAAATCCTTTATATGCCTATAGAACTTAGAGAGCTTAAATTTTATATTCTTAACATAGCTATGCCCTTTCTCTTCTTAATCACTAATATAGATAAAATATAAGTTAAGATTAATAACCTTACTAATATGCTTATCTAAGGTAATAAGACTATACCTATTATATAATAATAGGGCTATCCTTAGTGGTTACTAGAAGTAAGAGAAATAGTTACCTTCTACCTTTTAGAAGGAGATATCTATTAATTATATTATTAACTTAGCTACCCTTCTATTTAATAGCTTGTAAAGATCCTTTACTAAGCTAGTCATGAAGTTAAACGCTAGGTAATTAAGGAATTAACTAAAGTCTACTACTATTACTAGATATATAGAAAGGCCCCTAGTTGATTTAAGTTTATAATTAAAGATAACCACGAATTTAACTACGAGATTATTGTTAATATTGTGTAGATTAATATCTAACTAGTGCTTCATATTGTTAATTTAGCAACATTATTCTAGGTAGCCTAATTCCTTAATCTAAAGAAGCAGAAGGCTTAAGATATCTAGGATGTAATCCGCGAATATTAGATTAATACTTATCTTAGACCTCTAGATTAGATTATCTACGATGCTAGTAACAACTTCGCTTCCGCTGAATTTAGGCATTATGCTTAATTAATATTAATTAAAACTAGTGAGATGCTAATTAAAGCCTATAATAGCATTAGAAAGGTTAAGAGATACCACAGACCTTTACGCCAAGCCTATAATATTATTATAGACTTAATTAGAACGAAGCTCGCGCTAGAGTAATGTCTCTAAATAGCTATTAAGGTAATTAATAACTCTATAGGCCTAAATAGTATTATCCTAACTATACTAGTCTTTGGAGGCTACCTATAAATAATAGATAAGTTACTACTAAGCATCTCTATTATTTAATATACTAAAGTAATTCGCAAAGCCACTAATAAAGTCCGCTACTACCTAGCTTCGCGGCAGGTTCGCAATGCCCTTAAAGCCTAGAACGGCCCTAACATAGCGCCTATATATTAGCTGCCCTTATAGGCTAATATATATATGTAGAGAGAGAAAGGTAGCTAGCATAGCCTGTATAAGCTACTTGCTACTAATAGAGAGACCTATACTATTAATATACCCTATAGCCTAGCGAAGTTTTGCTTTATAGTAGTAAAGCCTTATTATAAAGACCTATATATTATAAAGGGACTAGAGTAGTAGGAGATAAAGCCCTATAATACACTAGAGCAGTAGGAGATAAAGCCTAGTAATATAAAGGAAGAAGTAACTATATAACTAACTACTACTAATAAAAGAGATTCTCTAATAGAAGAAAGTAAAGAGCTATAAGCACTAGCTAAGAGAAAGTAAGGGAGACTAAGAAAGGCCCTTATAGTATAATTTATAAGTATAGGAGAGTCTAATAAAGAGGCTTATAAAGCCTAAAAGGCCCTAAGGGGAAGCTATTAAGTTAAAGACTTATTACTATACCCTAAAGGAATAAAAGTAAGGAAAAGAAAACCTTATAGCGGTAAGAAGAACATTAGCCTAGTTTAGCTCTATATACTTATAAATAAAGATTAAGAGGAGGCCTTTATTTAAGAGATTATAACTAGAGGGATGCTAAGCATACTATTTCTTATAGCGAAGGAAGAGGCTAATTAGAACCTTGCCCTTTAGCTTTGCTAAGAAGGAAGGATTATAACCCTAGGAAAACCCTTTAAGTAGTCTGATTAAGCTAAGATTAACGCTTTATAAGCTTAGGATATATTTAAATTCATTAAGTTTAACCTAGCGAAGCACGGAGGTTATAGAATCTTTAATTCTCGTATAGTTAGAGAGATTAAAGGCAAAGGAACAGACTTGCCATACAAGAAATCCTGTCTTATTATACAAGGCTATAATAATAAAGGAAAGGAATTTATCCTAACGCAATCGCTAATAATATAACATGCGAGCTAACAACTAATCGTAGCTATTGCTCCGTTATTAAAAAGAAGAGGTATTTACCTTTAGATTCGCGATATTACGCAAGCCTACACGCAATCGCATATAATACTAATAAGGCTAATTATTGTGAGACTACCGAAGTAAATTACACATCTCTTTCTAGAAGGGACTGTAATTAAATTAATCAGACCTCTTTATAGGATTATAGAGGCCGGAACCTACTAGTAAGTAATGTACTTCTGTCACTACAGGGATAACCTTAATATAATAACTTTAACCTATAATCCCTGCTTATTAATTATAGCTCTAAATAATAAGAACCTCTTTGGCATTATTAGAATGTAAACCGATAATATATTAGGCCTAAGTGATAATAACTTCTTCTAAAAAGAAGAGAAAGAGCTCTAGAAGGCTAATTTTATAGCTAAAGAAAAGCAATAATTAACTACTAAGAACCCCCTTATCTTTAATAGCTATATCTTAACCTAGAACACTAATAATTTGCTAATCTTAACCTAGAAAGGTTAGAGTTAGAAGATTAAGGAAGTTAATCCTTAATCCTTAATAGTAAAGTAAGATTACATGAAGTAATAAGCGTAAGGAAGCTATATTATAACTATGTGTTAACCGGAGGCTTTATATAACCTTTTAATTATAGCTTAACACTAAGAGCTCTTTACGAAAGATATTATATATCTTAATAAATGCCTTAAATAGTAAATTAAGAATTAATAACACGGACTGCAATATATCCCTTTAGTTCTTGAAGAGGCAAAGCTCTTTGTGTTTGTAGATGGATTGCTTACTAATAATAAGGATTTAAGCTCATAGATTAGATACGTGATCGTGATTAGCAACGAGATAATATAAGATGATAATACCTTTATTATAAAAGGCAATATTATTATATATAGCTTAATAAAGAGTAAGAGAGTCACTTATAGCGCGCTTACCTCTAAAGTTATATAGTATAGTTTAAGGCATAGACATTACTTATATGATTTCCATGACTTTACATTAGATTACGGATTAATTAAAGATGCCTTGAATTCCTATGATTCTCTATACTAACTCTTTTTCGTTATATAAATATCTTATAAAGCTAGGAACCACAAAGAAGAAAAGACTAATAATTAATATTATGGCTCTTTATTAATTATACAAAAGGTATAAGATTTACAAAGTTAGATAGATTAACGGTAACAACAATCCGGCGGATGTAATAATAAAAGCATCGCTAAATTTATTGCTTTCCTCTTTAATTAATTTAAACGAATTAATAATTCGTGTTAAAGGATAAGTAAAGAGACTTATAATATTAGGAAACAGGAGCTTAGGCAAGGAATAATGGATTAATTTAATTAACTAATGCCGCGACAGCTAATTAGAGTAGCGAATTCCTATTAAGGGATTCACTAGTGTATACTTTCCTTTAATCTAATTTTTATTACGTTTTTGAGCTCTTTAGCTACGAAGGAAAAAGAGAGATTGCTAGTGTTAATTCCTTTGGATCTTCATTGGTTTAATCGTGGCTAAAGACTAGACCGAATTGTGGGTCTGGCGCGATGCACGCGATATAATTGGCTGCATTAATTCGCCACCCCCTTTTGTGCCCTACATACGGATTTCGCTTACTTTCCTAGCATCTAGACTTTCCCTCTCTTTTCCCTCTTCTCTTTCCTAGCTAACTAACTAACTATTATTGACTTCAATCATACGGGATTTATTACCTGCGCAGGACCTTGGTGCATCCAACATAAGGACTAATAGAAGAAAGGAAAGGTATAATAAAACTATAATAATAAATAAATAGTATTATATAAGGGAAGGTAAGATATAATAAGGAACTAAGTAGGATATTTATATATAGTTTAGTACTTATATTAAGTAATTAATAAACTAGTAGGGGTAGGGTTAAAGACTATAATAAATAATAGGTTAGTAGGGTAAATATATTACATACCCTTATTAGATAAATTATAAACTAGTAGGGGTAGGGGCTAGATATTATAATAATAATAGGTTAGTAGGGTAAACGCGTTACGTGTATAATAATAGCATAATAAGCTAGCGGGATGTAGGTATTATATACCTAATAGTAATAAGTAAGGAATAGGATTAAATGTAATTAAATGCCTACTAGATAATTTATAGAAAGGTAGTAGCGGAGGTAAGAGTAATTTAACTTATTTACTAATAGCATAATAGGGTATATTATAATAAAGGGGCAGGCTTAATAAGACTAAGTAAGGGCATATATAAGGGCTTAGGCTTTACCTAAGTATTTTCTATATAGTAGGAAGGGTAGGGGTAAGTAGGAATAGGTAAGGTAAGGAAAGGGGGGCTTATATAAGGAGCTAAGGGGGTATAATAGGCATTACTAGGGATAGCCTTTTCTCCTTTCCCTTCTCTTCCCTAAGTCTCTCAATACTATATCGACGCCCTATTGCAGCCGCCTAGGGGCCAGTCCATAACATTCTCTATGCTCTTAGGAGGTCTCTCTTTATTAGAATCTTTATAAAAAGGCTTAATAGAGGTTAATCTAAAAGCTTTAGGGCCTTAAGGGAGCTTAAGAGTGTAGGTTTTGCCTTCTATAGCTAATAGCTTATAGGGTTCTCTCTATTCTTTACCTTCGCGCTATATATGTATAAGTAATCCTAGTAAGAGGTTAATAGTTATAGAGGTATTAGGACTATTCCTTATAGTAAGAGTATTACTAACGTTCTATTAGGCATAAAAATGCTTAACTTCCTTTATTACTAGTTAGATTATAAGTGTTGATTCCTTCGGATCTTCATCGGTTTAATCGTGGCCAAAGACTAGACCAATTGTGGGTCTGGCGCGATGCACGCGATACGATTGGCTACATCAATTCGCCACCCCCTCTTTTGCCTCACATATAGATTTCGCCTACTTTTCTAGCATCTAGACTTTCCCTCTTTTCTCTCTCTTTCCTAGCTAGCTAACTAACTATTATTAACTTTAATTATACAGGATTACCCTTATACCTGCGCAGGACCTTAGTGTAACTAATATTGAAATGTAGGGAGCTAGTTGCCAGCTGGCAACAGCTGTACAGGTGCAAGCTCTACGGTCGGGGACCAATAGGGCTGCAACGTTAAATCAATTAACGCAACGCAACGGAAGGTTGTGGCAGTTATCAACTAATAGAATTCAATTTAGATCACTTTTATGATATCTTATAGAGCAATAGAATTAATTTTAGATACGTTGTACGGGCAATGCGGCTGTTGTTAGTTGAGAGGACTAGCTATCTAGCTAGTTGAAAAGATCTTCTTCCTCTCATAGACCTACCGACCGTATCGGTGGATCCGGGCCGCCAACGGGGTCTTACGGGCCACTTTTGATTTTCCGCAAAATTCATTTGTATGTAAAAACCAAAAAATCGACTCACCACCATACTAGCTAGTAACCCGTATGCACCAACTTTTGGTCCAAAAAATAACCTTGCATAAAGAGAAAGCCCTATCTTCAAGCTTTAATTTGCTATATGTAAAACTTTTGTACGACCTCTAGATAAAGAGAAAATCGTTGTCAAAGATAGCTATAGGGTAAGTTATGTATAGGGTAACCTGCTTACGTCACCCTAGCTTACGTCACCCTAGCTTACCTAATTACTAGTGGCGTGGTTGTAGCCACACTTGCAGCCACAACGCAATTGACTAATTAGTTATCCACACGGTCGGTCGCAGCTGTTAACAGCTGCGACGCAGCTATTGACAGCTGCCCTCGCGACCGTTGACAGCTGCAGTGCAGCTGTCAGACTTGCAAAGCAAGCTAGTAATAAGAAGGTTCTTTAACTAGAAAAGGGCTAAAAATAGGTCTTATTTTTAACACCCCCTCTACAAAAGAATTACATTTAAAAGCAATTAGAAGTGTACAAAAAGACTATAGGGAAAAATCAACAACTTTTAATAACAGATAAAAAGGGAAAAACAGGAAAATATGAAAAAAGCCCCCTTTTTGAATTCCTAGCTATTGTTAAATATAGCTCCCTTTTTAACGTTGTTTTTTGGTTCCCTGTTGAAGGGAATTAGTTGTTGGTTTAATAATTATTAAGCCCTAAAAGCTTAATAAAAGCCTGATGAAGAGGTCTAGAAAGAGGTTTCGTAAGACTATCTGCAGGCATTGACTTCGTATCTAGATATTCAATCTTAGCTAAACCCTCTAAAACCTATTGCCTAATATAGTTGAACTTTAGCAATGTATGCTTTGTACGACTATGTAAAGCAGGGTTATAAGCAGTAGTTATAGCGCCTTGATTATCGCAATATATCTGGATAGGGGGAGAAATAGGGGTTTTTAGCTCCTTAAATAAGCCCTGAAGCCACTGAAGCTCCCGGAAGGTCTCGCAGATAGCATCAGCTTCAGCTTCTAGTGTTGATAGAGCTATTGTACTAGCTTTCTTTGATTTCCAGCTAATAGGTCCGCCAGCTAGCTTGAATAGATAAGCATAGGTTGATTTTGAGGTCTTTTTATCCCCTGCAAAATCACTATCACAATAACCTATTAGGCTTTTGCTAACTAAACCTTTAGGGTCTCCCCTATAGATAATAGCAAGGAATCTAGTCCCTAATAGATACCTTAGCAGATTTTTAGCTGCTTTTAGGTGTTCTATATAAGGGCTAGCTAGTGCAGTAAATAACCACTGTAGCGTGAAAGCTGTATCAGGCCTTGTAAGCAACATTAGGTACATTATAGTCCCTATAATGCACTGATAAAGCTTGATTTCGCTAGCTATTAAAAGCTTAGTTGTCTGCGTAGCTAAAACGCCTGGCTGAAGAGGTATGCTAATAGGCTTACTATCTAGCATATTAAATCGTTTTAAGGCTTCTAATATATACTGAGATTGATGAATTTTCAGTATTCTATTAGGCCTATCTCGTACGATTTAAACCCCTAAGAAGAATTCAGCAGGCCCCCTATCTTCTATTGGATAGACTTTATGAAGTTCCTTTTTAAGCCTTTGGATATAAGATAAATCCGGTCCAATTAGAAGACAGTCATCAACGTACGTAATGACGAAGGTTTTGGTTGAAGGATTAAAGAAGATAGCTGGGTCAGATATTAAAGGGTTAAATCCTAGGGATTTAAGCACTAATATTAGCGCTTGTTGCCATTCCCTTGAGCTTTGTTTTAGGCCGTATAAAGACTTCTGTAATAAAATTACTTGATCTTTAGAAGGTTTCCAGCCAAAACTTCTAGCTAATTTAGCTAGTTTAGGATTTGCCTCAAGGAATTCAATAAACCCTTCTGGAATAACCATATAAATCTGTTGTTGTAGCTTACTATTAAGAAAAGCTCCTATAAAATCGATTTGTTCGATTTCCCAGTTATTCCAAGCCGCTAGGGCTAGTAAAATCCTCCAGCTAGGGGGAATGCTTGTGGCAGCGAAGGTCTCTAGGTAATCTAGGCCTTCGATTTGCATAAATCCCTTAGCAACGAGTCGAGCCTTATATTTTAAAGGATTATTTTCTTTATCCTTTTTAAGCTTATAAACAAGCCTATTCTTTAGTACTTTTCGGCCCTTAGGGATTTGATCTTTCCCTATAAATTTAAAAGTACCAGCCTTTAGAAGCTGTTCGTATTCCTTGTACGTGGCTTCTATCCATTTATCCCTTTCAGGGCTAGATATAGCCTGCTTCCAGGTCTTAGGCTCGGGGCTAATAGGATTCTTTTCCTTTAGCTTCTCCCGTACCTTAAAGCAGATTTCTTTTATGAAATCTAGAGAAGAAGGGGAACTAATATCAACATCCATAGGGTCGATATTAGGGTCGAAATCGATAATTTTGTCAAAATCGAGGTCCGAAGTCGAAATCTGATTTCCTGGTTGAGTTATAGGCTGCGCCTGTATGGGATCCGCTGGAATTAAGCCTTTAGGGGGTTCTTTGGGGCCTGTAGGTGGTTTTTCTTGACCTACAGGGATACCTATGTTGTCTATAGGATAATCCTTTGAACCTTGGTCTAGATTTTGTTGATTTTCATTTTCTAGATCATTTTCCCCCTCTAAAGGGTTATCCCCTATAGAAATCCTAGGTAAGCCTTTAGAAACAGGGCCTATAGGTTCTATAATCTTAATAAAGCTAGTCTTTGTAACTAGCCTTTTAGAGGGGATGTACACTAGGTAGGTGTTAGAACCTAGTGTAGCTAAAAGTCTTCCAGGGATAGTCCTAGCTGCTAACTTCTGGGCTTTAGGTTGTTTTTCCAGGGGGATTAGAATCTCACAGTGAGATCCTATAGCTCTAATACTGCTAATATCAGTTGTATAAGGCTGATTTAGCTCCCTAGATAGCAGCTGTTCAGGGCTTTCATCCTTAGTGGTATTAGCAGTTATATTAACTAGGTTAACAACTGCAGGTAATACAAAACACCATAAAAATAACGGTAATTTTGCCCACTGGATAGTAGCCCTTAATCGATCTAGAATAGTACGAATTGAACGTTCTGCTAATCCATTTTGCTCATGGATATAGGGACTAGAAGTCGTAAATTTGATCCCTTTAGAATTCAACTAAGCTTGACAACTAGAATCGATTTCCTGGCCCCCATCGAAGTGAAGGTGCCTAGGATATTGACCTAGTTGATTTTTAAGCCCTCTGAAGAAGCCTTTGATAGCCTTATAAACAGTTGGGCCTTCCTTATTAGGTAATAAGATAACCCACTTATATCTAGTCTTTCGATCAACTAGAAATAAGCAAATTGACTGCTTATTGTACGGCGTGGGGCTGATTTTTAGCGTATCCCCCTCTATTCGATCTAGAGCTCTTGGGGGGTCAGGGATAGCTAATTTCCTGGGTCTTCTAACTGCCTTAGATTGATCACAAGCAATACATCTAAAATCCTTATCCTTAATTTTAGAAAAATCAGGGATTCCTTTAGTTATAAGGCTAGTTTTCTTTAGCAAAGGAAGACCTAGGTGCCCTAATCGTACATGCCATAGGCCAGCTAGTTCTAACAACCGTTGATATTGAAGATCCTTAGGGTCTGAATTAGGATCTAGACTAGGGCCCTCTTCACTAGTCCCCTGCTGGGCCCCTTGAGAACCACAGGCCTCTTGGAGAGGTATTAGGGACCCTTTTCCTCCACTAGGGCCCTCTAACACCCCTAAATCTATTTCCTTAGATTTATAAGGGACCCAACCTGGGGCTATAGGCGAAGAAGAAGGGACTAATTCCCCTAAATCATCCCGTACGATTTCTTCAATATCATCATCATTTTCGTCGATTTCGTCTAAATCAGAAGCCCAATCCGGCTTTTTAGAGGGAATTTGAACCTCTATAGGGTAACTATGACCCTTAAAAGCGGCGTAGGTAAAAGGTCGGATATAATGCGAATTATTACAGGGCCCTTTAGATAACTTAGGCGTAGATTGGTTTTTAACGTGGAAGAAAAAACCATGTTTTTCTATATCTAAGGTTGCAATAAGAGACCTATCTTTAAGATAAAGTAGGTTTTTTATAAGGCAACCACCAGATATATAGTGCGTAAGTCCACTAACTATATTAACATCAAGCTGAGGAAAATATAGCGCATCTTTAAGCACTAAGGTCCTATATTTAGCTGGATTTTTCTGATATAGGACCTCAAAAACAGCACTACCGTGACCCTTAGCGTAAATAGGGCCACCACCAGTTATGATAGGGTCGGATTCCCCCTTTTTATAGGGGGTATAATCCCTAAAGACCTCCCTAGAATTAACAATATGTACAGTCGAACCTGTATCATATAATAGGGCCTTTTTCATGTCTTTGCTGTAATAATTAAAACCATTTAAGGTTTTAATTTCTTGATTTTCATTATCCGATTCACTAGAGCTAGAATCAGAGCTGCTATCACTAGAGCTCTTATAACTAGTCTTATGAAGGCTAGGCTTCTTGTACGGTTTAAGAGCACCGTTAGAAAGGTTGTAATTTCCTAGCATAAAAGATCCCTCTCCAGAGGTCTCTTTATTATCCTTTTTATCTGATTTTTGACCTTTTTGCTTCTTCTTCTTCTTCTTATTAGAAGAAGAATTAGAATTAGAAGAGCCCTTATTTTCTTCAGAGCCTCCTTTCTTCTTCTGATCCTTAGGGGCCTTTTCTTTTTCTTTGGCACCCTTTTCAAGGTTTTTAGCCCTATAATTCAGGGCTTTGGATACCGTAGATGACTTATCCCTCTGTTCTGCTAGAAGGTCTGCCATCAAAAATTGAAGATTTAGGGCTTCTAGGTGAGCCCCTATAGCCCTATTCGTGCGCATGCTGAATCGTTGCCTCTCAGCCCACTGAGGGAAGGTTGATTTTAGGGATTGAAGATATTGATTAACCTGATCTATCGGAGCAATCAGGACCCCTGAAATCGATAATCTAGCTAGTAGATTATTAAAGACTGCATTAAAGGACTCTAGAGTCCCCTTAAACTCTTGAAAATTCAGGTTATGAAATTCTGAATATAGGGACCCCCTCTGGATTTCAACGCTATGTGAATATTGCCTTACAAGTAAATTATAGGCTTCTTCAGGTGATTTTTGCCAAGTTATAGCGGCTTGGGGTCCTTCCGTACAACTATCCCTTAGTAACATAAGGATAATAGCTTGATCTGGATCCCCTAGCGCCCTAGAACTCTCCGGATTATCTAGAAAATTAGGCATGCCTAAAGCTTTAAATTGGATAGTTAGGGCTTGTTTCCATTGTTCGAAATTTTCGGCTCCTTTAAGCCTAGTAGTCTCTGGAAAACTATAAACCCTTTTATTAAATTCCTTAATAATTGAATTATTAAAGGTTGCTTGTACAGAGCTAGATTCAGCTTGATTTTTTAGGCTGCATCTTGCTGCTGACTAGCGGGCTTATCAGATTCCACACCCTCCATACGACTATTTACAGTTATAGATAGGCTTTCTAGCTTCTCTAATAACTGGTCTATAGTTGCTTGTTGCTTAATAGCCTGCTCTTTTAGCTGGTTATTTAGAACCTCTTGCGCACTAGGGTCAGGGATAACAGGTCCCTTTCCCTTTCCTTTGGTATCCATTTTCCTTTTTATAGAAGGGAAAAGCTTCTATCTCGCGGGTCCTTCCTTTTTTATAGAAGTGAAGTCTTCTGTATTTGAAATTTATTCCTTTTTATAGAAGGGAAAAAGCTTCTATCTCGCGGATCCTTCCTTTTTTATAGAAGGGAAGTCTTCTGTAGCCACAATTGATTCCTTTTTATAGAAGGGAAAAGCTTCTTTCTCGCAGGTCCTTCCTTTTTTATAGAAGGGAAGTCTTCTGTAATCATACACAAAGTGACCTAAAAGGAATCTATAGTGATAGAGCCGGGCTCATAACCTATAGAAATGTAGGGAGCTAGTTACCAGCTGGCAACAGCTGTACAGGTGCAAGCTCTACGGTCGGGGACCAATAGGGCTGCAACGTTGAATCAATCAACGCAACGTAACGGAAGGTTGTGGCAGTTATCAACTAATAGAATTCAATTTAGATCACTTTTATGATATCTTATAGAGCAATAGAATTGATTTTAGATACGTTGTACGGGCAATGCGGCTGTTGTTGGTTGAGAGGACTAGCTATCTAGCTAGTTGAAAAGATCTTCTTCCTCTCATAGACCTACCGACCGTATCGGTGGATCCGGGCCGCCAACGGGGTCTTACAGGCCACTTTTGATTTTCCGCAAAATTCATTTGTATGCAAAAACCAAAAAATCGACTCACCACCATACTAGCTAGCAACCCGTATGCACCAACTTTTAGTCCAAAAAATAACCTTGCATAAAGAGAAAGCCCTATCTTCAAGCTTTAATTTGCTATATATGAAACTTTTGTACGACCTCTAGATAAAGAGAAAATCGTTGTTAAAGATAGCTATAGGGTAAGTTATGTGTAGGGTAACCTGCTTACGTCACCCTAGCTTACGTCACCCTAGCTTACCTAATTACTAGTGGCGTGGTTGTAGCCACACTTGCAGCCACAACGCAATTGACTAATTAGTCATCCACACGGTCGGTCGCAGCTGTTGACAGCTGCGACGCAGCCATTGACAGCTGCCCTCGCGACCGTTGACAGCTGCAGTGCAGCTGTCAGACTTGCAAAGCAAGCTAGTAATAAGAAGGTTCTTTAACTAGAAAAGGGCTAAAAATAGGTCTTATTTTTAACAATACTAAGCAATACTACCTTAATTACCTCTTTAGGAATAACTATTCCTATAAAGAGATAATTACTTATATTTATTAGTGCTTTAAGATAGAAAGTAACTAGTAATTCTATTACTATAAGTAAAGTAGTATAACACTAAAGAGTATAATTAAGAAGAACCCTAATAAAAGCAAGCTTAAGTGCCTTAAGATTATATTATTAACCCTTAAGAAAATCCATAGAGGCCTATATCTTACTAAGATAGTAAATACTAAACTCTATAAGTAAGCCTTAAATACTATAGCTAGTGTGCCTAAATATTAGATAGTAAAATACATATATTTTATAAGCTTTAAAAGTCTTACTAGAGACCTCTATAAGGTAATTACTATTATAGAATTAAATAAGAAGTCCTTCTAATACCTTTAGTACTAATAAGGAGACCCTCTAGAGGCTATATTTACTAATTATTAGTATAGATAATAATCCTATAGTAAAGGAAGCTATTATAGATAAAGCCCTAGGCTAAGCACTAAGCACTACTTTATATATAGTAAGAGTAGCTACTAGTTTTCTAATTACTTTACTAAAGAGTATTAAAAGGAGAAAGACTACTAGTAGGCTAGTAAGATATACTATACACCCCCTTTAGAGAAGAGATTCTAAGTATTCCTTACCTCCTATAAAGGGTAAAATAAGGATAAGCCTAATAAAGGCTTAGGTAAGAATTAGAAAGCATATCTTATAGCTTATATAGAAGCTAAAGATAATAATAATAATATTAAGGAGCTACTATTAATAGTATATCTAAGTATTATATAATTCTTTTACTCTAGATTATAAACTAACTATAATGCCACTAATATTAATATCCTTGTGACCCTTAATAATTAAGCCTTCTAATATATATTCCTTAGGTAAGAGCTCTATAAGCTATAAGAGTGTGATAAAGGCTTAATTTACTATATCTCTAAAGAACACTATTTTAAAGAGGTCTTTAGAGGGATTATGCCTAACACTAGCGCTATAGGAAAGTTAACTATAGGGGAGGTATAAGTAAAGGCTTTACTAAGATTAATGCCTTTATTAAAAGTAACCCCCTATAAACCCTAAATTATTATATTTAGCGCTAGATTAGTAGTTATAAGAGAAATCCTTTATATGCCTATGGAACTCAGAGAGCTTGAATTTTACGTCCTTAATATAGCTACCCCCTTTCTTTTCTTAATTACTAATATAGATAAGATATAAGTTAAGATTAATAACCTCGCTAATATACTTATCTAAGGTAATAAGACTATACTTATTATGTAATAATAGGGTTATCCTTAGTGGTTACTAGAGGTAAAAGAAACGGTTACCTTCCACCTTTTAGAAGGAGATATCTATTAATTATATTATTAACTTAGTTACCTTTCTGTTTAATAGCTTGTAAAGATCCTTTACTAAGCTAGTTATAAAGTTAAACGCTAGGTAATTAAGGAATTAACTAAAGTCTACTACTATTACTAGATGTATAGAAAGGCCCCTAGTTGATTTAAGTTTATAATTAAAGATGACTATGAATTTAACTATAAGATTATTGTTAATATTGTGCAGATTAATAGCTAACTAGTGCTTTACATTATTAATTTAGTAATATTATTCTAGGGCCTAATTCCTTAATCTAAAGAAGCAGAAGGCTTGAGATATCTAGGATGCAATTTGTAAATATTAGATTAATACTTATCTTAGACCTCTAGATTAGATTATTTATAATACTAGTAATAACTTTGCTTCTACTAAATTTAGGTATTATGCTTAATTAATGTTAATTAAAACTAGTAAGATGCTAATCAAAGCCTATAATAGTATTAGAAAGGTTAAGAGATACTACGGACCTCTACGCTAAGCCTATAATATTATTATAGACTTAATTAGAATGGAGCTCGCGCTAGAGTAATATCTCTAAATAGCTGTTAAGGTGATTAATAACTCTATAGGCCTAAATAGTATTATCCTAACTATGCTAGTCTTTAGAGGCTACCTGTAAATAATAGATAAGTTACCACTAAGCGTCTCTATTATTTAATATGCTAAAGTAATTTATAAAGCCACTAATAAAGTCTGCTACTACCTAGCTTTATAGTAGGTTTATAATGCCCTTAAAGCCTAGAATAGCCCTAACATAACGCCTATATATTAGCTACCCCTATAGGCTAATGTATATATATAAAGAGAGAAAGGTAGCTAGTATAGCCTATATAAGCTACTTGCTACTAATAGAGACGCTAAGCCTATAATATTATTATAGACTTAATTAGAATGGAGCTCGCGCTAGAGTAATATCTCTAAATAGCTGTTAAGGTGATTAATAACTCTATAGGCCTAAATAGTATTATCCTAACTATGCTAGTCTTTAGAGGCTACCTGTAAATAATAGATAAGTTACCACTAAGCGTCTCTATTATTTAATATGCTAAAGTAATTTATAAAGCCACTAATAAAGTCTGCTACTACCTAGCTTTATAGTAGGTTTATAATGCCCTTAAAGCCTAGAATAGCCCTAACATAACGCCTATATATTAGCTACCCCTATAGGCTAATGTATATATATAAAGAGAGAAAGGTAGCTAGTATAGCCTATATAAGCTACTTGCTACTAATAGAGAACCTATACTATAATATACTAGAGTAGTAGGAGATAAAGCCTAATAATATAGAGGAAGAAGCAACTATATAACTAACTACTACTAATAAAAGAGATTCTCTAATAGAAGAAGGCAAAGAGCTATAGGCACTAGCTAAGAGAAAGTAAGGGAGACTAAGAAAGGCCCTTATAGTGTAATTCATAAGTGTAGGAGAGTCTGATAAAGAGGCTTATAAAGCCTAAAAGGCCCTGAGGGGAAGCTATTAAGTTAAAGACTTATTGCCACGCCCTAAAGGAATAAAAGTAAGGAAAAGAAGACCCTATAGCCCTAAGAAGGACATTAGCCTAGTTTAGCTCTATGTACTTATAAATAAAGATTAAGAGAAGGCCTTTATTTAAGAGATTATAACTAGAGGGATACTAAGCATAGCATTCCTTATAGCGAAGGAAGAGGCTGATTAGAACCTTGCCCTTTAGCTCCGCTAAGAAGGAAGGATCACGACCCTAGGAAAACCCTTTAAGTAGTCTAATTAAGCTAAGATTAATGCTTTGTAAGCTTATAATGTATTTAAATTCATTAAGTTTAACCTAGTAAAGCACGGAGGCTATAGAATCTTTGATTCTTATATAGTTAGAGAGATTAAAGGCAAAGGAATAGACTTACTATATAAGAAATCTTGTCTTATTATATAAGGCCATAATAATAAAGGAAAGGAATTCATCCTAACGTAATCGCTGACAATATAATGAGCAAGCTAACGCCTTATTGTAACTATTGCTCTATTATTAAAAAGAAGAGGTATTTACCTTTGGATTCGTGATATTATATAAGCCTACACCTAATCGCATACGGTGCTAATAAGGCTAATTATCGTGAAATTACTAAAGCAAATTGTATATCTCTTTCTAGAAGGGACTATAATTAAATTAATTAGACCTCTTTACGGGATTACAGAGGCTAGAACTTACTAGTAGGTAATGTACTTCTATTACTATAGGGATAACCTTGATATAATGACTTTAACCTATAATCCTTGCTTATTAATTATAGCTCCGAATAATGAGAACCTCTTTAGTATTATTAGAATGTAAACCAATAATATATTAGGCCTAAGTGATAATAACTTCTTCTAAAAAGAAGAGAAAGAGCTCTAGAAGGCTAATTTTATAGCTAAAGAAAAGCAATAATTAACTACTAAGAATCCCCTTATCTTTAACGGCTATATCTTAACCTAGAATACTAATAACTTGCTAATATTAACCTAAAAAGGCTAGAGCTAGAAGATTAAGGAAGTTAATCCTTAATCCCTAATAGTAAAGCAAGACTACATGGAATAATAAGCCTAAGGAAGCTATATTATAACTATATATTAACTAGAAGCTTCCTATAACCTATTAATTATAGCTTAACACTAAGAACCCTCTAGGGAAGATATTATATACCTTAATAAACGCCTTAAGTAGCAGATTAAGAATTAATAACGTAGACTATGATATATTCCTTTAGTTCTTAAAGAGGCAAAGCTCTTCGTGTTTATAAATAGATCGCTTGCTAATAATAAGGATTTAAGCTTATAGATTAGATACGTGATTGTGATTAGCAACAAGATGATATAAGATGATAATACCTTTATTATGAAAGGTAACATTATTATGTATAGCTTAATAAAGAGTAAAAGAGTTACGCGTAGTGCGCTTGCCTCTAAGTTATATAGCATGGTTTAAGGCGTAGATATTACCTACGCGATTTCTATGACTTTATATTAGATTACGGATTAATTAAAGATGCCTTGAATTCCTATGATTCTCTATACTAATTCTTTTTTATTATATAAATGTCTTATGAAGCTAGGAACTATAAAGGAGAAAAGACTAATAATTAATATTATAGCCCTTTATTAATCGTACAAAAGGTATGAGATTTACGAAGTTAGATAGATTAATAGTAATGACAATCCAGCGGATGTAATAACAAAAGCATTACTGAATTTATTACTTTCCTCTTTAATTAATTTAAACGAATTAATGATTTGTGTTAAAGGATAGGTAAAGAGACTTATAATATTAGGAGATAGAAGCTTAGGTAAGGACTAATAGATTAATTTAATTAACTAATGCCGCGATGGCTAATTAGAGTAGCGGATTCCTATTAAGGGATCTACTAGTATACACTTTCCTTTAATCTAATTTTTATTACGTTTTTAAGCTCTTTAGCTACGAAGGAAAAAGAGAGATTGCTAGTGTTAATTCCTTTGGATTTTCATTGGTTTAATCGTGGCTAAAGACTAGACTAATTGTGGGTCTAGCGCGATGCATGCGATATGATTGGCTGTATTAATTCGCCACCCCCTTTTATGCCCTATATACGGATTTCGCTTACTTTCCTAGTATCTAGACTTTCCCTCTCTTTTCCCTCTTTCCTAGCTAGCTAGCTATCTAACTATTATTAACTTCAATTATACGGGATTTATTACCTGCGCAGGACCTTGGTGAATCCAACAAGAACCCTACTATATTTAATAATAGTCTTAAAACCTAATATTACTTTTATAGCCTTATAACTCTTATAATTCCTATAAAACCTAAGGCTATAGTATATAAAAGTAGCTAAAAAAGCCCTTAAGTATAGGTATATGTAGGTAAACCTAGTAATTAAATATAGTAGTAATAACTCTAAATTAGAGGTATATAGTAATACCTCCTTTACTAATAATACTATAATATAAAAGAGCTTATAAGGCTATATTATAAAGCTTTTTAGAGAACTTATACTCTTTAAGGTAAGTAAGTAAGCTATTATAATAACTTTATTAACTAAAGTAAAGCTTCTAGTGCTTTCTTACTATAGTAAAGAGCTTATAGCCTTTAAATAATTATATTAAGAGGTTAGGCTATGCCTAGGAGATAATATGCTTAAAATTAAATATAATAATATATAAATAATTTACCTCCTTAAGGAAGAATTTATTAAGCTTATTATAAAGCTTTAGTATATAGATATTTATTACTACTAGCTTTATTAAGAGGTTATAAAAGGAACCTTTAATATTACCTAGATTACTACTAAAGAGATAATTATAAATAGCCTTATAAAGCCTCTTATAGGGAATACTTTTATAAGCTTCTATAAGGTATTAGGGCTTATATAACTACCCTCTAGTATACTTAGTAAAGAACCTAAAGAATAAGTATTATATAATAACCTTAAATTAAATAGGATTATAACTAATTAACTACTTTTTTACACTATAGAATTAATTTAAATATTATAAGATTAATTTAATTAATTTAATTAATTTAGATTTATTATAGGGAACCTTAAATAAGGTCCCCTAGGGGGGTGTGTTATACCTATAAGGGCATAATTAATCCTTACTATATAATAGTCTTACTACTTAACTAGCTAAGATAAGAGTTTACCCCTAGCTAGTTATTTTCTATAATCTCTATAACTATATAGTACGTTTTAGCACTATATTAGCACCTTACCTATAGTAGAGGTACTTAGGTATTTAAGCCGTAGTCCGCACCCTCTTACAGGGTTGGATAACTCAATAGAGGTGGTCACATTGAACCCTAGCTTCGCGGTCCAACATGCCGCCAGGCCCCCCACCATTGCCCCATCCCCCCCGCCGCGTCCGCAGTCCGCGGTCCAGACTCCACAGTCACTCACTGATCAAAGAGCAAAGAGCACAGACGGCACAAGACGGGCAAATCAGGTTCACCAGAGCGCCCCACCTCCAATGCCTCGTCTGGTCCCTTTTCGAAATGGCTGGTCCTCTTCCTCAAGCTGCCACGATCCAACAACGAGCGACGGGTCAGGTTCAACGTCGCAGACCTCCTTCCACTGTTTGCTATCCACACAACTCTTCCTTTGCTCCCCCCGGCCGTCTAGCTGATCTTTTTTTTTTCGGCAGCCGCCAGAAAGAGCTACGAGAAGGACAAACATTTCTTCCTTTGTCTCTCCCTCCTCTCCGAAAGGGTTGCTTCGACCTTAGCTTTCTCTCCCAAAATTATGCCTGATCTCAACTCGGTTCCTCCATCACCACATTCTCTAGCGGCCATGTCTCGTCGACAGTCTTCCCAACAGATGGCTCCTCTGCCACACCCAGCACCGTCGTCGCCTTCCTCTTCGTTAATCAATATTCTTCCGTCGAACCAGAGTGCCGTCAGCCATGGCCATCATAGTCGCAGTGCTAGTTTGAGCCAGCCTGTTGTCGCTTCCTCTGCTGCCTCGCCCCAACTCACTGCTACTCGGCCAATGCAGCCCCAACCACCGCCTTCATCTGGGGATTCCTCGGTAGGACCTGGACCTGGACCCTTGCGACATCCCCGTCCCTTAACGGCATCTGAGCTACATATGCAGCTGGAGAAAGAACAGGAAGCGGTGGTGGGTAGTAACCAACGAAGCTCTCTCCTTCGGACGTGTGGCCGTGTCTGACATGATGAATGCTAGGTAAACCGATTGACTCGCGAACTGTCCCTCCTCCGGGCTGCCCAGAACAATTCGGTTGTGTCCAATGCTTCATCCCTATCAGCCTCGGCTTCGGCTCACGATCCCATCGCCGAATCCTCCCTCCTCTCCGGCTCCGGGTTCACGATTCCCACGTCACGAAGACACCACCGAAATTCTTCCTCGGCATCACAGAATCCCGGGTTGCAGCTCGCTTCGTGGCATGAGGCGCGACACCCTGTCTCACGATCAGCGCAGTCGATGCCGCTCTCGCGACAGAGCTCCCATTCCCGTATTAGTCGTACTAACTCGCCGGGTCCACAACAAAGCGCTCTGGACCCTTCCAGCTATTTCCACAGCCAACGGGTACCCCATGCACCGTCGGTTTCCATGAACTCAGTCGCTGCTACTCCCGGGAGCGTTAGTCATGGGGAGCAGATGAGCCCTGGCCTCATGCCGGCCACTTCCAGATATGAAGAAACCGCCTTTTACAGAAATGAACTCGAGACTGCAAAGAAGGAAAACGAGACCCTTAAACGACGCATCAGGGAACTTGAGCGAGTGGTTCACAGCAGACGAGCAAGTGAGGTTGGACGTCCCAGAAGCGACAGCGTAAGTACGACCGCCAGCGTGAATGTGGCTCCCTCTGGGGGAGTGAGCATCGCTGGTCCTCGGGATAACATGGTGCCCCAACGGCCAGATCGAGAGCGCGGCATGACTGCGCAGAGTATCGCGAGTGCGTCGGGCAGTGTGGCAATCGGAGTGCCAGATGACGAGGTCAAGGTCGGTGAGAGCGCCGCAAGCGCCGGTGTAGGTGGTCAGCAGCATCAACCGTAGCGGTCAGAACAGGGGGGGATGAAAAGAAGAGGGCGTTGAAAGGAGCGAATGAACGCATACCAGGGTTAGTTTTGAATGTGAAATTTCCTTCATCTTTCCTTTTTCATAACATCACATCAAACGGCAGACGGTTCATAGTGGGAAAAAGCTTGGGGCGAGCGATCAAGTTTTCATCCTGCTTTGTCCTTTAATTTCTTTGTAGCTTCTAGTGCTCATGACTGAGCTACAGTCACGATGGCCAAATCAACTCGCGTCTCTACCGCGCGTTTCGTGGTATAATCCCCCCCCTTCTACGCTCTGCGCAACACGCACCAGATAGTTGATGTTATGCAATAACTCCCAAACCCGAACCCAGCCCCAAACTCTCCCTGTATGACGTGTGCCGCCGAGTCTCGGCTCAGTTCGCCCAAGCAAATCGTCTTCAATCAATAACCCCTGCCCATTCTATCATGCTTCCATTTAATAACCGTTATCAAGGCAACTCTGGCCTTGTCCCAATATTCGAAAACCCCAGCTTTGTAACAATGGCGCCTCTCCCATGCTTAATCGTCGTGGATTATCCTTCGAGGACTCTGTCGAGGCGTCAACCTCCTCATCTTGGCCACGGGCGCACCGTCAGAGTCCGACTCGGCACCTCGTTTTGTCCCTGGTGTCTGCGGCTCCTCGGCAGCCACCTCCCCATGCCTCCTCTCGGACGCGAGGCCACACACGGCGTCGTCTCCGGGAAGGGCGCTCTCCGCCAGGCAGTAGTCACGGCGAGGCTCCTCCTCCCCCTGGGCACAAGCAAGCCGCTCCATGGCCTCCTTGTCGGCGAGCTTCTCCTCGTGCGTCTTGCGCATCTGCGCCTCCGTCGTCTCCAGCAGAGACCTGTACGTCGCGTGCGACGAAACCCCGGGGAGCTTGAGCGCCGCCTTCAGGGCAATCTTGTACACGCGGGCCTGGTACGTCTTGCTGTCGACCTGGGCGCGCAGCGCGTCGCACGTGGAGGCCTGGACGTGCTTCTCCAGGGCGGCGGCGCGGCTCTTCTCGCTGTCGAGCTCCTCTTGGGCGCGGGAGAGCTGCGTCTTCAGCGTGCCGATGTTCTTGTTCTGGTCGGCGATGGTGGTCTTGGCGGCGGCGAGCTTGCCCTCGAGCTTCTCCTTTGTGACTTTGGCGAGGGAGAGGTTGGTTCTGTAGGTGTCGCACTTGCGGCGTAGGAGACTTGGGTCCTCCATTGTGCTTTTTACCTGGTGCCGGAGGGGGGGGCGAGGGTGGTTTGAGGTTGGGGACCGGGTGGGTGGTTTCTGTTGAAACGCGGTGGTCGAGGGCGTCTTGGGGGTGCTTGTTCTTCTTTGCAGGGAAGAAGGGCTCTTGGGGACGCTCGACCAGATTGATATGGACTTGGGAATGAAATAAGTTCTGGAGACGCCTGATGGTTGTGGCGGTTTGGATGTTGAGGGTGAGGAGGGTGAGGAGGAGGAGGAGGAGGGTCCGCGCGAGTTGGGAGGTGTGCTCAGAACGCCGTGCCAAATATGAGGATCCATGGCGATGGTGCCGACGGTTGGGGGGAGAGATATAAAAGTTGTGAGTGTATAATGGGAGATGATGTTGAGATGATGTCGGCTAGGTGAGAGAGAAGATGTGGCGGGAAAGGAGTGGGCTTGTATGAGAAATCAGGAGGCCTATGGAGTTTTACGAATGGAGCTCGGATTCATTGCGTGTATTATGTAGTGAGTTGCGGCGGCGCTTGCCACGTGGTTGGGGTTGAAGGTGAAGTGCATCGTGAAGTGAAGGTGAGTTTTCGGGTTGAGCATGCTGTGACCGCCGTCAATCTCGCTTCTTCCCGGTGTCACTCTATGAATACTCTATTCGAATTCATGACCCCGCGTCTTTAATCTCGTCATCATCTCAAGTGGCCTCTCATCTGGCATCCTTTAGAATATACGTCGACGGGGGCTCTGGCTCTGGAATCTGGACCGTCGTGTGGCCTGAGTCCAGCTACAAGTCCTCGTAGCAGAAGACATGTTGCCAATGATACAACACCTCTGGTCTCTTGATGCTGTCAGGTGAGCCAGAGCGCGGTGGCGTGTCTGTTCATGACTGGAGGAGAGACGGTCCCCTCCCTTCGCGGTCGAGATTGTGCTGTATAAATAGCCCCAAACTAGAATATTGCCGTTCGTGCGGCCAAGTCCCGGGTAGCTCGAACCGAGAAGCTCAAAAGCCCCAGGCATGCATGACATGACAAGATGGAACGAACTGTCAACCCAACAAGTGAGTGAGTATCACATTTCTTTTCGTCGCAAACTATGCCCACATGGAAGAGAGGGTTGCATTCACAGATACAAACCTCTTCGGACAGTGGATGTCGCTCTTATTACGATGGCATCTTCAGAGAACCGACCGATTCTCCAACGCGAGGTCTCCTCTAAACTCTGATTAGTCTACATCTTGATTCGCTACATATGCAATCATAATCAGAAGAGTGACGAATGCAGCGGTGGACCTCAATGGCACCCTCATGCCAGAATATGGGTGGGTCCCGGCTCCTGCCTGAGGCCTCGCCACCTGTCAAAGGGATACATGTAAGGCAAGGGCCAGGAGGGTGAGCTTATTAATTGGATCCAATAGTGTGTCATGATAGCACGTGAACAAATAATCATCATGAACTGATGTCGAATTGAGGTTTCGAGATGCCGTCATCCAACAAGGAGTGTGATACCAGGCCAAGGTCAGGTACAGGCGCCATACGGAGTACTATTGAATGGCCCACGCAGGGACGGCGTCGACGGACAGCCAATGACGGCCGGATGACGAAGCTCTGCTGCAGGTTGCTGCAACCCCACGAGGGCGCACCACGAAGGCACCACGAAGGCACCACGAAGGCACCACGAAGGCACCACGAAGGCACCACGAAGGCACCACGAAGGCACCACGAAGGCACCACGAAGGCACCACGAAGGCACCACAAAGGCAAGGTTTCAGCTGGGTCACCGTTGTGCACGGCACTGTGCGAGCTATGTCGAGGGGCTAGCTTCCAAGTGCTTTGATATCCCGAGCTCTCCGGCCAGCGGGGTCAGTCGATCTTGCGTCGTCGCACTGGGTTTCCCCTCAAAGGGTCGGCCATGCCATGCCACGCCATGGACACACCAATTCCACGCCTCATCACGTCTCGCCCTTCTCACTCTCTTGCGTCCAGTCTTCAGGGACAGTTCATGACCACAGCTTGTTTCCAACCACCCCTTTGCTCCCCGCCAAACTTGATCGATGCACGCAGACGGCATAGATATGTCGGCATAGATATGTCGGCGTAGATATGTAGATAGCAAAGCGAAAGCCCTGAGACCCTCTCCGCCAGGTAACTGAGGGTTAGACCACCTAGCGGTGGGTCAATGACAGGCTTCCCCGGATTTCTACCCCAGAGGCCAGAGGGTAGCTGCTCGCAGGTGCAGCGCTAAGCCCCAACAGGCCCCCTAAAAGTGCTCAGCAAGCAGTCAAGATCAGCGTTCGAGTACCCGCCCACTCGAATCGTCGGCACTCAATCGTCTTCGTCTTGTCTCGTTCATCTACATGTGCAGCAAGTACCTCGACAGCCACAAGGTGGGTTGTCCGGTCTGGCTCGCGAGGCATCTACATGTAGTCTCCAGGACCAAGATAGCTCTCTGGCTCAAGAGTCCGGCCCAATGACCAACCCCAGTGCATGCCAGGGCTCTGTCCATACTGTATACGTACGTACCTAGCAGTGAAGTAGTGAGCACTCGAGTGGTTCGCCCGTGAGTCCCATGCCAACCACTGTTTCTAGCTTCTAGTAAACGCCGACGGCACTGAAGCACTTACCCCGCCCGGTCTGACGAAAGAGCAAGGAGCACCTGGAAACAGCTGGGCTCACCTCAAACCACCTCAGGCCGCCGAGAACAAATAGCCATCCCCCCTCCCTTCCCTCCCTTCCCTCCCTTCCCCCTCTTCTTCTTCTTCTTCTTCTTTCTCTTTTTTCTTTCATCATCGTTTGATTCTCTGTAGGACCCCATTGAACTACTCCGACTCGCAGGCAAGAAAGGTTCGTCTCTTACACATCATGCTTACCTTTCAGAACAGTGATTTGCATACCGCAAATACCCCATCGCGCTTGAACTGACGGTCACATCAGACCCCGATTACGAGTTGAGCAATCTAGCATATCTTTGTTGTCAATAACCACACACACGCACGCACGCACGCCCTCCAACTCGCAAACATGTCGGAACCACTTACCAAGGTCGACTCCGCCGTCCAAGGCTTGTCATCATCGCCGCCCAAGGAGAAGGGCCATAGGAGGCAAAGTTCCAGTGCTGCTGGTGTCATGAACATCAATGATCTTGGTGAGCTAGCTTGTTACAGCTTGACTTCCCACTCAGGCTTCTAGACCGGAGGAGCTGCCTGGGGTCGACGTCGTTCGTAGTGCTGATTGCTGATTGCGCACAATAGAGAAGGATGGTATCGACTTGGAGATTGCCATTGAGACACAGAAAACAGGCTGGTATGTCATTGAGTAAAAGTCGCTAAACTCTCATTTGGCCTATTCTTTGGTCAGCACTGACATGCGCCACCCTCAGGAAAATCAACAAAAGCTCATCAACAGTAGAAGACCCCGCTATTCTGAAGCTGCCATTGACGAAACCCCCCGTCAAGAAGATTGATTTGCATTTTCCATTGGGCATGGAAGTCACAGCACGGAACATGAAGGGCGTTACCATCAAGGATGCGCTGGACGTCATTCATAAGGCATACAAGAAGCGAGTGCGTAGCTTACACATTCTCATTTACTTTGGTTCGCAACGATAGCCGAACAGTGAAGCTAACGGCCGATAGACTGATGACGAGCTCGATAAGCCCTACCTGGCTGGCTTCGAGTGGGACAAGGAAGAGTCATGGACACGATTGGTTGTCCACCTCCAGTCACAACCCAGTGCGAGCGGTTTCACTGGCGGGAATAAGAAGAAGAAGGGCAAGAAGGAGGAGGAAGAGTAATTGACTCACCACAACCTTGATATCTGTTCCCATAGTGTCTCCACATTTTCTTTGTTTGGCGTCGCTGTTTTCTCGTTGCGAGTCGGCGCCTGGGATATTGCGATCAGGTATTCTTGGCTGGCTCGGTCATGTCATGAAAGCGCGGGTGCGGGATGCATCCCTTCTTGTTCAGTTGTCCCGACTCATATTTACGGTAGCCACAGGCTCCGAACAATTGAAGAGATTCCGGACCATCCGGACAAGCACGAACTTCTGCAGGATGATAAAGGCACAAATTAGTGGCCAGTCGGCTGTGCCTGTTTTTTTTTTTCGTGCAAATATCCCGTTCTCCGCGCGCCAGCGTTTCGACGGTTTTCCCTCGTTTTGCCCAACACAATGCGCAGTCTACTGTCAGGAGATCAAGTGCCCAGCCAAAGCGAAAAACTGCCCTACACAAGCTCGACGACCGTCATCGTAATGGATTAGCATGCCGATGGTCGGCTTAAACACACCTGCGACCACTAATTCGTCATCTTTGAATGCGCAGCGAGGTTTGTCGGTACATAAATCCAGTCATGTCAATCTCAGTCGTCATTGCCTCTGGTCGTGCACCCCTTGGCGAAAGCTGACACTTGTTGTTCGAGAATTGCCTGCGTTGTTTATTACCGAGTATCAAGTCACTTTGCTTCTGGGAAGAAATTGCGGCTACTCTCGGGCCGATTCATGGCGCTGCCGTGCAGTTCCCCACGGCGGAAATGCCGCGGATCGAGCTTCCGACCATTTGTATGTAGCATGTACAGAAATCGTCGGCGTGCGGTTACCCTCGTCATTACCCTCGTCATTACCCTCGTCATTACCCTCGTCATTACCATTGTTGATTAGCTACATACATATATGAGCCGCCCGGGGTAGCCCGCGCGGGCTTCCTTGGCCGGCAAAACAAAATCAAAAAGTGTTGCTGGTTGTTTATCCCGCTCAACCCCTTCTTCTCTGCTCCATCTGTCGTGCGAGATTGCCTCGGAACAGCCCACATCATTCATCATGCCTGTCACGGAATTCAGCACGGGAGAAAAATACCGCTATCAATGCGGCTTCAATAGCCATTTTGAGTGAGTCACTCCTCTTCCTACTAGATTTGGAATATGCACGCGTGACAGTGAAGGACAAGAAAAATAAAAACGTGGTCGGTGATGAGGTCACCTGTTTGATCTGATTCTCGCGATGCGCCATTTTCACATCTCCCAGAATCTCCCAGAACTGACGGAAGCACCCTTCCCCCCTAACAAGATCAGAAGCCGTCGAGGGCGCGCTGCCCATCGGCCACAACTCTCCACAACAGCCACCCTTTGGTCTCTACGCCGAGAAGCTCTCCGGTACGGCCTTTACCGCCCCCCGGCACGACAACAAACAGACCTGGCTGTACCGCATCCTGCCTTCATGCGCCCACCCGCCCTATCTGCCCGCTCCCGAGGGGATCGCCCCTGAGCTGGTCAGGACGGAGAGCTCCAAGATGCATTTCATCCCTAACCAGCTGCGATGGGACCCCTTCGGCCACGACGAGTCCAAGCATGACGATTTCGTCTCGGGGCTGAAGCTCGTTGCTGGCGCCGGTGACCCGACGCAGAAGCAGGGTCTCGGCATGTACGTATACGCCGCAGGCAGGGACATGGACGAGAAATCAGCGTACTACTCTGCGGACGGCGACTTGCTGATTGTTCCCCAGGAAGGTGACTTGGATATCCGCACCGAGTTTGGCTGGCTACTCGTGCGGCAGATGGAGATCGCCGTCATCCCGCGCGGAGTCAAGTACAACGTCGGCCTTGCGTCAGGACCGGCTCGCGGGTACGCTCTCGAGCTGTACGAGGGCCACTTCAACCTCCCCGAGCTGGGACCCATTGGATCAAACGGTCTCGCCAACGCCAGAGACTTCATGGCCCCCGTCGCCAACTTCACCCAGGACTTTGGCGCGACAGCCCACGAGGGCGTCAACAGCCACGTCGTCACCGTCAAGTTCAAAAACGCCCTCTTCCAGACGACGCAGGCCCACACGCCCTTTGACGTGGTCGCCTGGCAGGGCAACTACTATCCCTACAAGTACGACCTCGGCCGGTTCAACACCATTGGCACCGTTTCCTTTGATCATCCCGACCCGTCCATCTTCACCGTCCTCTCTGCGCCGTCCTCGGTTCCTGGAACCGCCGTCGCTGATTTTGTCGTTTTCCCGCCGCGCTGGCTCGTTGGCGAAGACACTTTCCGTCCACCGTGGTACCACCGCAACACGATGAGCGAGTTCATGGGCTTGATTCGTGGCGGCTATGACGCCAAGCGTGGTGGAGCTGGTGGCTTCGTGCCCGGTGGTGCCTCGCTGCACAATGTCATGAGCGGGCATGGCCCTGATGCGGAGAGCCACGAGGGTGCCCGGGCAGCCAAGCTGGAGCCTGTCAAGGTTGGCACTGGTAGCTGTGCCTTCATGTTTGAGAGCTGCTTGATGGTCGGCGTGACGGAATGGGGCCTGAGGACGTGTAAGAGGGTGCAGGAGGGATACAGCGAGGAGAGTTGGGGCGGTGTTGTGACACATTTCAAGCTGCCTGAGGGCAAGACTGTCAGAAGCCATCTTGTCGAATAAGGGAAGGGAGGCCGGTAGGGGTGGCCAGCCGGTCTACTTGGCAGTGGCTTCGTGAGTGTGCGTGGGCGGGATTTCTTCTTGCCCATCTTTGGGGCATTTCAGCAAGCAAATTGATGGATGGACATGGGCATCCTCTGTCCTCTGGTCACGAGTTGTGTTATTCGACGGCTTGACCATAGTTTGACTATAATTTCTCTTGTTCTCGGGTAGTGAACCGGTACGCTCCATGGAGGAGTCGTTGCAGTCCATCAATCTGCCCACGTTGCGATTCTCAAAATGATGTCTGCGTCATCGATGGCGGTTTAGCGTCAACACCCCGGTGTTTTTGACGGGGCAAAAGATGATGCGATGGCGGAACAATGGCACAATCCGCCATCTCCGTGGCGTCGCGAGAACTAGACCGACTGTGCCCCTGCTTGCCAGACTGCTTGCCAGACAGACACGACGCCATGGGGCACGGGGGCACGGGGGCTTGTTGGCGGCTTGGGGACTTGGGGACTTTCGGCAAGACGAACGCCATTTGTGCGGCGCGGAGAAAATCAGGACAAAGATCAACCTCGTCTATCACGGCCGGGCCACCATTTTCGAATTCCTTATCGGGAGCGAGCACAGCAGCAGGCCAATGATGGATCTTCGTACAACTTCGCGTGGCACTAAAAGTGGAGACTCCTATTTATGATCATTGATGCCGCATCATGTTGCATCATGTTGCATCATGTTGCATGCACCTCCCGTTCATCCGACCTGCGGGCGCCTAGGCAGACTGACTTTCTGTCTCCGACTTTATCTACGAGACGCAATGCTAGCGATGGTCAGCATCAGAAAAGATATGTCCGGTGCTTGTGCTCGAGTCCCTTGACTCCCTTTCGTGTCACCTCACAACGTCAGCCTGAGCCTACCAAGCAAGGCCCGTGGCCCAGCCACCAACGCAAGCACGTACGTCCTCTCAAGACCACACATGATGTACTCGGGCGATGTGTTGCAGAAGCGTCGCTACTACTGATCGAACAGAAAGTCGTCAAGCACAGCCGGCGGCTCGATCCAAAGTGCAGTCAAATACGGAGTATAGCCATTGACACACTTTTGAGATGGGATGTACAACTGTGTGCCATGTCAACGCCACGGCAACACGTGTACGAAGGCATGCCGTGCCGTGTAGTTCCTTTGCAGGCCGGCAAACCATGTTCTTACCTTCTGGGTTGGGCCTCTCACTGCCAATAGTCAGAATATTCATGTTCTCGGCATGATATTCCTCCCGACGGGATCTAGGCAAGCTTCTCGTGGTGGCTAACAGAGTCCCGCCGCGTGGGTCCAAACAACAACAACTTCTTGGCGATCAGTCCCTTTGGCCATATCAAGGTCGCATGATCAGTTTTCAGATGGGTACAGTTTTGGACGTGGAGACGACACGGCTGGTTCCCTCCAAGGTTCCTGTTGAATCCATCCCCGCCAGCCACGCAAATTCAAAATGCAAACCTTAGGCCAACAAGCAGCAAGAACCCCAAATTCAATAACGCCTCGTTGGCACAGCAAACAAGCCATGTCCTCCTTGAACATGTCGCGCAAACATTCGATATGAAGAGGGGTTCCATCCCGCCGTAAGCACCCAGCGAAGTGCTCATGTTTGTGTCTCTCGTGGACTTGATCCCCAACAGAACAGCAATGTCGTAAATTCGCTGTCACGTCGACTGCAGCCATGGAAAAGACGGAGACCAAAGAGAAGCAGTCTCAGCTTTTCCAAAAGACCGAGGTCTTTGATACCGTGGACCGTACTGTGCGTGCGCTCTACTCCTGGCTTTCTGTTCTATTTTTTTTCTTTGCACCGGCCTCGTGGCCCATCTTGCCTTCAATTCCAAATCCTAACCTCGAATAAAAGCTTTCTCAAGAGGATGCCAAACGCACCAAAACCAGTCAAGGGTGAGTAAAAAGAGTGCCTGGCTTGGCTGTCTTGACTGGCGAATTTATGCTTGGCTCTCACACAAAAAAGTCTTAGCCACTTGACTGCAACCGAGAATGACCTTCTCAAGGCCAAAGAGCTGGCCGCCTCCATGAGCCTGGAGCAAGTCCGAGCTGTGAGTCAAAAGAATGAAGACCTGGTTACCAGAATTCACGACATTTCGATTCCTGACTTTTATCGGCACAGCTCATGAAAAATGTCTTGGCTATTCACGAAGGAGATCCGAATTTCCCCCACGAAATATTGCAGAAGATCAAGGAGTTCATGGGTTCGCTCCTGTCCAATTCTTCATCTTTCCTTGACCATCATCTATCGCTAAATTGTTAACATTGAGAAAAGCAAACGATGACGTTAGGGAGAACCCCGAAATACATGAGCGACTTGTCCAAGAGATGAAGATTGAGGCAGCTCTGATCACCAACAACAGTCCTTATGCTGAGGTGCGCGCCGTCACTGACAACCATGACGATCCCACCCTTCCCGTTTCCACCATCCGTGCCTGGACTATCGGCATTGTCTTCTCTTGCTTTTTGGCATTCGTCAACCAGCTCTTCTCTATCCGTCAACCCCCTATTCGATTTGACACCAACATGGCTCAGCTTCTGGCCTACCCGGTCGGTAAGGCATGGGAAAAGTGGATGCCCAAAGTAGACATGCGCATCCCTTTCACCGAGCATATCATCAACTTGAATCCCGGCCGATTCAACAAGAAGGAGCACATGCTCATCGCCATCATGGCAAATACGTCGAGAAGCTTGCCCTACACTCAGTATATTATCTGGACACAGGTTATGCCCCAGTACTTTAACCAACAGTACGCCCGGAGCTTCTCTTACATCTTCCTCAATGGTTTTGCCACTAATTTCATTGGGTACGGACTTGCTGGGTTGACCAGAAAGTTTCTGGTTTACCCGTCGTATTGTGTGTGGCCTCGATCACTGGTTACTATAGCCCTCAACACTGCGCTGCATAATGAGGAGAACCACCCAGTCAAGGGTCCTTTTGGCAAGATTTGGAACATCTCCCGCTATCGCTTCTTCATGATCTCCTTCGCCGCCATGTTCGTGTACTTTTGGTTCCCCAACTACATCTTCCAGGTGCTCACATACTTCTCCTGGATGACCTGGATCGCACCCGACAATGTGCACTTGAACATCTTGACCGGCATGCAAAATGGCCTCGGTGTGAGTGAAAGGAGAAGACCCTGTTCTGGTGTCGTTTGCTCTCAAGTCATAGTGCTTACATGTGACTCAGCTTTTCAATCCTCTACCAACCTTTGATTGGAACGTCCTCAATTTCAACGAGACCGACCCTCTGGTACGTGGTCCACCCCCCCCCCCCCCTGTGTGAAGCAGCAACCTGAAAGCTCCTCTAACTCGGGTTGAAATGTAGATGATTCCCTCATTCTCGACCTTCAACTTTGCCGGTGGCATGTTCATCACGGGTCTAATTATCCTCGGCGTCTGGTACACCAACACCTGGAACACGGCCTACCTCCCCATAAACAGCAACCGTGTTTTCGACCATTTCGGCAACCTTTACAACGTATCTCAAGCCCTTGATGAGCGCGGCATGTTCGACTTGAAGAAGTATAGCAGCTACTCCGCTCCTTACATGAGCGCTGCCAACTCCCTGCTCTACGGTCTCTTCTTCGCCGTCTACTCTGCTGTCGTTACCCACGTGATGCTGTACCACCGATATGAGCTGAAGATGGGGTTCAAGAATCTCTTCCGAGGACTGCGTTGGAAACGCAATAAGAAGCAGTCCGAGAGCGAGCGGGAGAATCAGCGTGCTACGGATGGTGAATACATTGACATCCACAACCGCCTCATGGCTGCATACCCTGAAGGTACGCTCAACGAGTCTACAAAATCAAGTTGAGACGGCGTTCCAAACTGACCATGCTCAATCAAGTCTCGGAATGGTTTTATTTCGTCGTCCTCATCACCTCCATCGTCTGTGGTGTTCTTGGCATTGCTCTGTGGCCAACGTACACGTCCCCCGCTGTCGTCTTGTATGGCATCTGGCTTTGCCTTATGTTTGTAATTCCCATCGGCATCGTCGCCGCCATGACCGGTATTGAAGTCACTTTGAACGTGCTTGCCGAGTTCATCGGCGGAGCGATTGTCGAGGGTAATGCTTTGGCCATGAACTTCTTCAAGTCCTACGGGTAAGTCGTCTTTTCTACGCTTGCTACGACGTTTGCCATTCATCGAACGTCCGGCATACCTTTTTTTTTTTTCTTAAAAAAGGAAAAGGAAAGAAAAAGAAAGAAAAGGAAAGAAACAATCTGAAGCAGAGGCTGACCATTGACTCAGTTACGTTACTTGTGCGCACGCGCTCTCGTTTGCTAATGATTTGAAGATTGCCCATTACGTCAAGGTAAGATGGATGGTCGAATGCTTTGAACAAGATGGTGCTAGTCACATGCTGACACTGTTCATGTCAGATTCCCCCTCGCGTTACATTCGCTGGGCAGATAATCGCCACATTCGTTTCCACCGTCATTTGCGCCGGTGTCATCAAGTTCCAGGTATGTTGTTCATGTTGTCCTCCCTGGCACATTGGTTTGCCACCGTCGAGAGAACCGTGTGCAGAATGTCCCATCTCACATGCAACACGTTTTGACTCGTCCTATAGATGGACATCAAGGGCGTATGCACAGTCGACCCTCCCATGCGATTCAAATGTCCATCTCTGAACACCTTCTTCACGGCCTCTGTACTCTGGGGAACCATTGGACCCATCAAGGTCTTTGGTATCCACGGACAATACAAGTGGCTGCTCCTCGGGTTCCCCTGTGGCATCATCCTCGTTCTTGGTTTCTTTGGTCTCAAGAAGCTCATGCCCAACAACCGAGTCCTGCGTCAGGTGCATCTTGTTGCTGCGATTGCCGGCGGTCTGCAATGGGCCCCCTACAGTACGTCTTGTTCCCCGTTCGTCCCCCCTGAAAGACTAACATGGCACTCCTCTAGGCTTCTCATACTCGTTCCCCGCCGTCCCTGTGGCCTGGCTCTCGTGGATCTACATCCGCAGCCGCTATCTCGAGTTCTGGTCCAAGTACAACTTTGTTTTGTCGGCGGCCCTGTCGGCAGGCATCGCCATCTCCGCCGTCGTCATGCTCTTCTCGGTCCAGTGGGTTGGCGTCGAGATTGACTGGTGGGGCAACAAACAGCCCAGTGCCGGCTGCGAAGGTAATGCCTGCACGCTCATGGAGCTGGGCCGAGGGGGAGAGATTCTACCCGTGGTGGGATCCAAGGGGCACACAGTAAATCGGGCACACAGTACGGATGTCCGAGTCAAAAGTCGTGTCCCCTGCACAAGTCCTAGACAAGGATCTAATTAGCTAGCAGGGTTATAATCTCACTAGGTAAATTGAATAAGAGGCTTACCTTTTCTCTAGTTTCTCTCTCTTTACTTACTTTTACTACTAGTAATATAACTATTACTAAAGTTAGCTAGCTTTACCCTTATTTTACTTCTCTTACCTAATTACTTCTATCTTTACTTCTTTTATAATAGCTTAAACCTTAATAGTAGTAAATAAGGCTTATATATTACTTATAAAAGCTTAAGGAATACTAAACTATAAGATTACTTATAATCTAAGGATTAGTCTAAAGACTATATACTAAATCTTTAGTTAAGCTTATAATTAAGGATTTAATTATATAATTTAACCTTTCTATATTAATATAAAGTATATAGTTAATACTAAATAGTCTAGTAGACTTTTCTTTATAAATAATCCTAAAATATAATTTAAGCTTATTAAAAAGGTTACTAAAGACTATTATAGAAGGGAAAGTATAAGTACTAATTTAGCTACTAAGCTTAGTTAAGAAGGAACTTTTACTTTAATATTAACTATCTTATAGACTTTAAAATATTTAGGGTTTTTAAAGACTAAGCTAATAAGAAAAGTAAGTCTAATAGCTTAGATAAAGAAAGCTAGGCTAGAATTTTACCTTACTTACTATTACTAGACCCTTAAGGACTAGAAGAATATTATTTAAACTAATAAAATAGTAATTATCTTATTATATTAAAGAGAAGGGTATTATTATTGAAATGTAGGGAGCTGGTTGCCAGCTGGCAACAGCTGTATAGGTGCAAGCTCTACGGTTAGGGACCAATAGGGCTGTAACGTTAAATCAATTAACGCAACATAACGAAAGGTTATAGTAGTTATTAACTAATAAAATTTAATTTAAATTACTTTTATAATATCTTATAAAGTAATAGAATTAATTTTAAATACGTTATATAGGTAATGCAGCTGTTATTAGTTAAGAGAACTAGCTATCTAGCTAGTTAAAAAGATTTTCTTTCTCTTATAGACTTACTAACTATATTAGAGAATCTAGGCCGCTAGCAGGGTCTTATAAGCTACTTTTGATTTTTCGTAAAATTCATTTATATACAAAAACTAAAAAATCAACTCACTACTATACTAGCTAGCAACCCGTATACACTAACTTTTAGTTAAAAAATAAACTTATATAAAGATAAAGCCTTGTCTTTAAGCTTTAATTTACTATATATGAAACTTTTGTATAACCTCTAGATAAAGAGAAAATCGCTATTAAAGATAGCTATAGGGTAAGTTATATGTAAGGTAACCTGCTTATGTCACCCTAGCTTATATCACCCTAGCTTACCTAATTACTAGTGGCGTGGTTATAGCTACACTTGCAGCTATAACGTAATTGACTAATTAGTCATCCACACGGTCGGACGCAGCTATTGATAGCTGCCTTCGCGACCGTTGACAGCTGCAGTGCAGCTGTTAGACTTGCAAAGCAAGCTAGTAATAAGAAGGTTATTTTAACTAGAAAAGGGCTAAAAATAGGTCTTATTTTTAACAATTATATATAGTAATAACTAATAGAGAGCTTAGTAATGTCACGACTGTAGTAGGAGAGATATAAACGGAGTGAAGGCTAAGGTTCTTAGTTATAGCTAGAGAGCTATTACTTAGGGGTAGGTACATAAAGGTCTTAAACTCTAACCTTCTATATCTCTTATAGGTAGTCCTTATCTAAATACCTTACTATATATATATAGCTATCTAATAGCTACTTAGTTATTTATATAGGCTAAGGCTTATCTAAGGGCTTTATTATATAACTATCCTACTTATAACTCCCTAGCCTCTATACTTTTAATATACTACCCCCCTAATATATAATTATCCTTAATTATAAAAAGCTACTTAGCTAGTATATGTTTACTATGTATAACCTGTAGTAATATTTATATTACTAGCTATACTATTAGTATATAGTATTATATTTACTTTAAATAATACGGTAAATATTATTAGGACCTAGGTAATCCTTCTTATAATATCTAGATTATAGATAGCTATATACTTACTACTTTATTACCTCTAATATATATACCTTTATCTAATAAGTTATTAGCGCTAAGTAAGTAAACTACTTATATTAAGTTTTATAATTAGGTTAAATAAATAGGGTAATATATGCTATTTAAAATAAATAACTTTTTATTTAATATTAGGGATATTATATTAATCTTACTAGGAGTTTATAGCTAGTATATATATTTACTAGTAGTAGCTATAATTATAAATATTATAATTCCTAGATTAGCTATATATAGTATATAAATTACTTAGGGGTTTAGAGCTAATATAAAAAAGGCTTACTTTCCCTTACTTCTATATACTTTTTTTCCCTTTATATTCTCCCTTCATATTATAAGTTACCCTTACTTATAAGCTAGTAGCTTTATAGCTTCTTTTATAGTAATTACTAATATCCTATAGTATTACTTTATTATTTATATTTATCCTTATTTAAAATATTTAAATTCTTTTAAATACTAAAATATTAGTTACTTACCTTTTACTTATAAGTTTCTTATAGTATATTACTACTAACTTACTAGTAATTAATAATATCTTTAATATAAGTAATTACTTTACTACTATTACCTCCTTTTATTATAAAGACTTTTATAATATTCCCTTTAAAGTCTCCTAGTAAGAAATATTTAGCTTCTAAAATTTCTATATAAGTATAATATCTAGGTCCCCCTAGTGCTTACCTTACTAACTTATAGCTAGTAGTACTAGTAAAATAAAAATTCCTTATATTTACTATATATAGTAAGTTATAATATAAGCTATTATACCTAAAGATAGTAATAATATAAAGCTATAATATATTATTAAGAGTAAATCTATTCTAATCTAATATACTAATTCTCTAAGTATAACTTTATTACTATTTTACTATATATTACTCCTAACTTATATAAATAACTTAATAAAATACGCCTATTATATATATAATAATAAGGACTATACTAGGGTTTATTCTCCTTTTCTTACTACTAATATATATACTAATATACTACTAGTATATTACTTAGTTTACTTAGTTATACTATACGCTCTTTAAGCATATTAATACTTATAGTAATTCTAATAATAATCTATACTTTCTTAATAATATATATATTTCTTATTTTTATAACTTAGTTACTACTAATATACTACTAGTATTTAATATATATAAAGTATAAACTTTATAATATACTTCTAACTACTAAAAATACTAATAAGTATAAGTAAGTAAGGTAAGTATAGCTTATAGTAGAAGTTATATATAAGGCTAATACTAATAAATAAGTTACTATATTACTACTTAATAATACTATTAATCTAGAAGTCTAGATTAATATTTCTAATAGTTTATATTTTATTATATAGAATCTTTTATTTATATATACTTCTTATGCTCTAGCTTATAGCTTTACTAACTTACTAGTAGCTTACTACTAATATATCTACGCTTCCTACTTATATTAGGCTACTAAACCTCCCTAGTAAGCTTTATATATATATATATAAAGAGAGGGATTTTTCTAATAATAAGGATAAATCCTTTACCCTTATTATTACTAGTAAGACTACTAAGGGCTAGGTAAGTAATATATTAATAGAGTAATTAGTATAAAGTAACTATAAGTTAGGTTATCTAAGAAATTATCTAGATTCCTTTTTTTATATATTACTACTACTATTTAAAATCTATTAAATACACCTCTATATTTATAAACTAGCTACTTAGTTATTACTTATAATCCTTAATAATATTTATTATAATAAAATCTCTTTTCTTTACCTAAGAATTCTCTAAAGTATTATAGCCCTTTTATTTAACTAGGTATTTCTAATATCTCCTATTATAATAATATAATATAATTCTTTTAACTTTAAACTCCTACTTATTATCTATAATATTATCTTATAGTAAGGATATATCTTTTACACTAGATAAGTCCCTTATAAATAGTTTAAGGTTAGTAATGTTAAAAATATTATATAAATACATTCTAGGTAGTAGCTTTAATTAGTATATAAGCCTATAGGTACTAATTACCTTTTTAATTTTATAAGGGCCTAAGTACTTTATACTTAGCTTCCTACTAGGTTACTATAAGTTAATATTCTTTATAAATAATAAAATATAGTTACCTATACTAAACTTTATTAGGGTCTGCTTTTTATTATAGTATTTTATATACTAGGCCTATAAGTTACTTAGGAGCTACTTAATTACTATATATTTATCTTTTAGTGTAATAGTATAAGTTTTTACTTAGTTATTTACTATAGGAATATTTATAACTACTTACTATAGACCCCTAGGGTTATAGCCTTATAGCACCTTAGCTAGGGTATAGCTATAAGTTAAATAAGTACTTATATTATATATAAACTATACTATTAAAAGGTTATTAGCCTAATTAGTTTAGTTAAAGTAAGTTAAGGCTTTTAAATAATACTCTAAAACTTAGTTTAAATATTCTATTTAACTATCTATTTATAAGTAAAATATAATACTTAGTTACTACTTAGTTATAATAAGATAGTAAAAGGTTATCTAAAACCTACTAGTAAAGGTTAAACTATAGTCTATAATAATACTCTCTAGAGCGCTATAATCCCTAAAAATATATTTTAAGAATATAGTAGCTAACTTATTATTAGTTATACATATTAAAATAAGGATATAAATACTATATTTTATAAAATAGTCTATAATAACTAAGATTATATTATAAGTCTAGTTTATATCTTTTATAGGTAGTAGCCCTATAATAAAGTCTATTAATAATTCTTAAAAAGGCTAATTAGGCACTAGTAGTATAGCTAGCTTACTATAAGGTTTATAATACCTTAGCTTTAAAGTCTAGTAGCTTATGTAAGTTTATATATATAACTTAGTATCTTTCTTTATTATTAGCTAGTAATACTAACTTATAATCTAATAAAGGGTCCTACTAACTCCCTAGTAGCTTACTACTAGGTTATTATAGGTAAGTAATATAACTTCCTTTCTTACACTAACTAGAATAAAAACTTTATTCTTAAATATTAATAGCTTAAAGGGCCTAATAGACTATATTTATAATGCTTCTAGGTTACTACTCTTAAGTAGCTTTCTCTAACCTATAGTAAAGTTATTACCTTACTATGCTTAAAATAATATAACTTAAATTAAAGTCTCTAATTCTATGTATATAGGATAAGTATCCTATGTAAACTTAAAAGAGGTTTACTAGACTACTTATATTCTTACTATAATACTACTATAAGTAGCTAGCTTATAGTATACTTTTAGACTTATAGATAAATTATAGCTAAGTAGTGTTTTAAGGGAGCGCTTACACTACTTACTAACTACTAACCTAGCTAGACTCCTAACCTATAAGCTTACTAGACTTATAGAAATATTAGAAAATATAAATAAGGTATAACCTTACTGCTTATAATAAGTAGACCTAGTTAGCATACTACTTATAGGCTTTATAGAACTATTAAGTTCCTTAATAATATAATAAAGTTATATTTTCTTCAAACCCTAGAGGCTTAAATAGCCCTTATAGCGCTCTTATAATAAACTATTAACTACGCTAAGTAATATAACCTTAGGGCCTATAACTATACTATTATATATATAATGCCCTTATTACTTAGTATTTAAAAACTTAGCTAAGAAGTTAGGTAGCTATAAGAACATAGCCTCTGCCCTATACTCCTTACTAATATAATTTACTCTTCTTAATAAGGTATTAGCGGGATTTAACTTACCTATATAATATTTAATCCTAAAATTAAATAGATAGAGCTTATCTAATACTATTACTTACTTACTAGTTAGCTTTAGCTTTATAGCTAGGTACTTATAGTTTAAATAGTCTATAATAACTATAATCTAATAAATTAAATATACAAGGTAATATCTCTAGGCTTAAAATACCTCTTAGATTACTAATAACTTAGCGTCTAGGGTTAAGTAGTAAAGTTTAATATTAGTTAACTTCCTTAAAAATACGCTACTAAGTGCTAGCTACCTAGCACTAATATTATAAGTATAGCTTTAATTATATAACTAGATATATTTATCTTTACTCTTAGTAAATAAAGTAAGTTAAAGTGTACTAAGATTAGTACCTCCTAGAACTTCTTTTAGAGTTCTTTAAATACTATAAGTTTACTAGGCTTTAGCTTAAACTCTACTAGTTAAATACCCTTTAGGTGGTTTATTAGTAAGACTACTACCTTACTATACTATTTTATAAAGTATTAGTAAAACCCTATAAACCTAAGGAATAATTAAATATTAAACACACTATAAGGTATTAGCTAGGTTATAATAGCTTTAACCCTTAATAGTTTTATCTTAATGCCTTTTTTAAATATAATAAACCCTAGGAATTTCACTTATAATACTAAAAATTAGTACTTCTTAAGGTTAATATAGAGATTTATATCCTAAAGTCACTCTAGCACCCTTTTAATATACTTTATATGTCTTATAGGGTTACTACTATATATTAGGATATTATTAAGGTAAATAATATAGAATTTATTTATAAGTCCCTTAAGAGTGTTATTAATATATTCCTAAAAAGTAGCTAGCGTATTTACTAATCTAAATAGTATTATAAGGTACTTAAAGTGCCTATAGTAGTAATAGAACGCTATCTTTTACTTATTACCCTTATAGATATATAGCTAGTAGTATACCTCTTAGAGATTTAATAATATAAAAACCTTTATACTTACTAGTTAATTAAGGATTTTAGATATTAATAGTAAGGGGGCCTTATTTTTAATAGTAATTCTATTAAGACCCTTATAATTTATATAAAGCCTTAATTTCCCTAACTTTTTTAAGATAAATAAAATTAGGGCTTTAGCTAGGCTTATTAATCTTCTAATCTATCCTTTCTCTTACGCACTTATAAGGTACTCCTTAAGTACCTCTAGCTCTTTTTCTACTAGGTTATATATAGGTTCTTATAGTAGCTATTTCCCCTTTTCTAATTTAATTATATAAGTATAACCCCTAAGTTCTAGAAGCTTACTAGCTAAATCTTTTAAAAATATATTTATAAATTCTATATACTTCTCTAGGATTTACTATTAGGGTATATTATTATCTATTTCTTATATAAATACTACTAGCTCCTTATAAAACACTACCTAAAGTGCTATTATACTTCTTAGTTTCTTCTTCTTTAGGGGCTAGATATTACTTATTACTATTACTATAACTATATTATAAGTTAGGTTATTACTTACTATATCTCTTATTAGTAAAACTTTATTAGTATCCCTCTCTTTTATTTTAGGCTTAACTACTTTAACTTTTAGTAATACTAGTAATAGTATAATAAAAAACTACTTTACTACCTTATATAGTTATTACTTACTTAAAGTAAATATAATATATTCTTTAGTTATTAAAAACCTTTAAAAACCTTACTTTTAGTCTATTACTATAGGTTTATACTCTAGGGTCTAGTCTATTCTTAAGAGTATTCCCTCTCCTATATTAGTAATATAGTAGCTAACTTAGTAAACCTTTATATAACCTATGCTATCTCTTACCTTAACTAGTTTATATAAGATTCCTTAGTATAAGATCTTATTCTTACTTATACTTTTTAGTATTACCTTTACTTTCTTTATATTTTTCTAATCCTATTTTAATAATAATTTAGGGTAAATTATTCAATACTCTATGCCTATATTAAATAGCGCTAGCACTATTAACTAGTAGTTATCTTACTATAGGGATACTTATATCCTTATTTTTCTATCTATAGGTTTCTCTATAGTAAGACTATTATGCTAGGCCTATACTAAACTAATTAGAATTTTATTTAGGTTTAAAAATTTATTACTACTATTTTTATACTTCTTAGTAATATACCTATTACTTTTATAAATTAAGTAGTTTATTACTTTATATTTATTTATACTATATCTAGGTGTTGATTCCTTCGGGTCTTTATTGGTTCAATCGTGGCCAAAGACCAGACCAATTGTGGGTCCGGCGCGATGCACATAATATGATTAGCTACATTAATTCGCCACCCCCTCTTTAGCCCTATATACGGATTTCGCCCCCTTTTCTAGCATCTAGACTTTCCCTCTCTTCTCTCTCTTTCCTAGCTAGCTAACTAACTATTATTAACTTTAATTATACGGGATTTATTACCTGCGCAGGACCTTGGTGCATCTAATACTAATCAGTGGTTAACTTTATAACTATAGATAAGCTAGGTATTACAAGAAGAGACATTTTTATAAATACCACTGCCACTACCCCTTGTTATACCGTAATAGTTATTACGGTAAAGAGGCATAACTACATAAGTGTGCTAAAGAAAGAGACTAGAATCCTAGTTACAGGCTTATTAGGCTTCTAAGGAATTAATCTATTAACCCTTAGGCTTAAGGATATAACTTTGTTATATCTATCTAGGATATTATTATTAATTATTAATTTTATTATCTATTACGAGAAAACTAACCAAATAACTAAATCTATTGCCGTAAGGTATTTATTTCGAACCTGACGTTAAATAACCTTAGCTAAGCTAGCTAACACATCTATAACTTCTCTATAAATATTCCCTTTATCTAACAGACCTTTAATCTATTCGTACAAGCATTTACAGCTTGTTTTTACCCCCTTTTACTCTTAGTGCTATTCGCCCTAGAAAGAGAGATTACTTCCTTCCCTTCTTTTCATGAAAAACAAGAAAGGCAATTCCTGTTAATTCATTATTATTTTTCTCGTTACTTTTACCTACTTTTAGCACTTCTATCGCTTTCCTTATCCCTATTGATTTACTCCTATTACTACTTTTCCTTTAATAGTTAAAAATAGCAGAGGAATCTAGACCTTCTATAAGGGGAAGGGCTACTAGTAATAGCAAGGCTTTAATTATTACCCCTAAGAGACCTTAAAGGCATAAATTACCCCCACGCCTTTAATAGCTTACTTACAAATTCTTATATAACTAGAAAGAATCTATTAAGCTAGATCCAGACACTACTACATAGCTTAAGCTTAATAACTAAATTACAAGATTTATTAACCTTAGTAAGCATTAAGGTTAGAGAGATAATAACCTATAGGAATTATTCTAAGAAGACTTTAAAGGCTAGTCTAAAGACACCTTTAAAAGGGTATCTAAGGATATTATTAGAGAATTACGCAATTCTTTATAAGATTACGGCGTCCTTATTAGGCAAGGCCTAGGATATTCAATCCTAGCATTGCTTAAGGAAGTGCTTTATTAAACCTTAATGCCCCTTTAGTTATAGGAAAGATTACAAGAAAGACCATAATCTTCTAAACCCCTAGAACCTTAACATTAACAGCCCTAATAACCTACCCTAGAAATTAACCTTCCCTAACCCTAGAGATTACTTAAACCCTTATAAAAACCCCTATAATAATCCCTATTATATTAATAGCTCTATCCAGACAATCATTATTAAGAACAACTAGTGGACCATTATTTATAACAAATTATGCCTTTATAGTAATTCCCCTCTAAAGATTAGATTATAAAGAAGATCTTAGAGCTTATAAAGATATATAAGGATAGCAACCACTATAGTAAAAAGCTATATAACTTCTTAACACTAAAGATTATACTCTTTAAAAATAAGTGTAATAGAATTAACCTTCCTTAAACGCATTATTAGAAGGCTTTCCCTATTATGTTAATAGGTAATACTAAGTAATACTACCTTAATTACCTCTTTAGGAATAACTATTCCTATAAAGAGATAATTACTTACATCTATTAATACTTTAAGACAGAAAGTAACTAGTAATTCTATTACTACTAATAGAGTAGTATAACATTAAAGAACATAATTAAGAAGAACCCTAATAAAAGTAAGCTTAATTACCTTAAGATTATGTTATTAACCTTTAAGAAGATTCATAGAGAACTATACCCTACTAAAACAGTAAATACTAAGCTCTATAAGTAGGCCTTAAATACTGTAGCTAGTGTGCCTAAATATTAGATAGTGAAATATATATACTCCCTAGGCTTTGAAAGTCTTACTAGAGACCTTTGCAAGGTAATTACTATTACGGAATTAAATAAGAAGTTCTCCTAATACCTTTAGTACTAATAAGGAGACCCTCTAGAGGCTATGTTTACTAATCATTAGTATAGATAGTGATTATCCCCCTATAGCAAAGGAAGCTATTATAGGTAAAGCCCTAGGCTAAGCACTAAGCGCTGCTTTATATGTGGTAAGAGCAGCTACTAGTTTTCTAATTACTTCACTAAAGAATATTAAAAGAAGAAAGACTACTAGTAGGCTAGTAAAATATATTATACACTCCCTTTAGAGAAGAGATTTTAGGTATTCCTTGCCTCCTATAAAGGGTAAAATAATAATAAGCCTAATAAAGGCTTAGGTAAGAATTAGGAAGTATACCTTATAGCTTATATAGAAGCTAAAGATAATAATAATAATATTAAGGAGCTACTATTAATAGCATATCTAAGCATTATATAATTCTTCTATTCAGGACTATAAACTAACTATAACGCCGCTAATATTAATGTCCTAGTAACCTTATATAATTAAGCTTTTTAACACGTATTCCTTAAATAAGAGCTTTATAAGCCATAAGAGTGTAATAAAGGCTTAATTTGCTATATCTCTAAAGAACACTATTCCAAAGAGGTCTTTAGAGGGATTATACCTAATACTAGCATAGCAGGAAAGTTAATTATAGGAGAAGCATAAGTAAAGGCTCTGTTAAGATTAATGCTTTTATTAAAGGTAACCCCTTACAAACCCTAAATTATTATATTTAGCGCCGGATTAGTAGTTACAAGAGAAATCCTTTATATGCCCATAGAACTTAGAGAGCTTGAATTCTATATTCTTAATATAGCTACCCCCTTCCTCTTCTTAATCACTAATATAGATAAAATACAAGTCAAGATTAATAACCTCGCTAACATACTTATCCAAGGTAATAAAACTATACCTATTATGCAATAATAGGGCTATTCTTAGTAGTTACTAAAGGTAAGAGAAATAGTCACCTTCTACCTTTTAGAAGGAGATATCCGCTAATTACATTATTAACTTAGTTACCCTTCCATTCAATAGCTCACAAAGATCCTTCACTAAGCTAGTTATAAAGTTAAACGCTAGGCAATCAAGAAATTAACCAAAGTTTGCTACTATTGCTAAATACACGGCAAGGCCCCTAGCCGATTTAAATTCATAATCAAAGATAACCACAAATTTAACTACAAGATTATCATTAATATTATACAAATCAATAGCTAACTAGTACTTTATATTATTAATTTAGTAATATTATTCTAGGTAGCCTAATTCCTTAATCCAAAGAAGTAAAAGGCTTAAGACATCTAGGATACAATCCGCGAATGTTAGATTAATACTTATCTTAGACCTCTAGAATAAATTATACATAACGCTAGCAATAACTTCGCTTCCGCTAAGTTTAAGCACTATGCTTAACTAATATTAATTAAGACTAATAAGATGCTAATTAAAGCCCACAATAGTATTAGAAAGGTTAAGAGATATTACAGACCTTTATGCTAAGCTTATAATATTATCACAGACTTAATTAGGATAAAACTTACGCTAGAATAACATCTTTAAATAGCTATTAAAGTAATTAATAACTCTACAGGCTTAAATAGTATTATCCTAACCCTACTAGTCTTTAGAGGCTACCTATAGATAATAGATAAGTTACTACTAAGTATCTTTATTATTTAATATACTAAAGTAATTCACAAAGCCACTAATAAAGTCCGCTACTATCTAGCTTTATAGCAAGTCTATAATGCCCTTAAAGCCTAGAATAGCCCTAATATAGTGCCTATATATTAGCTACCCTTATAAGCTAATATACATATATAAAGAGAGAAAGGTAGCTAGTATAGCTTATATAAGCTGCTTGCTACTAATAGAGAGACCTATACTATTAATATACCCTATAGCCTAGTGAAGTTTCACTCTATAGTGGTAAAGCCCTATTATAAAGACTTATATACTATAGAGGGACTAGAGTAGTAGGAGATAAAGCCCTATAATCTACTAGAGTAATAACTAAGTAACATAAAGGAAGAAGGAGCTGTATAACTAACTACTACTAATAAAAGAGATTCTCTAATAGAAGATAGCAAAGAACCATAGGCACTAGCTAAGAGAAAGTAAGGGAGACTAAGAAAGGCCCTTATAGTGTAATTTATAAGTGCAGGAGAGTCTAATAAAGAGGCTTATAAAGCCTAAAAGGCCCTAAGGGGAAGCTATTAAGTTAAAGACTTATTACCATGCCCTAAAGGAATAAAAGTAAGGAAAAGAAAACCTTATAGCCCTAAGAAGGACGTTAGCCTAGTTTAGCTCTATATACTTATAAATAAAGATTAAGAGGAGGCCTTTATTTAAGAGGTTATAACTAGAGGGATACTAAGCATAGTATTCCTTATAGTAAAGGAAGAGGCTAATTAAAACCTTACCCTTTAGCTCTACTAAGAAAGAAGGATTACAACCCTAGGAAAACCCTTTAAGCAGTCTAATCAAGCTAAGATTAACGCTTTACAAGCTTATAATGTGTTTAAATTCGTTAAATTCAACCTAGTAAAGCATAGAGGTTATAGAATCTTTAATTCTCGTATAGTTAGAGAGATTAAAGGCAAAGGAACGGACTTACTATATGAGAAATCTTGTCTCATTATATAAGGCTATAATGACAAAGGAAAGGAATTTATCCTAACGTAATTACTAACAATTTAACAAGCAAGCTAACGACTTATTATAGCTATCGCTTTATTATTAAGAAAAAGAGGCATTTACCTTTGGATTTGCGATATCACACAAGCCTACACTTAATCGCACACGGTGCTAACAAGGCTAATTATTATAAGATTACTAAAGCAAATTACATATCTCTTTCTAGAAGGGACTATAATTAAATTAATTAGACCTCTTTACAGGATTACAAAGGCCAGAACCTACTAGTAGGCAATATACTTCCATTACCATAGGGATAACCTTAATATAATAACCTTAACCTATAATCCCTGCTTATTAATTATAGCCCTGAATAATAAGAATCTCTTTAGTATTATTAGAATATAAACTGATAATACATTAGGACTAAGTAATAATAACTTCTTTTAAAAAGAAGAGAAAGAGCTCTAGAAGGCTAATTTTATAGCTAAAGAAAAGCAACAATTAACCGCTAAGAATCCTCTTATCTTTAATAGCTATATCTTAACCTAAAACACTAATAATTTATTAATCTTAACCTAAAAAGGCTAGAGTTAGAAGATTAAGGAAGTTAATCCTTAATCCCTAATAGTAAAGTAAGACTACATAAAATAATAAGCCTAAGGAAGCTATATTATAACTATATATTAACTAGAAGCTTCCTATAACCTATTAATTATAGCTTAACACTAAGAACCCTCTAGTAAAGATATTATATGCCTTAATAAACGCCTTAAGTAGCAGATTAAGAATTAATAACATAGACTACAATACATCCCTTTAGTTCTTAAAGAGGTAAAGCTCTTTATGTTTATAAATAAATCACTTACTAATAACAAGGATTTAAGCTCATAGATCGGATACGTGATTATAATTAGCAACAAGATAATGCAAGACAATAATACCTTTATTATAAAAGGCAATATTATTACGTATAGCTTAATAAAGAGTAAGAGAGTCACTCATAGCGCGCTTGCCTCCGAGTTATATAGCATAGTTTAAGGCATAGATATTACCTACGCAATTTCCATAACTCTCTATTAGATCACGGATTAATTAAAGATGCCTTAGATCCTATAATTCTCTATACTAACTCTTTTTCATTATATAAATATCTTATAAAGCTAGGAACCACAAAGGAGAAGAGACTAATAATTAATATTATAGCCCTTTATTAATTATATAAAAGGCATAAGATCTACAAAGTCAAGTGGATTAACGGCAATAACAATCTAGCGGATGCGATAACAAAAGCATTACTAAATTTATTACTTTCCTCTTTAATTAATTTAAACAAATTAATAATTCATATTAAAGGATAGGTAAAGAGACTTATAATATTAAGGGACAGGAGCTTAGGCAAGGAATAATGGATTAATTTAATTAACTAATGCTATAATAGCTAATTAGAGCAGCGGATTCCTATTAAGGGATTCACTAGTATACACTTTCCTTTAATCTGATTTTTATTACGTTTTTAAGCTCTTTAGCTACAAAGGAAAAAGAGAGATTACTAGTATTAATTCCTTCGGGTTTTTATTGGTTTAATCATGGCTAAAGACTAGACTAATTGTGGGTCTGGCGCGATGCACATAATATGATTAGCTGCATTAATTTGCCACCCCCTCTTTAGCCCTACATACGGATTTCGCCCCCTTTTCTAGCATCTAGACTTTCCCTCTCTTCTCTCTCTTTCCTAGCTAGCTAACTAACTATCATTGACTTCAATCATACGGGATTTATTACCTGCGCAGGACCTTGGTGCATCCAACACTAGGGCTACTATATTTATAGTATTTAAATAGCCTCTAGCCTATGCCTTATTACTAGGAACCTTACTATAAGTTATCTATAGGGGAGCTAGAGCGTTATCTTTTATTATTTCTACCCTCTTTATTATAGCTTCTATTATAACTCTTTATTATAGATATTATTATAACTTTAGCTTTTTTACCTTAGCCTTATAGATAGCTTTAAGATATAGGGAACTCCTAGCTAACTATATACTACCTTATAGCGTTATTTAAGCTATTTAGAAATATTACTATTCTTAAATATAAGGGGATTTAGTTAGGTAATTTAGCTTTTACCTTTATCTAAAGTCTTAGGAAAGATTAGAATAATTAATTATACTTTTACCTAAGGTTTAGTAATATCCTAGTGGCTTCTAAGCACCTTATATCTTTATTTATTATACTAGTGTTTAGCTAAGATATAAATCTATCCTAGGTATAGGATATATAGTTAACTATCCTATTTACTATTATATAATATATTTATTATTACTTTGTATTATTAGCTAGGTAGCTACTAGTATATACTACCTTTATCCTATTATCCTAGAAGGTTCTTAGGTTTAACTAGAATAGTATATTTAAATCTTATAGGTATACCTATAGGTTCTTATAAGTATCTCCTTTATATATAAGTACCTTATACTATATTTTAATAAAGCTTTATAGGTATATGCTTATTATAAACTTACTATTAGGTAAGAAACCTAGGAATATAGGATTTATTAGTATATTTATCTAAGGGGTAATTATAAGTTTTCTACCTAATCTAGCTAATTATAGGTTTACTTCTATTTCTTTAAGCTATGCTTCTATTTCTAAGATCTCTTATCTTATATAAGTATTATATAGCTAGGCTTATATAACCTTATATTACCTCTATAGCTAGTCTAGATTATTATTATTTCTAGATCTAGGGTTACTATATTAGTTAGGTAGTGTTTACTATACCTTATTATATTCTATAGTTAAAGTATTTAGGTTATTACTTAAGTGCTATAGGTTTAAGGCTTCCTTACTAGGTAATATAAGTATATTCTAAGTAAATATCCTATAGCTCCTTTATATTTAAATCTAGCTAATAGTTTATTTTCCTAAAAGGGTTTAAGAGTTTAACTTATTATAACTATAGTAAAAAAGATATAAATAAAGTAAAGGCTAAGGTTCTTAGTTATAGCTAGAGAGCTACTACTTAAGGGTAAGTATATAAAGGTCTTAAACTCTAACCTTCTATATCTCTTATAGGTAGTTCTTATTTAAATACCTTACTATATGTACGTAGCTATCTAGTAGTTACTTAGTTATTCGCGTAGGCTAAGGCTTATCTAAGGGCTTTATTATGTGACTGTCCTGCCCGCGACTCCCTAGCCTCCGTGCTCCTAACAAGTAAAGACCTATATTTATAAGTAATAGAAGGGATTAATAGAGTTTATATTCTAGGGTGTGTTTAGCTAGGATTAGAAGGGTCCTTACTACTATTAGAAGCTAGGGACCCTTATAGAGAAAAAAGAAGCTAATTAAGTTATTAAAGAGTTAAATAAGAAGCTAGAACTTACTTATTATAAAGAGTAGCTTCTAATATTAGGAATTAACTAGCTAGGCCTTTATAATAAGCCTAGTTAGAAGCTAAAGTAAAATTAGAATAAAAAGAATAGAAAGCTTAAGTAATAAATAAAAGGAAAGAGAGGTAATAAGGGAATTAACTAGTACTAATATTAGAAGGAGATTCTAAATAAGAAGCTACTTCCTTTTATAAAGGAATATTAGAAGAAAAGGCTAAATATAGTAGTATAAGAAGATAAGGCCCCCTTACACGCTTATAGCTATTAATAGTTAGTTTATAATACTTAGGGGGTTAAGAAGCTACTATAGCTAGGGAATTCCCCTAATTTAAATATAATTAAACTTACTTAGTAGTATTTAAAGGTTACTATAACCTATAAAGATGCCCTAAAGAATCAGAAAGAAGCCATAGTAGCTTAGGAGAAAGTATAGGAAGAAATACCTTAAAAATAGGTATAAGCTTAGTGTTGGAACAAAGGTAATATTAATCGCGCGTCGCAGCTGCAATTACCTAGCAAAAGCTCGGGCTACGCGCACGCCCTACACGTAACCCATAACCTAGCACGTTAATTAGCTAGGAAATGTAAGGATATAAATACGTAACCCCTTTTCCCTTTATGTATTATAACTTCTAGCTTTTAACCTCTCTTTTTCCTATAACTTAATTAATTATACTAATAAATAACGTAGCCTAAAATAAATAATCAATAATAATACTATTCTTCGGGCTTACAACTATAACATATTAAATTTAATACCCTATGAATCTAACACTAATTAGTGGTTACCTTCATAGATAACCACGTAGTCTTCGAACACCGCAGATTAGCAAGGTTAATTAGAAGAGGTAGCTTATCTAATAATAACTCGCCTTATAAAATAGGAGGGCTATGTTTAATAATAAGTTATGCTAATGAAAAGGTATAATATAGCTCTCTTCTTACTTTAGTATTAATATCTATATCTATATAAATTCTAAAATAATAAAGAAAGGTTTAACACTAGTAGCTAAGCTATCCCCTTATCTTTCTTTGTTATGCGTTCTATCACATATTTAAAGTCAACTGCCTTACCTTATAATCCTTCACATTCAAAACACATTACACCTATTATAGTAGTACCCCTTATTTCCTTATATTACAAGATTTACTTCCCTTAATTAGTTAGAATATTAGATATAGCTAGACTATTAGGGACCTCTAGTTAATTTAAAGTTCTTAGTAAGAGTAATAGTTATAATAATACTATAGAAAGTATTAAAGCTAGAGATAGTAATAAATACCTTAATAAAGGAAAAACCCCTATTTACACTAATCTATACTCCTATATCTTCGTAAGACTTGAATAACACATTATAGAAAAACTACTCTAGTAAATAGGAAGTTCTAAGCATAAAGAGATAATAATACCTAAGGGAATTAGTCTCTATATCCTTATAAAGACTGAATAATATAGGGAATAAGGGTTATTTAGAAGAACACTATTCTCTAAATTTAGTAATAATTTCTATGGTTAGTTAAGGGATAAGTTCACGGAAGGGAGAGACCTTTCCTAGAATAGATTTCAAGACTATCTTCTTTATAATAGAGTGTATATAACTATTAGAAAAGGCACTAAGATAGTAAATAACCTTAAAGAAGTAGTAAACTAAGAAGAATTCTAATTTTAAACTCTTAAAGAAATTAAAGAGGCTAGGAAGAAGTACATAGGCTTCTAAAAGAACCTATAGAATAAAAAGTTCTTCTATAATCTACTAGATAATAGTAATATTAAAACCTAATAACCTACCCCTTTACCTTACCTATTAGTATAACTACTATTAAAAGAATTAATAAGCTAGACTCCCTTAGGAAGGCTAAGTTAATCTCCTCTAGGAAGGCTAAGCTAATCTCCTCTAGGAAGGTTAATTAACCTAGAGTTAAGACTACATAAGGATACTATTTATAAGTATTTATAGGTAACTCCCCTACCTATACCTTTACCTAAGATAAGTTAGTAGTATTACCCTAGAAATATTACTAATAATACCCTTAAGTAAGAGAGTTACTAATAAAGGTAACCTTTACTACCTAGGGCTAGTAGTGCCTCTATTAGCATAGCTTAGAGAGCTATACTTTCTCCTCCCTAATATAGGGAAGAGGAAGGTTAGAGGGAATAATAAGCCCTAAGAGTACTACTTATAAAGCTACTCTCTTACTTCCTAAAGACCTTACTACCTCTTTTATAAATATAAAGGGAAGTATTTAGAGGACCCCTATAGACTTAGAGACCTTTACTAAAGTAAATTATAGACTTATTAAAGGTATACCCTAAAGAATAACTTTATAGCGCTAATAACTATAATATTCTTAAATTAAAGCTTTAAACATTTTATAGAAAGTGTAAATTACTTAATATCTAACCTAAATAAGCTAGTTATTGTAAGAGACCTAGAAGGTGTGCTAGGAATCCCAATAGACCAAAAGATCCGCCAATGCTAGCCGTTGCTAACATTGCACCTTACAATTCCTTAAGACCTGTACTGTTGCTTGCGCACCCTGTGGGCTGCCCTGTGGGCCTCGCGCCCCACAATCCTACGTACAGCGCCTCACAGTTATGCCTTTAAGATTATACTTAAAGGCAAAGCTTTATAATACTATATAGACTATCTCTCTAAACCTAGTTAACTATAAGACCTCCTTATGCTTATTAGCTATATAAGGAAATAATTTAAGACTAAAGATATATAGTAAAGATATCTCCTAGAATAGAATAATTCTACCCTATAAGGAATAATAAAAGATAACCTAAGTAAATTAATAATTAATTACTTTAATAATCTTATAGAAAGGCTAGCTATCTTATAACAAGCAGTACCTAAGGTAAGCTAAAGCAAAAGGGCACTTTAGAATTAACTTATAATAGCCTATAATAATATTCTAGAATATAAAGGAGTTATTATAAACCCGCTAAAGGGACTATAAGAATTCTATAAATAAATTAGGATAATATTCTAACTAGTAAAGGAAGAGAAGAAGAACTACCACTAGTTCCTAACTAAAACCATAACCCTAGAGTAATTCTAGACTAACTAAAAATACAATAGGAAAGGAAAAGAGACCTAATACCCTTTAAAACCATAAGGAAGAGAAGGAAATCCTTACATAAAGAAATGCTATATATATAGTAAGGAAGGATGCTAGTTATTAAAGCACCTAGAAGAGAACTGTAAGAAGGCGTATTAACGCTTAAAGAACCACTACCTTATAAATCTAACTAATAACTTATATAATTTATTCCTTATATAGTATAAAGGGGAACACAAACCTTAATCCCCTATTAATAATAAAATCGCTTAGTATATAAAGAGCATTAGATTTAACAATAGCCCTAATGATATAAATAAGCTAGTACCTATAAGCTTCTTTAATTATAAAATATAACTTAATAGCGAAAGAATAGTTTAATTCCTAATAAGTTAAGTAGCTTATTATAGTCTAAGTAAAGAAAACCCCTTTTAGTAAGAACTCTTAAGCAAAGCTCTAATAATATTTATACTAGAAGATTGCTATTCTTATATAATGTTTTAAGGGATAATACCTAATATAGGAGCTACAAAGTTCTCTATAGTAAGGCATCCTTAATTCCTTGCTTTATAATATTAAATACCTAAACTATAGCTTAATAAATTAATAGCGAAAAAGGCATTAGTTAGATTTGGCGTAGGAGAACTAATTATTACGCTTAGAGCGGCTAATATACCTATACCTTTTAGAGATATTCTCTTTTAGGTTATACTAATAAATACTCTATTTCTCTTATCCCTTAATAATATAGACTATTTAAAGATTAATTTTAATATCTCTAAGAATATATTATAATAGAGAAACATTAAAGTCCTTATTATATATAAATAAGGGCATGCCTAGATGCTACTAACATAGAAAGAGAAAGTAGTTACTTAGAGCTACCTTATTAAAGGCAAGCTATAGTGATTATACTACCGCTTTAGGCATCCATTAATCTAACATTTTCATGAGATTCTCTATAGATTAGGGTATAATATTAATATTAAAGCAATTAGGGAGCTAATAAGGATCTGCTACTAATACTAGATATATGTAGATAGCCCTAATTGCTTTAAATTTACCCTTAAGGATAAGTATAGCTTTAACTATAAAGTAATAGTAAGTATTTTCTACCTTAATAGCAACCACCCTACACTCTATATTGTAAATATAGCTATAGCGTTTAACACAGCGAAATTCCTTAAAGATATCTCTATAAAAACAACCTAGGAAGCCCTCTAGATATGCTAGATTAATGCTTATCTAGGCCCTCTAGATTTTATTACTACAGATACTAGAATAAACTTCTATAGTAATAAATTCAGATAATTCATAGCTTTAATATTAATTTTAATTAAGGAAGTCCCTATTAAGGTACACTATAGTATTAGGAAAGTTAAAAGGTATTATAGGCTGCTCTAAAGGGCCTATAATATAATTAGGTATAAATATCCTATAACACCTAAACCTACTGCCTTATAAATAGTAATTAAGGCCCTAAATAACACCATAGGCCCTAATAGCCTTATCCTAACACTTCTTATCTTTAAAGCCTACCTATATATAATAAATAAATCCCCGCTATTACCTAATATTACATAGCGCATGTAATTATAGTGTAAAAGGCTACTAAAGAGATTAAGAGACTTTATACTATTAGGAAGGTTAATAAGGCCCTTACTAAACATAATAGCCTAGATACCTTAAAGACCCTTAACCTACTACTTAGATTAAAGGTCTAAGTCTAGTAAGAAGGCAAGGGATAGGCAAGCCTATATAAGCTACTAGTAATAACTAGAGAGAGCTATATGCTTAATATACCTAGGGGCCTAAAGACCTTTAGGTTAACCTCTATTAAGCCTTACTATAATAATCCTAGTGTAAAGAAGATAGTAAAGCCTAGTAAAGAGAAAAAGGAGGAAGGGTAAGAGGCCTAAGATAAGAATATAGTACTAGTAATACTACTAAAGTATAGGCATAGAAGACCCTAAAAGAACTCTCCTATAATGCCTTAAGAGACTAATACCTTCCTATTAGTAAAAGAATATAGTAAATTAGCCCTTACTATTAAGCTACATAAGGAAGGAGTTATTAGGACCCTAGGTAAACCTTTTAAATAATTAATAAAAGCAGAAATTAATACCTTAATTAAGTAAGGTATATTTAAATTTATTATATTTAATAAGGAGAAGTATAGTAGGATTTAAATCTTTAATTCCTAAATTATTAATAAAATTAAAGGTAAGATAATAGAACCCTATAAAAAGTCATGCCTTATAATCTAAGGATATAAGGATAAAGGGAAATAGGCTATTCTTACATAGCCCCTAATAATTTAACAAGCGAGCTAATGTCTTATCCTTATAATAGCCCTATTAGCAAGATTAAGGAAATTCCTTATCTAGCTATGTAATATCTATTAGGCGTATGTATAAGCCTGTACATTCCTAGAGTAGCTAATCCTAGCGCGCTTGCTAATTTAGATACGGTATCTTTACCCGCCTAGCACGATTTTCAGGGTTATAAAGCCCCTTTATAAACTTATAGAGGCTGAAACGTATTAGTAGGTTACGTATTATAAGTATTATAGAGAGAACCTCTAATATAATCCTTACCTGCTTATAACTACAAAGGAAAGCCCTGACTTTATATATATTAGAATGTAAACTAATAATACCCTTAGCCTATTAAATAAGAAGTTCTCTAAGAAGGAAGAGACTTAACTAGTTACTATAAGTTTTAATATAAAGCTAAAGTAATTCCTAACCTAGGATAATCCCCTTACGTTTAACGGAGGCATTATTACGCTAGAGAATAATACTATTAAGATATAGTAGAAAGGATAGAGTAATAAGTTAGAATTAGTTCTAATAATTAATTTAAAGCGTAAATACATTAAGTAAAGGGCCTAAGGCGCTTACATTACCTTAATATGCTAACTAGAGGCTTGCTTTAATCTATCTATTACTACATAGCACTAAGACCTAACCCTAGAGAATATAAAAGCCCTTAATCACTACCTAAAGTAGTAAATAGATTACCTAGAAAGAGGCCTAATGTTTATCCTAATTAACCTTAAGAAGGCAAAGCTCTTTGCCTTTATAAATAAATTATTTACTAATAACTAGGACCTATCCTTATAACTAGGATATATACTTATCCTAGCTAATAAAGACTACACTAATAGTAAGTTTATAATTAAAGGTAATATTATGCACTTTAGCTTAACAAAGAGCAAGAGAGTTACGTAAAGTATGCTTACCTTGGAAGTTTATAGCATAGTAGCTAGTGTTAATATAGCTTATATAATTACTATAACCCTAAACCTAGTTACTAACTAACTAAAGCTCCTAAAGATCCTAGTTATTGTATATACGGATTTATACTCCTTATATAAGTGCCTTATTAAGCTTAGTATAATAAAAGACAAACGCCTAATAATTAATATTATAGCTCTTTAATAGTTATATAAATACTAAGAACTCTATAAGATCTAATAGATTAATAGAGAGGATAACCTAGCTAATGCCTTTATAAAGGCATTACCTAATAAGGCCCTTAAAGACTTTATCTTAACTAACTAGATAACTATATAGATAGAGGGATAGGTTACCTGCGTGTAATATATATGTAATAAGAGGAAAGGTAATCCTCTAGGAGAGTAGCTATAGGGATAAGATAGTAATACACAAGGGATTTACACCCCTATAGTTAACATCCCTAGTGGCTATAGCTACGCTAGCCTACTAGGCCCTCCTAGTAAACTATAGAAAATTAATAGTAGTATATAGGAGAATAAAGGCATTGCTAAGGAGAAGAAAGACGTTATATACGCGCTATAGTGTGGGATATGTGCTATTTTAAGGAAAAGAAAGAATTCAGAAGGACTTACTTATCCTTATATAGGCTTATAGGCTAAGTAAGATTATCATTTCCCTTTTATTAGTAACTATACGCCTAGATAGGCTATAAGTTCTTTTCCTTATATCCCTTGTTAATTATATCTATAATCTATCTTTCCTTTTTATTCCTATAATTAATATCGCGCATTAATAATTATATTAAAAGAGAGAAGTTCTAGTGTTAGAATAAAGGTAATATTAATCGCGCGTTGTAGCTGTAATTACCTAGCAAAAGCTTAGGCCGTGCGCACGCCCTACACGTGACTTATAACCTAGCATGTTAATTAGCTAGGAAATGTGGGGATATAAATGCGTAACCCCTTTTCCCTTTATATATTATAACTTCTAGCTTTTAACCTCTCTTTTTCCTATAACTTAATTAATTATACTAACAGATAACGTAACCTAGAATAGATAATTAATGACGATACTATTCTTCGGGCTTATGACTGTAACACATTGAATTTAATACCCTGTGAATCCAATACTTAGATTAAAAGAATCCCTTATTATATTAAGGAAATAATTTGCTTAGGGGGGGATAATAACCATTACAAAGGTTATAAAGGTTAAGCTAATAGTTAGAGGGTTTCAAGGGTTATTTTATAATAATTAGAGGGAGAAGATAAAGCTACTACTACTACTATTAATAATAATAATAATAATAAAAGAAGGTGGATTTTAGACCCTCATAAGGTTAATAGTCCTAATAGTCCTAATGCCCTTAATGCCTTGGATTTTAATAATATAAAGGAAAAATCTAATAATAACTAGGATAAGTTACTTTTGCATATAGTTTATATAGCGAAGGTACCTAGTTCAATTTCCCTTGTGTTATTTTAAGCTATTTATGTGCCTAAGGCTAATATAGACAGCAGCCTGCAGGGGTTGTGGGACTTGTGCAGGGGACACGACTTTTGACTCGGACATCCGTAAATCTCGGCTCTAACAAAGTTAATCTCGTATCTAGGGTGGAGCCTCTAAATCTAAATTAGGTAGGCGGTAAAGAATTACTACATATGCTAGGCATATGCTAAGCATATGCTAAAGACCACAGTGTATTAGTGCGAAATTCGTTAATTTATTCATTCGTTAATCAATTCATTAATTCGTCAATCAATTTGTCAATCAATTCGTCAATCAATTTGTCAATTAATTTGTTAATTAATTTGTTAATTATAGGGGCTATAGGTAGTACATGCCCTATAATATAGTGATATAACCTTGCATATGCTAGGCATATGCTACCTTATTATATAATTCATACTATATGTTAGCATATGCTATTCTGCTAGTCACAAGGCCCTACCCTGGATACGAGATCAACTTTGTTAGAGCCGAGATTTACTATAACCCCTAGTAAATCTCGGCTGCAACAAAGTTAATCTCGTATCCAGGGTGGAGCCTCTGAGTCTAAATTAAGTAGGCAGTAAAGGATCACTGCATATGCTAAAGACCACAGTGTATTAGTGTAAAATTCGTTAATTCGTCAATCAATTCCTTTATTATAAGGGCTATAGGTAGTATATGCCCTATAATATAGTGATATAACCTTGCATATACTAGGCATATGCCTCGCATATGCTATTTTGCTAGTTATAAGGCCCCACCCTAGATACGAGATTAACTTTGTTATAGCTGAGATTTACTGTAACCCCGGATCCAAGCAAGGTTCCTGCTCTATGAGGACTATTTGTTTGTTATGACTATATTAGGGAGATATAAACAAAGTAAAGGCTAAGGTTCTTAGTTATAGCTAAAGAGCTATTACTTAGGGGTAGGTATATAAAGGTCTTAAACTCTAACCTTTTATATACCTTATAAGTAATTTTTATTTAAATACCTTACTATATATATATACTTATTTAATAGCTACTTAGTTATTTATATAACCTAAGGCTTATCTAAGGGTTTCATTATATAATTACTTTATTTCTAACTCCTTAGGCTTTATACTTCTAATATACTACCTTCTTAATATATAATTATTCTTAATTAAAAAAAAGCTACTTAGCTAATATAAGTATACTATATATAGCTTGGAATAATATTAAATATTACTAGTTATTTTATAAGTATATAAGTATTATATTTACTTAGAATAATAAAATAAAAGTTATAAGGTTTTAAGTAATTTTTTCTTTACTTTTTAACTTTAAATAGCTATACACTTCTTACTTTATTACTTCTAATATATATATCTTTACCTAATAAGTTATTAATACTAAGTAAGTAAATTACTTATATTAGATTTTATAATTAAGTTAAATAAATAAAGTACTATATACTATTTAAAATAAATAAGCTTTTATTTAATATTAGGAATATCCCTCCCGGGCACGAGGTAAAACTGCTTAAATTATAGATCTCTATTTTTCAACACCTTTTCCAAATATCTAGCCTTCTTCTCTAGCTTTTTATTTCCCTTCTTCTTCTTACTTTTCTTAAATTTCTTAATGTTTTTGTTGATTCCTTCGGATCTTCATTGGTTCAATCGTGGCCAAAGACCGGACCGAATTGTGGGTCCGGCGCGATGCACGCGATATGATTGGCTGCATCAATTCGCCACCCCCTTTTGTGCCCCACATACGGATTTCGCCTACTTTTCTAGCATCTAGACTTTCCCTCTCTTCTCTCTCTTTCCTAGCTAGCTAACTATCTATCATTGACTTCAATTTATACGGGATTTATTACCTGCGCAGGACCTTGGTGCATCCAACAGTTTTCTTTGGTTTTTTAAATTTCCTTTTTATCTAGAATTCCCTTAGATTTTTAGATAGCTATTAGGTTTTATAGCCTAGTAGTTATAGCCCCTAGCTTATGGTTACCCTTAGCTATACTATTTTCTAATTAGTTAGTCGTTAATTAGTTAATTAGTAGCCCTTAACCTACCTGTGGATTTGCGTTTGTTGCGAATTGGAGTGGAGTTAAGTGAGAATAAGTTATGTTTTTTTTTGGTAGAAGGGTTTAAGTTTGCCTTAGAGCTTTGAAGGATAAGTTATAAGATAGAAGAGATATAGAGAGATAGAATAAACATAGTTACAGAGGAAGGGGGAATTATATTAATTTATGCTATAAGTAAAACTTAAATAGATTTAAGTTTAACTACAGTCGCGAATTATAACTCTTACGTAATTATAGCTACAAAGTTTATTATAAACTTTATATTAACTTTTTAGCCCCTAAATTTATAGCTTAAAGCTTATTTCTTTTATATTTTACCTAACACTATAGTGATTATTAAATTTAGTTATTATATATAGCACTAGCTAGGTATTGCTAGTAATTCTTTTAGTTCCTTGAAAATTAGATGCATTGGCCATAGCCAATGACCCCAAAAAAAATTAAAAATCAATATTAGGAATATTATATTATTTTTACTAGGAGTTTATAACTAGTATATATATTTACTAGTAGTAATTATAACTATAAATATTATAATTTCTAGATTAGCTATATATAGTATATGAATTACTTAGGGGTTTAAGGCTAATATAAAAAAGACTTACTTTTTCTTACTTTTATATATTCTTTTTCTTTACATTTTTCTTTAATATTATAAGTTACCTTTACTTATAACCTAGTAGCTTTATAATTATTATTATAGTAATTACTAATATTTTATAGTATTGTTTTATTATTTATATTTAATCTTACTTAAATACTTAATCCCTTTTATATTTATATTCTTATAGTATATTATTATTAACTTACTAATAGTAAATTATATTTAAGTAGTATAATACTCTTACTTTATTAGGTTTTTTAATAACTAAGAAAACCCCTTAAATATTTTCTTAAAAATCTTCTAAGAAATAAATAGCTTTAAAAATTTTAATATAAGTATAGTATTTCTAATCCCTAGTATATACCTTACTAACTTATAACTAGTAATACTAGTAGTATAAAGATTTCTTATACATATTATATATAAGAAGTAATAATGTAAGCTATTACCTTTAAAGATAGTAATAGTATTATTTTATAGTATATTATAAAAGGTAAATTTACTTCAACCAAGTATACTAACTTCTTAAGTATAACTTTATTAATACCTTACTGTATATTACTACTAACTTATATAAGTAACTTAATAAAATATACTTATTATATATAAAATAATAAAAACTATTTAAAAATATATTTTTCTTTTTCTTATTACTTATACTTATATTAATATATTACTAATACTTTACTTACTTTATAAAATTATATTAAGTATTCTTGAAGTATATTAATAGTTACATTATTCTTAATAATAATTCTTACTTTCTTAATAATATATATATATATATTTATTTTTATAACTTAAGTTATTACTAATATACTACTAATACTTAATATATATCCCCTCCCGGGCACGAGGTAAAACTGCTTAAATTATAGATCTCTATTTTTCAACACCTTTTCTAAATATCTAGCCTTCTTCTCTAGCTTTTTATTTCCCTTCTTCTTCTTACTTTTCCTAAATTTCTTAATGTTTTCTTTAGTTTTTTGAATTTCCTTTTTATCTAGAATTTCCTTAGATTTTTAAATAGCTATTAGGTTTTATAGCCTAGTGGTTATAGCCCTTAGCTTATGGTTACCCTTAGCTATACTATTTTCTAATTAGTTAGTTGTTAATTAGTTAATTAGTAGCCCTTAACCTACCTATGAATTCGAATTGGAGTGGAGTTAAGTGAGAATAAGTTGTGTTTTTTTTTGGTTTGCCTTAGAGCTTTAAAGGATAAGTTATAAGATAGAAGAGATGTAGAGAGATGGAACAAACACAGTCGCAGAGGAAGGGGGAATTACGTTAATTTATGCTATAAGGTATGCGTTAGCGGTTGCTAAACTTACTTATCTATGTGCACGCTAAGTTACTAATAGCTAGATAAGTAAAACTTGAATAGATTTGAGTTTAACTACGGTCGCGAATTATAACTCTCACGTAATCGTAGCCACAAAGTTTGTCACAAACTTTATATTAACTTTTTAGCCCCTAAATTTGTAGCTTAAAGCTTATTCCTTAATGTTTTACCTAACACTATAGTAATTATTAAATTTAGTTGTTATATGTGGCACTAGCTAGGTATTACTAGTAATTCTTTTGGTTCCTTGAAAATTAGATGCATTGGCCATAGCTAATGACCCCAAAAAAAATTAAAAATCAATACTTAATATATATAAAATGTAAACTTTATAATATACTTTTATTTATAAAAAAGACTAATAAGTATAGCTAGGCTAAATAAGTAAGGCTAATTATAAAGGTTATATAAAAGGCTAATTTTAATAAGAGAATTACTATATTATTACTAAATAATATTATTAATCTAGAAGTCTAAATTAATATCTTTAATAGCTTATAGTTTATTATATAAAACCTTCCCTTAGTAAGTTTTTCAATATTCTTACTTATAGCTTTACTAACTTACTAATAGCTTACTAAATATATACTTATACTTCTTACTTATATTAGGCTATTAAACCTTTTAAGTAAGCTTTGTATATATATATATATATATAAGGATTTCTTTAATAATAAGAATGAATCCTTTACCTAAGGCCTTATTATGAATTTAGTACTTAGAAATAAAAATAATAATACTAAGGGGCTAAGGCTTAATATAAATATAAAGTAAATAATACTAAATAGCTATAAGGTAAATTATTTAAGAAATTATCTATATGTTTTTATTTATATATTACTATTACTATTTTATCTTTACTAAATATACCTTTATATTTATAAACTAGTTACTTAGTTATTACTTATAATTATTAATAATATTTATTATAATAAAATCTTTTTTTTTACTTATAAAATCTTTAAAGTATTACAATTGTTTTATTTAACTTGATATTTCTAATATTTTTTATTATAATAATATAAGAGAATTCTTTTAACCTTAAACTCTTATTTATTATTTATAATATTATCTTATAGTAAAAATATATTTTCTATACTAGTTAAGTCCTTTATAAATAGTTTAAGGTTAGTAATATTAAAAATATTATATAGTTATATTCTAAGTAATAGCTTTAATTAGTATATTAATTTATAATTTTTAATTACCTTTTTAATCTTATAAAGGCTTAAGTACTTTATACTTCGCTTCTTACTAAGTTACTATAAGTTAATATATTTTATAAATAATAAAATATAATTACTTACTGTTAGTTTCACAGGGTATTGAATTCAATGCAATAAGGTTATTGTTGAAATCAAAAGAGTGGACCGATCCGACTGAACCTAGGATTACAAAGCCTTATATATTTTTAACAATATATTTTAACACTCCCCCTAGAATTATATATCCAGGTGCCCTATTAGAGGTTAGGCTTATACTAGCAATTGAATTTCTTTAGTTGTTTTTTCGGCAGGGTTCGAACCCATAACCTTGCCTCGCAGAGTAGTGCTCCACTATGGTGGGCGTGTACGCTACAGTAAGCCACAACCACTGCGCCACCAGGCTCATAACCTGTTGAAATCAAAAGAGTGGACCGATCCGACTAAACCTAGGATTACAAAGCCTTATATATTTTTAACAATATATTTTAACAGTTATAAGCCCGAAGAATAGTATTATCATTGATTATCTATTCTAGGCTACGTTATATGTGTAGAAAAGAGAAGTCAAAAGCTAGAATTTACAATAATGAAAGGAAAGGGGGCTACGCGTTTGTAGCCTTATATTTCCTAGCTAATTAATAGGCTAGGTTACAGGTTACATATGGGGCCTACGCGTGGCCTAAGCTTTTACTAGGTAATTACGGCTATAATATGTAATTAATATTACCTTTATTCTAACACTAGAACCTCTCTCTTTTAATATGATTATTAACGCGTAATATTAATTATAGAAATAAAAAGAAAGGCAAATTAATGATTTAATTAATAAGGGATATAAGAAAAAGAACTTATAGCCTATCTTAGCGTGTAGTAGCTAATAAAAGAGAAATAATAATCTTGCTTAGCCTATAAGCCTATATAAGAATAAGTAAATCCCTTCTAAATCCCTTCTTTTCCTTAAAATAATATATATTCTACGCTATAGTATATATATAATATCTTCCCCCTTCTAATATAATACCTTCCTTCTCTTATATACTACTACTAATTTCTATAGTTTACTAGGAGAGCCTAGTAAGCTAGTATAGCTATAGCCACTAGGGATATTAATTATAGGGGTATAGATCCCCTACGTATTACTATCTTATCCCTATAGCTACCCTCCTAGAGGATTACCTTTCCTCTTACTACACGTATATTACGTGTAAGTAACCTATCCCTCTTTCTAGATAGTTATCTAGTTAGTTAAGATAAAGCTCTTAAGGGCCTTATTTAGTAATACCTTTATAAAGGCATTAGCTAGGTTATCCTCCTTATTAATCTATTAGATCTTATAGAGTTCTTAGCATTTATATAATTATTAAAGAGCTATAATATTAATTATTAGGCGTTTCTCTTTTATTATACTAAGCTTAATAAGGCACTTATATAAGGAGCAGAGCTTTACATATAGTGTAGTAAATGTAGTATTTTGACTTTCCTTGTAGTATGTAGTGTAGTGAATTATAGTGTAGTGTAGTATGTAGTGTAGTGTAGTAAATACTACACTACACTACAAATACTACATGTAGTATAAGGCTAAAAATAAAAGTGGGGTATATTAATATCTTATAATATTCTTCATATTTTTCTTTATTAACTTAATATTAGCTTTCTTTTTTATTAGAATTTAGTTATTTAGTTATAAATCTTTAAAGTTCATACTTATTTAAACTATTAAGCTTATAATAGGAGTGGGGTAGCTAAGTATAGTATTTTTAGTATTACTATATAACTCTATTTATTTCCTAAATTCTAAAGGTTATTTTATCTTTCTAGCTTTTTAATTAGATTTAATATTCATTTTAATATACTTTTTTTACTTTAAATCTAAGATTTACCCTAAAGAAATTATTTACTATTATATATAAATAGGATAATAAATCTAATAATAATATATTTATAAAGATAAGCTATTTATAATAAATAAATATTTTTACTTTATATTATAGAAGGGTTTTTAGCTATATATTTTCTTTTATTATAATTATAAATAATTATATTAAGTTTTTAGGTTTTTTAAGTTAAAAAAAAATGTAAAAACCCTTAAAAAAGCTTTAAAAAAGTAGCTAGAATATTATTCTTATAATGTTAAAAAGAAATATAATTGTTGGAACAAAGGTGATATCAATCGCGCGTCGCAGCCGCAATTACCTAGCAGAAGCTCGGGCCGCGCGCGGACCCCACACGTGACCTATAACCTAGCACGTTGATTAGCTAGGAAATATAGGGATATAAACGCGCAACCCCTTTTCCCTTTATGTATTATAACTTCTAGCTTTTTACCTCTCTTTTTCCTATAACTTAATTAATTATAATAACAGATAACGTAGCCTAGAATAGATAATTAATAACAATACTATTCTTCAGGCTTACAACTGTATTACACATTAAATTTAATACCCTATGAATCTAACACTAATTAGTGGTTACTTTCATAGATAATCACGCAGTCTTTAAACACCGTAGATTAGTAAGGTTAATTAGAAGAGGCAGCTTATCTAATAATAACTTGCCCTATGAAATAGGAGGGCCACGTTTAATAATAAGTTATGCTAATAGAAAGGTATAATATAGCTCTCTTCTTACTTTAGTATTAATATCTATATCTATATAGACTCTAAAATAATAAAGAAAGGTTTAACGCTAGTAGCTAAGCTATCCCCTTGTCTTTCTTTATTATATATTCTATTACGCATTTGAAGTTAACCGCCTTGCCTCGCGATCCTTTATATCCAAAACATGTTATATAATTATAGTTATATTTTTTTTCCCTTATATTACAAGATCTGCCTCCTTTAATTAATTAGAATATCAGATATAGCTAGACTATCTAGGACCTCTAGTTAATTTAGAGTTCCTAGCAAGACTAATAGCTATAATAATACTATGGAAAGCGTTAAAACAGGAGATAATAATAAATACCCTAATAAAGGAAAAACCCCTGTCTACACTAACCTATACCCCTATATCTTTACAAGGCTTTAATAATATATTATAGAAGAACTACTCTAATAAATAGGAAGTTCTAAATATAAAGAGATAATAATACCTAAGGAAATCAGTCTCTATATCCTTATAAAGACTGAATAATATAAGGAGCAAGGGTTATTTAGAAGAATACTATTCTCCAAATTTAGTAATAACTTCTATAAATAGTTAAGGGATAAGTTTACAGAAGGAAGAGACCTTTTATAAAATAGACTTTAAGACTATCTTCTTTATAACAAAGTATATATAACTATTAGAAGAGGCACTAAGATAGTAAATAACCTTAAAGAAGTAGTAAACCAAGAAGAATTTAGATTTTAAACTCTTAAAGAAATTAAAGAGGCTAGGAAGAAGTATATAGGCTTCTAAAAGAACCTATAGAATAAAGAGTTCTTCTATAATTTACTAGACAACAGTAATGTTAGAACTAGGTAACCTACCCTGTTACCTTGTTTATTAGTATAATTACTATTAAAAGAATTAATAAGCTAGACTCCCCTAGGAAGACTAAGTTAATTCCCTCTAGGAAGGCCTAGTTAATCTCCCCTAGGAAGGTTAATTAACCTAGAGTTAAGACTACCTAAGGATACTATTCACAAGTATCTATAGGTAACTCCCCTGCTTATACCTTTACTAGAGGCAAGTTAGTAGTATTACCTTAGTAACACTGCTAATGATGCCCCTAAGTAGGAGAGTTACTAATAGAGGTAACCTATGCTATCTAGGGCTAGTAGTGCCCTTATTAGCATAGCTTAAAGAGCTATAATTCCTCCTTCCTAATATAAGGAAGAGGAGGATTAGAGGGAATAACAAGCCCTAAGGGTGCTACTTATAAAGCCACCCTCTTACTTCCTAAAGACCCTACTACCCCTTCTATAGATATAAAGGGAGATACCTAGAGGACCCCTATAGACTTAAAGACCTTTGCTAAAGCAAATTATTAACCTATCTAAGGTATACCCTAAAGAATAACTTTATAGCGCTAATAACTATAATATCCTTAAATTAAAGCTTTAAATATTCCGTAAAAAGTGTGAGTTACTTAATATCTAGCCTAAATAAGCTAGTTATGCTTTTAAGGTTATGCTTAAAGGTAAAGCACTATAATACTATATAGACCACCTCTCTAAACCTAGATAACTATAAGATCTCCCTATGCTTATTAGCTATATAAGAGAATAATTTAAAACCGAGAATATATAGTAAAGATATCTACTAGAGTAAAATAACACTTCCCTATAAGGAATAATAAATAATAACCTAAGTAAGTTAATAATTAAATACTTTAATAAACTTATAGAAAGACTAGCTATCTTATAATAAGCAGTGACTAAAGTAAGCTAAACCGAAAGGGCACTTTAGAATTAACTTATTAGAGCCTATTATAATATTCTAGAGTATAGAGAAGTAATTATAAATCCGCTAGATAGACTATAAGAGTTTTATAAACAGATTAGAATAACCCTTTATCTTATTAAGGAAGAGAAAAAGAACTATTAATAGTTCCTAACTAAAGCTATAACCCTAGAGTAATTCTAGACTAACTAAAGATATAATAGGAATAGAAAAGAGACCTAATACCCCTTAAAACCATAAGGAAAAGGAGGTACTCCCTGCATAAAGAAGTATTACATATATAGCAAGGAAGGATGCTAGTTATCTAAGCACCCTAAAGAGAACTATAAGAAAGCGTTTTAATGCTTTAAGAACCACTACCTTATAGATCTAACTAATAACTTATATTATTTATTCCTTACTTAGTACAAGGGAGAACACAAGTCCTAACCCCTTATTAATAATAAAATCGCTTAGTATATAAAGAGTATTAGATTTAATAATAGCCCTAATAATATAGATAGGCTAGTACCTATAAGCTTCTTTACTTACGGAACCTAGATTAATAGCAAAAGAACGGTTTAATTCCTAATAAGGTAAGCAGCTTATTATAGTCTAAGTAAAGAAGACCCCTTTTAGCAGGAACTTATAAACAAAGCCCTAGCGATGTTTATGTTAGAAGATCGCTATTCCTATGTGACATTCTAAGGGATCATGCCTAATATAGGAGCCGCAAAGTTCTCTATAGCAGGGCACCCTTAATTTCTTGCTTTATAACGTTAGATGCTTATATTATAGCTTAATAAATTAACAAAGAAGAAAGCATTAGTTAGATTTAGCATAGGAGACCCAATTATCACGCTTAGAGCAGCTAATATACCTACTCCCTTCGGAAACATTCTCTTTTAAGTTATCCCTACGAACACTCTATTCCTCTTATCCCTTAATAATATAGACTGCCTAAAGATTAACTTTAATATCTCTAAGAACATACTATAATTGTGAGGCCCTACTCACAACACCAGCGCGCCAGCGTACCACTAGGCGGGCGCACCACGCCCTAGGGCTAGGTCTACGTAACACTAGCGAGTCACTACCTATAAGTTAGTGACTCGCACGCACAACACACTTAGACCTAGCAAGCTTTAGTTAATATATAAACGCCCCTATACCTCTTACCTAGCTATCCCTTTATTCTTATAATTCTAAAGCTTCTCCTACTAGCTACCTAAGAGTAATATAGGGGGGAGAATAACCTAATCCACTAGAACCATGCTATATATTACTTAGGATTAGCTAGATAATAGTAACACTATAGCTAGGGATATGCCACGTTCTATAACCCTATCTAAAGCTATACCCTCTACTATAGCAGTAGAAAAGGTAGTAGTTAGGGAGCAAATTACCTAGCTTAAGTAACTTAAGGAACTATAGGATTAAGAAAAGGAGCTTACTAACTTAATATAATCTTACAGAGAACTAGTAAAAAGGGGCTAAAAGGATAGTTTATTCTTAAGCCTTAGTAGCTAAGAAGTTAAGGTCTAAAACATTACAGAACTCTAACACCTTATAAACCTATAGAAGCATAAGATATAGCTTAATAACCTTAGCTATGCCTTTAAGGGGGCAAAGAAGAAGTATTACTAGGATAACTAAAAGATCCTCTTCGCACTTAACTACATACATACAAACTATTAGGCTAGATAGGACTAATATGTTAAAGAATAACTAGCTAATAGTTAGGATTATCCTAAGGATAACTAGGATAAGTTCTAAGACTAGACCCTTACGCTGCTTAAAGACTCCGTAAGTTATAATACACAAATAGCTACGTAGCTAGAAAATATAAAGCAAAAGGAGGGCTAGAGTCCTATTAAGTTTAGTATTTACTTAGATTTGCTAGAGAAACACCTAGAATAAGCTCTAGAAAAGACCTATACTCTTATATTCTTTATAAAATTACTTCCTAACTTATAAGATTATATTAACCTACACACGGATATCACTAGTCTAACATAAGAAAATATTATATAACTTGCCTAGCGATTCTAGGAGGCAATGTTAAAGAATAAGCAAAAGCTAAATAATTCAGAAGAGAAAGGGCTATATAAGGCGGCTTAACACTAAAGATATAACTCCTTACAAGGGCATTAGCTAAATAAGAACTAAAGAGATAAGGATAAGGATAAGGAAAAGACCCTAGCTACCTACCTAAATAATAATAGACTACAAGGAAGAAAATAGTACTATAACTATAGTAGTATAGAGCATTTCTTCTATAATTATAATAAGCTAAGGAAAGACTAATAAGAAGGTTAGGAAAACTCCTAGAGGTAAAAGTAAAAGCCCTTACCTCTACCTTAGACACTAGGGTACTAGTAGGACGCTAATTCCACACACTAGTTACTATCCATAGGTATAAAGACATTAAAACAGCAGCGGATCTTAATAGTTACGCTAAGATTAACATTATAAGCGCCTAATTCGCATAGACTTATAAGCTTAATTAGGCTAAGGCTATAACACCTATCTTAAAGGTAGTAAGGGCTTTAACAGTCCCCTAATATAGTATTTATAAGGTACCTATTTTAATTAAAGATTTATAGGGCAAAGAGAGAGACCTTAAGTTACTATATATAGCTATTAATAGGGACCTAAGAGTAGAGGGAAGCCCTATATTAATCAGAATACACATGCTTACGGAAGAATGCATATATCTTTACTTATACTTATAAGAATAGTGGTTTAAAAAGAGAAAGGTAGCCTTTTTGCTACTAACTTCCTATAAGTTCGCAAAGGTAACGCATAATAAGATAATTATATATACTATTATAGGCGTAATAGAAGATAAGTTTATCCCTCTTAAAGATAAAGAGAAGGCAAAAGTATATAGGACTATTAAAGATATCCTAGAGGAACTATATAAATTTAAAGATATGTTTATATTAGATAAGGTAGGGAGCCTCCTATTAAAGAAGTTAACTAACTATATAATTAATCTTATACTAGGAGCTATACCCCTATATAAACTAATCTATCCTCTCTCCTAAAGTAAACTTAAGGAGCTCTAGGAATATATTAATAATAACCTAAAGAAAGGCTAGATAAGACCCTTAAAGAGCCTAGCGGGCGTGCCTATCCTATTTGTACTAAAGAAGGATAGAACACTATGGCTATACGTTAACTATTAAGGACTTAATAAGGTAACATAGAAGAATCACTACGCTCTCCCCCTAATTTTAGAGATCCTTAATTAATGCTAAGGGGCCCGTTTCTTTTCCAAGATTAATATTAAGGACGCGTACTACTGAATTTGTATTAAAGAAGGCGATAAATAGAAGATAGCTTTTCGCACACATTACAGGCACTACAAGTACCTTATAATACCTTTTAGGTTAATAAATACCCTAGCCACTTTCTAGAGTTATATTTATAAAGCGTTACATAGGCTAGTTAACACTATTTATATAGTGTATCTAGATAATATCTTAATTTTCTCTAAGACAAAGGAGGAGCACACTAAACATATTAAGCAAGTCCTTAAACACATAAGGTTAGCGAAGTTATACACAAAACCCTCTAAGTGCTCTTTTTACAAGGAATTAGTAGAATTCCTAGGGTTTATCCTCTCTATTAATAGGATATTAATAAATACTCGCTAGGTTAACATAATTAAAGAATAGAAGGAGCTAACAAGTTTTAAGGATATATAGTTATTTCTTAGGTTCTACAACTTCTACTAATAGTTTATCTATAGATACTCTAGAATTACAGTACCTCTTCACGCATTAATAAAGGGCAGTTAAAATAGTATCTAGACTAGGAGGTTTATATTCGGAGAAAAGGAGTAGTTAGCGTTTAACTAGCTAAAAGATGCCTTTTAGCAAGCGCCTTTACTCTAATACTATAACCTAAGTTAGGTAGTGCGTATTAAGACAGATACCTTGATTTTTGTAATAATAGGAATCCTATCTTAGTAAGATAATAAGGGCTATTAGCATCTAGTAGCTTTTTAGTTAAGGAAGTTTATAAATACTAAACGTAACTATAGCATAGCTAATTAAGAGCTACTTACTATAGTAAAGTTATTTAAATACTAGCGATATTATATTAAAGGCGTGGAGACACCTATAGAGGTCCTATTAGACTATTATAACCTATAGACCTTTATAAGGTAGTAGAAGCTAAATAGAAGATAGGTATAATAGTGTATGTTCCTCTGCCCTTTCTATTTTGTAATTAAGCATAGACTAAGGAAGAGCAACCCTACGGATGCACCGTTAAGAAGGTCTAATTATAAGGGTAAACCTATGTTAAATAGGGCGCTCCTACTAGAGCTTTAAAGGAAAATAGTAAATATCTTTATAGTAAAAGAAGAAGTACTAATATATTAAAGAAGTTATAGTATAATGCCAGTCTTAGAACCTACTAAGGCAAGAGTAGCCTAGGTGGAAGGCTAGTTAGCTGCTATAGATCTAGTAATAGGTTAGCTAAATAAGGGTGATTTTAAGGAGAAGGTAGCGTGTGTTTAAGATATTAGCATAGTATAAGTAATTTAGGGGGCTATTATATTACTAAATCCCTACTAATCTATAGTAAATAAACCATTAGCGTAACTACTATAGAAGGCATAGGACTAAGATCTAGATTTACAAAAGCGCGAAGGTAAGGTTAACTCCTAAGTAAAAGGGAAGGGAAAAGCTAGTCTATAGTTACGTAGTATAAGGGGCCTCCTAATATATAAAGACTAGGTAGTTATTTCGCGGGAGCCTATCTTATAATAAGAGCTTTTATAGCTACACTATAATAATCTATTAGTAAGTTACTTTAGGACTAAACACACTCTAGAGCTACTAAAACATTACTATTAGTGGCTAGTAATAAGTAAAGCTATTTTAGACTATATATCTAGCTATAGAGTATACTAGCGCGTTATAGTAAGATAGCACTGCCCCTATAGAAGCCTTAAATTATTACTAATACTAAGGTAACTATAGGCGGAGATCTTAATGGACTTTATTATAGGTTTACTACTAGTGTAGCTAGGTAAGTAAGAAACTAACGTAATCCTAGTGATTATAAACTAATTTACTAAGTACTCTGTCTTCCTTCCTATAAAGACTATAATTAACATAGCTAAATTAGCAGAGTTATTCTATAAGGAGATTAAGCTATAATTTAGAGCGCTAGAGGGCATTATGTCTAACAGAGGATTAGTATTCATAAGCTAATTCTAGTTAGAGGTATATTACTAGTTATATGTAAAGCAAAGGCTTTTAATAGCGTTTCACCCCTAAACTAATAGGTAGATAAAGAGGATAAATTAGGTGCTTAAGCATTACCTATAATATTTTATTAAAGAGAACTAATAACTATAGCTAAAGCTACTCCTAATGGCCTAATTTACATGTAATAATACTATTAATAGGACAACAGGCTACTTCCCTAACTACACTCTTATAGGCTATTCACTTAAGTTTTACCTTGCTCTTAAGGGCAAGAGCATAGAGGGGGAGGTCCTAGAGGCTTACGTGTATGTTAAAAAGCTATATAAGGTTAGGGAGAAACTAGCGCATAACTAGGCAAGGGCTACCGAAGCATAGGTAAAGTACTATAACTAGAGATATTAGCTAATAACCTTAAAAAGAGAAGACTTAGTACTACTATTAGCGAAGAACATTAGGCTTAAGGACGTAAAATAGAAGCTAAACCTAAGATTTATTAGGCTATTTCGAATACTTAATGCTATAGGTAAACAAGCGTACTAACTAGCGCTACCTAATAAGTATAGCTAACTATATAACGTATTTTACGTCAGCCTATTAGAGCTATAGAATCGCTAGGAAGACGCCCTAGACAAGGACATACTAATGCTAGACCTTAAAGACAACAATAATAAGTTTAAAGTTAAAGAAGTTAGGGATTATAGGAAGATATGTAAAGGTAACAAATACCTAGTGAAATAGAAGGGCTAGCTAAGCAAATATAATTAATAGGTAGTATTAGAAGACATAGAAGGCGCTTAACATATAATTCAAGCTTTCTATTAAAGCAAAACAAGCAGAAAGCATAGCAAGATATAATTAAGTTACAAGTAATAAGGGATAAGGTAATTACAAAAAAGGCCTAGCCTTGTTAGCCACCATCACACTCTAATTAAAACCCTTGTCGGACTATTTACTAAATAATAAAAGAAAAGATGCCTATAAGGAGGGGAGTCTTATAGGAAACCCTTTTATAGTTACCCCCTTATGTGTCAAAACAACGCTATTATAAAGGAGGTACTTAGCGCCCTTGCTCTTATCCTCCTAAACCGCTACCTCTATTACCTAGAAAAACCAGTGCTTTACTACCCCCTAGGGCACGAATCCTAGATTATAATATTACAGCCATAAAGTCATTTTTCTCTTCTAGGAATTATAATATATAGCGTAGTTTAGCTGTAAAAGTTAGCGAATAGGTAGTAAAGTAGGAGTAATAACTTATAATCCCTAGGGCAGGGGTAGGATATATAGTAACTAAAAGTTGCTAGCGCGAAATAATATACTGATTATACGTGGCTAAAGCAGCCTACCTAGGGAGTAAGCAAAGGTCTAGAGAATACGTAATAAAACGTACCTAATGGACCTTAGTAGCCCTAGTTAAACTAAAGGAAATATAATAAGCTATGTTAGCGTAATTGAACCCTAAAATAAGGTTTAGATAATAAGTGCTAAAATGGTAGTAAGTTACCTTAGAAAACATATAATTATTAGGGTTATTAGGGTCCTGATCGCTTAGGGCGTCTATTAAAGTTTTTACCTAATTAAGGATAGCAAGAAGATCTAGAAAATCCCCTTATATAGTTAGTATTGCCTAGAGAGATATAGGTAATTAGGGACCGAAAGAGTAAAGAATATAATGTACTTACTATCTTATAAGTATTACCGCGTTTAATACACTAGACATAATGCTTTGAATGTTTCCCTTTAATAATAGTGGTTAGCACGCCAGGGAATTAACAGTTAATCTAAGGGACGTTAGGCTTAGCTAGAGGATTCTTCTTAAAGTCCGCGTAACCTATGCGTAGATAATATATATAGGAATATCCTCTTAAATAGATATTAGGGACAGCTATAATAATAACGCTCTTAATGCTTTCCCTGTCTAATTCTATTCTAATAATAAGGTAAGTAGTAAAGGTAGAGTTATAGTAACTAATAATATGATAGTATCTAGGGAAAAGTTTGCTATAGATAAGAAAGGGAAAAGTCAGTGATATAATAGGGAGTTATAGGTAAATTTGTACTTAAATACTAATATTATTTATTATTATTTTAGTATAGCTACTACTTAGCAAATAGCTATATAGTACTTACCAAAAGCCGTTTAGGAGCCTAGCTAAAAGTAGGGGGGTAATTATAAGGCCCTACTTATAACACTAGCGCGCTAGCACACCACTAGGCGGGCGTACCACGCCCTAGGGCTAGGTTCACGTGACACTAGCGAGTCACTACCTATAAGTTAGCGACTTGCACGCATAACACACTTAGACCTAGCAAGCTTCAGTCAATATACGAACGCCCCCATACCTCTTGCCTAGCTATCCCTTTGTTCTCACAATAATAAGGAAATATTAAAGTGCCTATTATATGTAAATAAGGGCACGCCTAGATGCTTCTTATATAGAAAGAAGAAGTAGTTGCTTAGAGCTACCTTATAGAAGGCAAGCTATAGTGATTATATTACCGCTTTAGGTATCTATTAATCTAATGTCTACATGAGGTTCTCTGTAAATTAAGGCACAACGTTAATATTAAAGCTATTAGGGAGCTAATAAAAATCTGCTACTAATGCTAAATATATGTAGATAGCCCTAATTGCTTTAAGTTTACCCTTAAGGATAAGTGTAGCTTTAATTATAAAGTAATAGTAGATATCTTCTACCTAGATAGTAACTGCCTTACACTCCACGCTATAGATATATGTTAAAAATAAGACCTATTTTTAGCCCTTTTCTAGTTAAAGAACCTTCTTATTACTAGCTTGCTTTGCAAGTCTGACAGCTGCACTGCAGCTGTCAACGGTCGCGAGGGCAGCTGTCAATGGCTGCGTCGCAGCTGTCAATGGCTGCGTCGCAGCTGTCAACAGCTGCGACCGACCGTGTGGATGACTAATTAGTCAATTGCGTTGTGGCTGCAAGTGTGGCTACAACCACGCCACTAGTAATTAGGTAAGCTAGGGTGACGTAAGCTAGGGTGACGTAAGCAGGTTACCCTACACATAACTTACCCTATAGCTATCTTTGACAACGATTTTCTCTTTATCTAGAGGTCGTACAAAAGTTTTACATATAGCAAATTGAAGCTTGAAGATAGGGCTTCTCTTTATGCAAGGTTATTTTTTGGACCAAAAGTTGGTGCATACGGGTTGCTAGCTAGTATGGTGGTGAGTCGATTTTTTGGTTTTTGCATACAAATGAATTTTGCGGAAAATCAAAAGTGGCCCGTAAGACCCCGTTGGCGGCCCGGATCCACCGATACGGTCGGTAGGTCTATGAGAGGAAGAAGATCTTTTCAACTAGCTAGATAGCTAGTCCTCTCAACCAACAACAGCCGCATTGCCCGTACAACGTATCTAAAATCAATTCTATTGCTCTATAAGATATCATAAAAGTGATCTAAATTGAATTCTATTAGTTAATAACTGCCACAACCTTCCGTTGCGTTGCGTTGATTGATTCAACGTTGCAGCCCTATTGGTCCCCGACCGTAGAGCTTGCACCTGTACAGCTGTTGCCAGCTGGCAACTAGCTCCCTACATTTCAATAAGTATTACCTATTAATATAATAGGGAAAGCCTTCTAATAATATATTTAAGGAAGGTTAATTCTATTACACTTATTTTTAAAGAGCATAATCTTTAGCGTTAAGAAGTTATATAGCTTTCCACTATAGCGGTTACTATCCTTATATATCTTTATAAGCTCTGAGATCTTCTTTATAATCTAATCTTTAGAGGGGAATTACTATAAAGGCATAATTTATTATAAATAATAGTCCGCTAGTTATTCTTAATAATAATTATCTAGATAAAGCTATTAATATAATAGGGATTATTATAGGGGTTTTTATAAGGGTTTAAGTAATCTCTAGGGTTAGGGAAAGTTAATTTCTAGGGTAGGTTATTAGGGCTATTAATATTAAGGTTCTAGGGGTTTAGAAGATTATAGTCTTTCTTGTAATCTTTCCTATAACTAAAGGGGCATTAAGGTTTAATAAAGCACTTCCTTAAGCAATACTAGGATTAAATATCCTAGGCCTCGCCTAATAAGGACGCTGTAATCTTATAAAGAATTACATAATTCTCTAATAATATCCTTAGATACCCTTTTAAAGGTGTCTTTAGACTAGCCTTTAAAGTCTTCTTAGAATAATTCCTATAGGTTATTATCTCTCTATCCTTAATACTTACTAAGGTTAATAAATCTTATAATTTAGTTATTAAGCTTAAGCTACGTAGTAGTGTCTAGATCTAGCTTAATAGATTCTTTCTAGTTATACAAGGATTCGTAAGTAAGCTATTAAAGGCATAAGGGTAATTTATGCCTTTAAGGTCTCTTAGGGGTAATAATTAGAGCCTTACTATCACTAGCAGCCCTTCCTCTTATAGAAAGTCTAGATTCCTCTGCTATTTTCAACTATAAAAGGAATATTACTAATCTATTATTTTTACTACTAATTAAGCTCCTATGTTTACCTATTACTATTATAAGGTTTTTCTTTTGCATTTTAGGAGCGTTATCGCTCTAATAAAATTAGAAGATTATAAAAATAGCAAAAATAAAAGAAAAAAAACAGCAGAAGTAGTAAAAGCAGTGACAAGAATAAATCAATAAAGATAAAGAAAGTAATAGAAGTTCTAAAAGTAACTAGAAAATAATAGGAAAAGTAATAAGGGAATAATAGGAATTACTACTTCCTGTTTTTTATAAAAAGAAGGGAAGGAGGTAATCTCTCTTTCTTACTAACAAGTATAAGGCAAATAGCACTAATAATAAAGGGGGCAAAAAATAAGCAGTAGATACTTATATAAATAGATTAAAGGTCTATTAGATAAAGGGAATATTTATAGAGAAGTTATAAATATGTTAGCTAGCTTAGCTAAGGTTATTTAACGTCAGGTTCAAAATAAATGCCTCGCGGCAATAGATTTAGTTAGTTAGTTAGTTTTCTTATAATAGACGATAAAATCAATAATTAATAACAATATCCTAGATAAATATAATAAAGTTATATCCCTAAGCCTAAGGGTTAATAGATTAATTCCTTAGAAGCCTAACAAGCCTATAACTAGGATTCTAGTCTCTTCCTTTAGCACACTTATATAGTTATACCTCTCTACTATAATAACTATTATAGCATAATAAGGGGTAGTAGCAGTAGTATTTACAAAAATACCTTTTCTTATAATACCTAGCTTATTTATAGTTATGAAGTTAACTACTAATTAGTGTTAGATTCACTAAGGTCCTGCGTAGGTAATAAATCCCGTATAATTAAAGTTAATAATAGTTAGATAGCTAGCTAGCTAGGAAAGAGGGAAAAGAGAGGGAAAGTCTAGATGCTAGGAAAGTAAGCGAAATCTATATGTAGGGCATAAAAGGGGGTAGCGAATTAATGTAGCCAATCATATCGCGTGCATCACGCTAGACCCACAATTGGTCTAGTCTTTGGCCACGATTGAACCAATGAAGATCCGAAGGAATCAACAGTTCTAATTAAAGATTAATACCTCTTAAGATCTTAAGTACTAATCTTTTCTTTAAAAGGTTCTAGTAGTATAGTAATTATTAGGGCTATAGGCCTTTATTAAGGGATTTTTATATTAAATTTAGTAGTAGCTTTATTCTAATAGGACTTTTAATTAAGCTATACCTTCCTATTAGTATAATCTCTAATAATTTTAATACTTAGGAACTATTATAGCTCTCTAAGGTCCTTTATATTATACTTTATAAAGAGTCTTACCCTAAATTTATTATATAAATATAATTTCCCTTTAGTAAAGAGAGTAATAAGGTTATCTATATAGAAGAAAATAATTAACCTATCCTTAATGAATATATAAATATCTTTAAAGATCTATATAAAGCCTTTACTAATTAGCTAGCTAATTAGCTCCTTTATTTATAGAAGAGGTGCTCTCTATAGCCTATAGATTACTTTAAGAAGCTTTAGATAAGCTTATTTATCTTTATAGCCTAGAGGTATCTTATAGTAAACCTCTTTATTAAGGTTTAAATTTAGGAATACTATAATAAAGTTATACTAGTATGCTTTAAGATTAAAGTAGCATATAATAGCTATAAATAGCCTAAAAGTATTAGTAGCTAGGGTTACTACCTAAGTTAATAGGTAACTCTTTAGTTAATAATTTCTAAGAATATAGTGTTGGAACAAAGGTGATATCAATCGCGCGTCGCAGCCGCAATTACCTGGCAGAAGCTCGGGCCGCGCGCGGACCCCACACGTGACCCATAACCTAGCACGTTAATTAGCTAGGAAATGTAGGGATATAAACGCGCAACCCCTTTTCCCTTTATATATCATAACTTCTAGCTTTTTACCTCTCTTTTCCTATAACTTAATTAATCATAATAACAGATAACGTAGCCTAGAATAGATAATCAATGATGATACTATTCTTTGGGCTTATGACTATATTATATTGTATTCAATACCCTGTGAATCTAACACTAATTAGTAGTTACCTTCATAGATAACCACATAGTCTTTAAACACTGTAGATTAGCAAGGTTAATTAGAAGAGGTAACTTATCTAACAATGACTTGCCCTATGAAATAGGAGGGCTACGTTTAATAATAAGTTATGCTAACAGAAAGGTATAATATAGCTCTCTTCTTACTTTAGTATTAATATCTATATCTATATAGACTCTGAAATAATAAAGAAAGGTTTAATACTAGTAGCTAAGCTATCCCCTTGTCTTTCTTTATTATGCGTTCTATTATATATTTGAAGTTAACTGCCTTACCTTGCAATCCTTTATATCCAAAATACGTTACATAATTACAGCTATACCCTTTTTCTCCTTATATTATAAGATTTACCTCCCTTAATTAATTATAATATTAGATGTACCTAGACTGTCTAGGACCTCTAGTTAATTTAGAGTTCCTAGTAAGACCGATAGCTATAATGATGCTATAGAAGGCGTTAAAATAGGAGATAATAATAAATACCTTAACAAAGGAAAAACCCTTGTTTACACTAACCTATACCCCTATATCTCTATAAGGCTTTAATAATATATTATAGAAGAACTGCTTTAATGAATAGGAAGTTCTAAACATAAAGAGATAATAACACCTAAGGAAATCAGTCTTTATATCCTTATAAAGACTAAATAATATAAGGAGCAAGGGTTATTTAGAAGAATACTATTCTCTGAATTTAGTAATGACTTTTACAAATAGTTAAGGGAGAAGTTTACAAAAGGGAGAGACCTTTTATAGAATAGACTTTAAGATTATTTTCTTTATAATAGAGTATACATAACTATTAGAAGAGGTACTAAGATAGTAAATAACCTCGAAGAAGTAGTAAACCAAGAAGAATTCTAATTTTAGACTCTTAAAGAAATTAAAAAGGCTAGGAAGAAGTACATAGGCTTCTAAAAGAACCTATAGAACAAAGAGTTCTTCCGTGATTTACTAGATAATAGTGATATTAGAACTAGGCAACCTACCCCATTACCTTAGTTATTAGTATAATCATTATTAAAAGAATTAATAAGCTAGACTCCCCTAGGAAGACTAAGTTAATCCCCTCTAGGAAAGCCTAGTTAATCTCCCCTAGGAAGATTAATTAACCTAGAGTTAAGACTACCTAAGAATACTATTTACAAGCATTTATAGGTAACTCCCTTGCCTATACCTTCACTAGAGGTAAGTTAGTAGTATTACCCTAGTAACACTACTAATAATGCCCCTAAGCAGGAGAGTTACTAATAGAGGTAACCTATACTATCTAGGGCTAGTAGTGCCCCTATTAGCATAGCTTAAAGAGCTATAATTCCTCCTCCCTAATATAAGAAAGAGAAGGATTAGAGGGAATAATAAGCCCTAAGGGTGCTACTTATAAAGCCACCCTCTTACTTCCTAAAAACCTTACCACCCCTTCTATAAATACAGAGGGAAATACCTAGAGACCCCTATAGACCTAGAGACTTTTGCTAAAGTAAATTATTAACTTATCTAAGGTATACCCTAAAGAATAACTCTATAGCACTAATAACTATAATATCCTTAAATTAAAGCTTTAAATATTCTATAGAAAGTGTGAGTTACTTAATATCTAGCCTAAATAAGCTAGTTATGCTTTTAAGGTTATACTTAAAGGCAAAGCACTGTAATACTATATAGACTACCTCTCTAAACCTAGATAACTATAAGATCTCCCTACGCTTATTAGCTATATAAGAGAATAATTTAAAACTAAGGATATATAGCAAAGATATCTGCTAGAGTAAAATAACACTTCCTTACAAGAAATAGTAAATAATAACCTAAGTAAGTTAATAATTAAATGCTTTAATAAACTTATAGAAAGACTAGCTATCTTATAATAAGTAGTGCCTAAAGTAAGCTAAACTAAAAGGGCACTCTAGAATTAACTTATTAGAGCTTATTATAGTATTCTAGAGTGTAAAGGAGTGATTATAGATCTGCTAGATAAACTATAAGAGTTCTATAAATAGATTAGAATGACCCTTTATCTTATTAAGGAAAAGAAGAAGAACTATTAATAGTTCCTAACTAAAGCTATAACCCTAGAGTAATTCTAGACTAACTAAAGATATAATAGGAATAGAAAAGAGACCTAATACCCCTTAAAACCATAAGGAAGAGGAGGTACTCCTTGTATAAAGAAGTGCTATATATATAGTAAGGAAGGATACTAGTTATCTAAGCACCTTAAAGAGAACTATAAGAAGGTATTTTAACGCTTTAAGAATTACTACCTTATAGATTTAACTAATAACTTATATCATTTATTCCTTACTTAGTACAAGGGAGAACATAAGTCCTAACCCCCTATTAATAATAAAATTGCTTAGTATATAAAGAGTATTGGATTTGATAATAGCCCTAATAATATAGATAGGCTAGTACTTATAAGCTTCTTTACGTATAGAACGCAGATTGATGGCGAGAGAATGGTTTAATTCCTAATAAGGCAAGCGGCTTATTATAGTCTAAGTAAAGAAGACCCCTTTTAGTAGGAACTTATGAATAAAGCCCTAGTAATATTTATGTTAGAAAATCGCTATTCCTATGCGATATTCTAAGGGATTATACCTGATATAGGAGCTACGAAATTCTTTACAGTAGGGTACCCTTAATTTCTTGCTTTGTAATGTTAGATACCTATATTATAGCTTAATGAATTAATAGAGAAGAAGGCATTAGTTAGATTTAGCGTAGGAGACCTAATTATCGCGCTTAGAGTAGCTAATGTGCCTACTCCCTTTAGAAATATTCTCTTTTAGGTTATCCCTATAAATACTCTATTTCTCTTATCCCTTAATAATATAGACTGTCTGAAGATTAACTTTAATATCTCTAAGAACACGCTATAATAAGGAAATATTAAAGTCCTTATTATATACAAATAGGGCTACGCCTAGATGCTTCTTACATAGAAAGAAGAAGTAGTTGCTTGGAGCTACCTTATAGAAGGCAAGCTATAGTGATTACACCGCTGCTTTAGATATCTATTAATCTAACGTTTACATAAGGTTCTTTATAGATTAGGGCATAATATTAATATTAAAGCTATTAGGGAACTAATAAGAATCTACTACTAATGCTAAATACATATAAATAGCCCTAATTACTTTAAGTTTACCCTTAAGGATAAGTATAGCTTTAATTATAAAGTAATAGTAGATATCTTTTACCTAGATAGTAACTACCTTATACTTCATGCTGTAGATATAGCTATAGTGTTTAATATAGTAAAATTCCTTAATAACATCTCTGTAAAAACAACCTAGGAAGCCCTCTAAATATGCTAGATTAATGCTTACCTAGGCCCCCTAGACTTTATTATTATAGATACTAGAATAAACTTCTATAGTAATAAATTTAGATAATTCATAGCTTTAATATTAATTTTAATTAAGGAAGTCCCTATTAAGGCATACTATAGTATAGGGAAGGTTAAAAGGTATTATAGGCTACTCTAAAGAGCCTATAATATAATTAGACACGAATGCCCTATAACGCTAGAACCTATTGCCCTTTAAATAGTAATTAAGGCCCTAAATAACACCATAGGCCCTAATAGTCTTGTCCTAACCCTCCTTATCTTTAGAGCCTACCTACGCATAATAAATAAGTCCTTGCTATTACCTAATATTACATAGCGTGTGATTATAGTATAGAAGGCTACTAAAGAGATTAAGAGACTTTACGCTATCTAGAAGGTTAATAAGGCCCTTGCTAAATATAATAGCCTAGATACCTTAAAGACCCTTAGCCTGCTACTTAGATTAAAGGTTAAGGTCTAGTAAGAAGGCGAGGGATAAGTAGGTTTATATAAGCTGCTAGCAATTACTAGAGAAAGCTATATACTTAATATACCTAGAGGCCTAAAGACCTTTAGGTTAATATCTATTAAGCCTTACTATAATAATCCTAGTGTGGAGAAGATAGCGGAGCCTAGTAAAGAGGAAGGAGAAAAAGGGCGAGAGGCCTATAATAAGAACATAGTGTTACTAATACTACTAAAGCAAGGACGTGGAAGGCTATAGAAAAACCCTCCTATAATGCCTTAAGGTGCTAATACCTTCCTATTAGCAAAAGAATATAGTAACCTAGCTCTTGTAATTAAGCTATATAAGGAAGGAATTATTAAGACCCCTAGCAAACCTTTTAAGCTGTTAATAAAAGCGGAAATTAACACTCTAATTAAGCTAGGTATATTTAAATTTATTATGTTTAATAAGGAAGAATATAGTGGAATTCGAATCTTTAATTCCCGAATTATTAATAAGATTAAAGGTAAGATAACGGAACCCTATAAAAAGTCATGCCTTATAATCTAAGGGTGTGAGGATAAAGGGAAATAGGCTATTTTTACATAGGCCCTAACGATTTAACGCGTAAGCTAATGTGTTATCCTTATGATAGCCTTATTAGTAAGATTAAGGAAATTCCTTATCTAGCTAAGAGATATCTATTAGGCTTATATATAGGCCTGTATATTACTAGAGCGGCTAATCCTAGCGCGCTTACTAATTTAGATATAGCACCTCTACTTACCTAGTATAATCTTAAGGGTTATAAAACCCCTTTACGGGCTTATAGAAGTAGGAACGTACTAGTGGGTTATGTATTATAAGTATTATAGAGAGAACCTCTAGATAGAAACCTCTATATATAATCCCTACCTGCTTATAACTACAAAGGAAAGCCCTGACTTTACTTACGTTAGAATATAGACTAATAATATAATTAGCCTCTTAGATAAGAAGTTCTCTAAGAAGGAAGAGACCTAGCTTGCTATAGTAAGCTTTAACGTAAAGCCAAAGTAATTCCTAACTTAGGACTGCTCTCTTATGTTTAATAGTGGCATTATCTTGCTAGAGAATAATACTATTAAGATCTAGTAGAAAGGGTAGAGTAATAAGTTAGAGTTAGTCCTAATAACTAACTTAAAGCGTAAATACGTTAAGTAAAGGGCCTAAGGTGCTTATATTACCTTAATCTGCTAACTAGAGGCTTACTTTAACCTATCCGTTGCTATATAATACTAGGAGCTAACCCTAGAGGATATAAAAGCCCTTAATTACTGCCTAAAGTAGTAGATAGATTACCTAGAGAGAGGTCTAATATTTATCCTAATTAACCTTAAGAAGGCAAAGCTCTTTGCCTTTATAGATAGATCCTTTGCTAATAACTAGGACCTATCCTTATAACTAGGATATATACTTATCCTAGCAAATAAAGACTATACTAATAGTAAGTTTATAATTAAAGGTAATATTATATACTTTAGCTTAATAAAGAGTAAGAGAGTTATATAAAGTGTGCTTACCTTAGAAGTCTATAGTATAGTAGCTAGTGTTAATATAGCTTATATAATTATAACTACCCTAAACTTAGTTACTAACTAACTAAAGCTCCTGAAGATCCTAGTTATTATATATATAGATTTATACTCCTTATATAAGTGCCTTATTAAGCTTAGTATAATAAAGGAGAAACGCCTAATAATTAATATTATAGCCCTTTAATAGTTATATAAACGCTAAGAACTCTATAAGATCTAATGGATTAATAGAGAGGATAACCTAGCTAATGCCTTTATAAAGGTATTACCTAATAAGGCCCTTAAGAGCTTTATCTTAACTAACTAAATAACTATCCAGATAGAGGGATAGGTTACCTACGCGTAATATATGTATAGTAAGAGGAAAAGGTAATCCTCTAGGAGGATAGCCATAGGGATGAGATAGCGATATACAGGGGATTTACGCCCTTATAGTTAATATCCCTAGTAGCTATAACTACGCTAGCTTACTAGGCCCTCCTAGTGGACTATAGAAATTAATAGTGGTATGTAGGAGGATAAAGGTATTGCTAAGGAGGAGGAAGACGTTATATATGCGCTAAGGTGTAGTATATATATTATTTTAAGGAAAAGAAGGGATTTAGAAGGACTTACTTATCCTTATATAGGCTTATAGGCTAAGTAAGATTATTATTTCCCTTTTATTAGTAACTATATGCCTAGATAGGCTATGAGTTCTTTTTCTTATATCCCCTATTAATTATATTCTTAATTTATCTTTCTTTTTCATTTCTGTGATTAATATTGCGTGTTAATAATTATGTTAAAAGAGAGAAGTTTTAGTGTTAGAACAAAGGTAATATTAATTGCGTGTCGTAGCTGTAATTACCTAGTAGAAGCTTAGGCTACGCGCGGACCCTACACGTAACCCATAACCTGGCACGTTAATTAGCTAGGAAATATAGGGACACAAACGCGTAACCCCTTTTCCCTTTATATATTATAACTTCTAGCTTTTTACCTCTCTTTTCCTATAACTTAATTAATCATGACAACAGACAACGTAGCCTAGAATAGATAATCGATAACGATACTATTCTTCGGGCTCACGACTGTATTACATTGAATTCAATACCCTGTGAATCTAACATATAGAGATAAGCTTTATATTATAGGAGGTAACCTTACTTATTTAATTTATATAAGAAAACCTAAGTAAGGCCTAGAAGCTTTATATATAAAAGGACTTTAGTTCTAGATACCTTCTTAGCTACCTTTTTATTAATAATTCTATTATATTCTTTATCTTATACTTTATAAAATTCTTTTTCTTTTAGATAACTAGCTAAATAATTATAATAAGCTAGGGAAGGAGAAAGACTAGATATATAAGGCTTTTTTTTACTCTTAGGTCCTAGCTTAAAGGCTATAGTAAATACTTTAAGATTATTATAATCTTCTAGATTTACTAATATTTTATAATTATTACTACTGTTAGGTAGGTTAAGCAAATTATTAATACTTAATAGTGTATAATTCGCTAAATCTAGGAATTTCCCTAGTAAATTCGGAGGAGTTAGTAAATTTATTTCTTAACTTTCTTTTTTCTTTTCTTTATAATCTTATTAATTGTAACTAGTAGGAATTTCCACCTATTAAAGCTAATTAAGTAGTTATTATAGTAATAGAGGGTACGCTATCTATGGAAGCCTTATATTAGAGCTTTTATCCTTATTATCCTTAACTAGCTCTTTAAGGCATCTTTTTTTAACCTCTTTTATAGTTAATAATAAGCCTCTTTCTTAAGCATAGAAGATAGACTTATTAAAGGTAACGTAGCTTAATAAGAACTAGTAGCTCCTCTTCATTGTTAGTACCTAAATCAGGTATTGCGTGGAGGAAATGTATCTAGTAAGGTATCTAATATAAGCTCTCTAAGCGAGCTTTAGACTTACCTTATAAAGCTTACTTTGCGTTATTACGAATACTTTATATCTAAAAGCTTGTAAATAAGTTATTAAAGCTTCTAGCTCTTCTAGTAAGTAACTCTATTAAAGCTTATTATCTCTTAACTACCTATTTAATGCTTATTAAGGTAATTACTAGTTAAGTAGCTTTTAAGGTATGTGATTTAAGATGTAAATAGCTGCTTTAGTAGCTATAGGCTAGAGGTCTTCTAGGAAGCCTAATTATATTATAAGAGTTATTATAACCCTTATTATCACCCCCCCAGACTGTTTAGCTTGCCCATTTTGATGTGGGTAAGCCAGGCTAGACTTTCTGATAATAATACCTTTATTTATAACCTCTTCTTCTTATTTTTTAGTCTAGAAGGTAGTCTTACTATTAGTTATTATAACTATAATATAGATGCCATACACTCTTGCGTACATAGCTTCTAACTAATCAAAGCAGAGCGTAATATTAGTCTTTAATAGGATTATAAAGATATGACGTAGTCCTATTACTTTATAGGTAAAAAGAGTGATGTATTAGTCTTTATTATACCCTAATAATTAAGCAAAGAGGTTAAAAAAGACTACCTAAAGCAGTCCTAAAGGTAAGGATCCTATCTAAGGGACTTGTGATATTTACCTTTATGCTTTAGAGGTTTAGTAAACCTTATATTTACCTACGCTCCTTTTCTTTAATTAAATTTAAAGCTTCTAAAGTACTTAATCTATTATATTCTCACCTAGATATGCTAATCTAGTGTGCCACAAATCTATAGGCATTATTATAGCTGTCTTTAGGTCTCGTAAATCTCCCTTAATAACAAAAGCTTCTAATAAGCTTAAGCTCTCTATATATAGCTATATACTAATAACCTAAGTTCAAAATATCTCTTAATTACCTCTTACTAGGTCTATTACCCTTCTAGTAAGATTATCTTACCTTAGCCCCTTTTGTGTAAGTAGCTAAAGAGATATAAGGTTTGTAAAAAACATTAGCTAGTACTAGGCGTTTAATAAGGTAAGGGTCTAGCTATCTATTAAGATAATCTAAGCTATGCTAACGCTATGAGTGTTTATGACACTATAACCTGCTTAAATTCTAGGCTACTTGCTATAATTAAGGTCTATAAACTAGCGTTTATTATTAAAGATATAGATTAAGGTTTCGCTGTTAAGTATAACTCGCGATTTATCCTAGGTAAGGAAAGCCTCTATAAACTCTCCTATAGTAGTAAACATAGTATTATTTTCTTTAAGTTCCTTTACGCTATTATCCTTTAACTAAGCATTATATGCCTTTTTTATATTATTAGGTTAATAATTCATTACTTCTTTTACCTTCTTTAATAGCTCTTTATTAATCTTCTAGTCTTTTGTTAGGTAGAGAGCCCTATAGACCTTCTATAAGTCTTTTAACTTCTTTACCTTATACTTCTTATAATAGATATAGTTATTGTTGGTTGCACCAAGGTCCTGCGCAGGTAATAAATCCCGTATGATTGAAGTCAATAATAGTTAGTTAGCTAGCTAGGAAAGAGGGAGAAGAGAGGGAAAGTCTAGATACTAGAAAAGTAGGCAAAATCCGTATATAGGGCATAAAAGGGGGTGGCGAATTAATGCAGCCAATCATATCGCGTGTATTACACTAGACCTACAATTAGTCTAGTCTTTAGCTACGATTAAACCAATAAAAATCCAAAGGAATTAACACTAGTAATCTCTCTTTTTCCTTCGTAGCTAAAGAGCTTAAAAACGTAATAAAAATTAGATTAAAGGAAAGTATACACTAGTAAATCCCTTAATGGGAATCCGCTACTCTAATTAGCCATCACGGTATTAGTTAATTAAATTAATCTATTAGTCCTTACCTAAGCTCCTGTCTCCTAATATTACAGGTCTCTTCACCTATCCTTTAACACAAATTATTAATTCGTTTAAATTAATTAAAGAGGAAAGTAATAAATTCAGCGATAATTTAGTCATTGCGTTTACCGGATTATCATTACTATTTGTTAAAATATATTGTTAAAAATATATAAGGCTTTGTAATCCTAGGTTCAGTTGGATCGGTCCACTCTTTTGATTTCAACAGGTTATGAGCCCAGTGGCGCAGTGGTTGTGGCTCACTGTAGCGTATTAGCCCGCCCACCACAGTAGAGCACTGCTCTGCGAGGCAAGGTTATGGGTTCGAACCCTGCCGAAAAAAAAAAAACAACTAAAGAAATTCAATTGCTAGTATAAGCCTAACCTCCAATAGGGCACCTGGATATACAATTCCAGGGGGAGTGTTAAAATATATTGTTAAAAATATATAAGGCTTTGTAATCCTAGGTTCAGTTGGATTGGTCCACTCTTTTGATTTCAACACTATTAATTCACCTAACTTCGTAGATCTCATGCCTCTTATATAATTAACAAAGAGCTATAATATTAATTATTAGTCTCTTCTTCTTTATAGTTCCTAGCTTTATAAGATATTTATATAACAAAAAAGAGTTAGTATAGAGAATTATAGGAATCTAAGGTATCTTTAATTAATCCGTGATCTAATGTAAAGTTATGGAAATTGTGTAAGCAATATCTACGCCTTAAACTATGCTATATAACTTAGAGGTAAGCGCGCTACAAGTAACTCTCTTACTTTTTATTAAGCTATACGTAATAATGTTACCTTTTATAATAAAGGTATTATCATCTTGTATCATCTTATTACTAATCATAATTACGTATCTAATCTATAAGCTTAAATCCTTGTTGTTAGCAAGCGATCTATTTACAAACATAAAGAGCTTTGCCTCTTTAAGAACTAAAGGAATATATTATAGTTCGCGTTATTAATTCTTAATCTACTACTTAAGGCATTTATTAAGGCATATAATATCTTCCCTAGAGGGTTCTTAGTATTAAGCTGTAATTAATAGGTCATAGGAAGCTTCTAGTTAACATATAGTTATAATATAGCTTCCTTAGGCTTATTATTTCACGTAGTCTTGCTTTACTATTAGGGATTAAGGATTAACTTCCTTAATCTTCTAACTTTAGCCCTTCTAGGTTAATATCAGCAAGTTATTAGTGTTCTAGGTTAAGATATAGCTATTAAAGATAAGGGGATTCTTAGTAGTTAATTGTTACTTTTCTTTAGCTATAAAATTAGCCTTCTAGAGCTCTTTCTCTTCTTTTTAGAAGAAGTTATTATTACTTAGGCCTAATATATTATTAGTTTGTATTCTAATAATACTAAAGAGGTTCTTATTATTCAGAGCTATAATTAATAAGTAGGGATCGTAAGTTAAAGTTATTATATTAAGGTTATCCCTATGGTAATGGAAGTACATTACCTACTAGTAGGTTCTAGCCTTTATAATCCTATAAAGAGGTTTAATTAATTTAATTATAGTCCCTTCTAGGAAGAGGTGTGTAATTTACTTTAGGATTCTTATAATAATTAGCCTTGTTAGTATTATGTGCGATTAAGTGTAAGCTTACGTAATATCACGAATCTAAAGGTAAATGCCTCTTCTTCTTAATAACGGAGCGATAGCTACGATTAGTTATTAGCTCGCACGTTATATTGTTAGCGATTGCGTTAGGATAAATTCCTTTCCTTTGTTATTATAGCCTTGTATAACGAGGTGGGATTTCTTATATGGTAAGTCTGTTCCTTTGCCTTTAATCTCTCTAACTATATAAGAATTAAAGATTCTATAACCTCTATACTTCGCTAGGTTATACTTAACGAATTTAAACATATTATGAGCTTGTAAGGCGTTAATCTTAGCTTAATTAGACTGCTTAAAGGGTTTTCCTAGGGTTATAATCCTTCCTTCTTAGCGGAGCTAAAGGGTAAGGTTCTAATTAGCCTCTTCCTTTACTATAAGGAATACTATACTTAGTATCCCTCTAGTTATAACCTCTGAAATAAAGGCTTTCTCTTAGTCTTTGTTTATAAGTACATAGACCTAAACTAGGCTAATATCTTTCTTAGGGCTATAAGGTCTTCTCTTCCTTACTTTTATTCCTTTAGGGCGTAGTAATAAGTCTTTAACTTAATAGCTTCCCCTTAGGGCTATTTAGGCTTTATAAGCCTCTTTATTAGACTCTCCTACACTTATAAATTAAACTATAAGGGCCTTTCTTAGTCTCCCTTATTTTCTCTTAGCTAGTGCCTACAGCTCTTTGCTTTCTTCTGTTAGAGAATTTCTTTTAGTGGCAGTAGTTAGTTATGTAGTTGCTTCTTTCTTTATATTGCTAGGCTTTATCTCCTGCTACTCTGGCGTATTATAAGGCTTTATCTCCTACTACTCTAGTCCCTTTATAATATATAGGTCTTTATAATAAGGCTTTATTACTATAGAGCAAAACTTCGCTAGGCTATAGGGTATATTAATAGTATAGGTCTCTTTATTAGTAGTAAGCAGCTTATATAGGCTACGCTAGCTACCTTTCTCTCTCTACACATATATATTAGCTTATAGAGGTAACTAATATATAGGCGCTATATTAGGGCTATTCTAGGCTTTAAGTGTATTATAAACCTACTATAAAGCTAGATAGTAGCGGACTTTATTAGTAGCTTTATGAATTACTTTAGCATATTAAATAATAGAGATGCTTAGTAGTAACTTATTTATTATTTATAAGTAGCCTCTGAAAACTAGTATAGTTAGGATAATACTATTTAGGCTTATAGAGTTATTAATTACCTTAATAGCTATTTAAAGGCATTACTCTAGCGTAAGTTCTATCCTAATTAAGTCTATGATAATGTTATAAGCTTAGCGTAAAGGTCTATAATATCTCTTAACCTTTCTAATGCTATTATAGGCTTTAATTAGTATCTTATTAGTCTTAATTAATATTAGTTAGGCATAGTGCTTAAACTTAGTAGAAGCGAAGTTATTGCTAGCGTTGTGTATAATCTATTCTAGAGGTCCGAGATAAGTATTAATCTAATATTCGCGGATTATATCCTAGATATCTTAAGCCTTTTACTTCTTTAGATTAAGAAATTAGGCTACTTAGAATAATATTACTGAATTAATGATGTAAAGTACTAGTTAGCTATTAATCTACATAATATTAATAAGGATCTTATAGTTAAATTTATAGTTATCTTTAATTATAAACTTAAATTAACTAGGGGCCTTTCTATGTATTTAGTAATAGTAGTAGACTTTAGTTAATTCCTTAATTACCTAGCGTTTAACTTCATAACTAGCTTAGTAAAGGATCTTTATAAGCTATTAAATAAAAGGGTAACTAAGTTAATGATATAATTAATAGATATCTCCTTCTAAAAGGTAAAAGGCAACTATTTCCTTTGCTTCTAGTAACTACTAAGGATGTCCCTATTATTATATAATGGGTATAGTCTTATTGCCTTAGATAAGTATATTAGCAAGGTTATTAATCTTAACTTATATTTTATCTATATTAGTAATTAAGAAAAGGAAGGGGGTAGCTATATTAAGGATATAGAATTTAAGCTCTTTAAGTTCTATAAGTATATAAAGGATTTCTCTTATAACTACTAATCTAGCACTAAATATAATAATTTAGGGTTTATAAGGGGTTACCTTTAATAAAGGTATTAATCTTAATAAAGCCTTTACTTATGCCTCTCCTATAGTTAACTTTCCTATAGCGCTAGTATTAGGTATAATCCCTCTAAAGACCTCTTTAGAATAGTGTTCTTTAGAGACATAGTAAATTAAGCCTTTATTACACTCTTATAGCTTATAAAGCTCCTACCTAAGGAATATATATTAGAAGGCTTAATTATTTAAGGTCGTAAGGATATTAACATTAGTAGTATTATGGTTAGTCTATAATCTAGAGTAGAAGAATTATATAATACTTAGGTATACTATTAATAGTAGCTCCTCCATATTATTATTATTATCTTTAGCTTCTATGTAAGCTAAAAGATATAATTCCTAATTCTAACCTAAGCCTTTATTAGGCTTATTATTATCCTGCCCTTTATAGGAGGCAAGGAATACCTAGAATCTCTTCTCTAAAGGGGGTATATAATATGTTTTACTAGCCTACTAGTAGTCCTTTTCCTTTTAATATTCTTTAGTAAAGTAATTAGAAGACTAGCAGCCGCTCTTACTATATATAAAGTAGCGCTTAGTGCTTAGCCTAGGGCTTTGCCTATAATAGCTTCCTCCGCCATAAGGGGATAATTACTATCTATACTAATAATTAGTAAATATAGCCTCTAGAGGGTCTCCTTATTAGTACTAAAGGTATTAGGAGAACTTCTTATTTAATTCCGCAATAGTAATTACCTTACGGAGGTCTCTAGTAAGACTCTTAAAGCCTATAGAGTGTATATATTTTACTATCTAATATTTAGGCATACTAGCTATAGTATTTAAGGCCTGCTTATAGAGTTTAGTATTTACTATCTTAGTAGGGTATAGGCCTCTATGGATTTTCTTAAGGGTTAATAATATAATCTTAAGGTAATTAAGCTTACTTTTATTAGGGTTCTTCTTAATTATGCTTTTTAGTGTTATACTACTTTATTCTTAGTAATAGAATTACTAGTTGCTTTTTGTCTTAAAGTATTAATAGATATAAGTAATTATCTCTTTATAGGAATAGTTATTCCTAAAGAGGTAATTAAGGTAGTATTACTTAGTATTACTTATTAATATAATAGGGAAAGCCTTCTAATAATATATTTAAGGAAGGTTAATTCTATTATACTTATTTTTAAAGAGTGTAATCTTTAGCATTAAGAAGTTATATAGCTTTTCACTATAGTAGTTACTATCCTTATATATTTTCGTAAGCTCTAAGATTTTCTTTGTAATCTAATCCTTAGAGAGAAGTTGCTATAAAGGCATAATTTATTATAAATAATAGTTTACTAGTTATTCTTAATAATAATTATCCGGATAGAGCTATTAATATAATAGGGATTATTATAGGGGTTCTTATAAGGGTTTAAGTAATCTCTAGGGTTAGGGAAGGTTAATTTCTAGGGTAGGTTGTTAGGGCTGTTAATATTAAGGTTCTAGGGGTTTGGAAGATTGTGGTCTTTCTTATGATCTTTCCTATAACTAAAGGGGTATTAAGGTTTAATAAAGCACTTCCTTAAGTAATACTAGGATTAAATATCCTAGGCCTTGCCTAATGAGAACGCTGTAATCTCGTAAAGAATTACGTAATTCTCTAATAACATCCTTAGATACCCTTTTAAAGGTATCTGTTGATTCCTTCGGATCTTCATCGGTTCAATCGTGGCCAAAGACTAGACCAATTATGGGTCCGGCGCGATGCACGCGATATGATTGGCTGTATTAATTCGCCACCCCCTTTTATGCCTTACATATAGATTTCGCTTACTTTCCTAGTATCTAGACTTTCCCTCTCTTTTCCCTCTTTCCTAGCTAGCTAGCTATCTAACTATTATTAACTTCAATCATACAGGATTTATTACCTACGTAGGACCTTGGTGAATCTAATACTAATTAGTGGTTAACTTCACAACTATAGATAAGCTAGGTATTACAAGAAGAGGGATTTCTATAAATACTACTACCACTACCCCTTATTATGCTATAACAGTCATTATGGTAAAGAGGCATAACTACATAAGTGTGCTAAAGGAAGAGACTAGAATCCTAGTTATAGGCTTATTAGGCTTCTAAGGAATTAATCTATTAACCCTTAGGCTTAGGGATATAACTTCATTATATCTATCTAGGATATTATTATTAATTATTAATTTTATTATCTATTATAAGAAAACTAACTAACTAACTGAATCTATTACCGCAAGGCATTTATTTCAAACCTAATGTTAAATAACCTTAGCTAAGCTAGCTAACACATCTATAACTTCTCTATAAATATTCCCTTTATCTAACAGACCTTTAATCTATTTACACAAGCATTTACTACTTATTTTTTACCCCCTTTATTATTAGTGCTATTTACCCTATACTTATTAGCAAGAAAAAGAGATTACCTCCTTCCCTTCTTTTTACAAAAAATAGGAAGTGGTAATTCCTATTATTCCCTTATTACTTTTCCTATTATTTTCTAGTTACTTTTAGAACTTCTATTGCTTTCTTTATCTCTATTAATTTATTCTTATTACTACTTTTACTACTTCTACTATTTTTTTTTCTTCTATTTTTACTATTTTCGCAATCTTCTGATTTTATTAAAGTAATAACGCTCCTAAAATACAAAAGAAAAACCTTGTAATAGCAATAGGCAAACACAGGAGCTTAATTAGTAGCAAAAACAACAGATTAGTAACGTTCCTTTTATAGTTAAAAATAGTAGAGGAATCTAGACCTTCTATAAGAGGAAGGGCTACTAGTAATAGCAAGGCTTTAATTATTACCCCTAAGAGACCTTAAAGGCATAAATTACCCTCATGCCTTTAATAGCTTACTTACGAATTCTTACATAACTAGAAAGAATCTATTAAGCTAGATCTAGACACTACTATATAGCTTAAGCTTAATAACTAAATTATAAGATTTATTAACCTTAGTAAGTATTAAGGATAGAGAGATAATAACCTATAGGAATTATTCTAAGAAGACTTTAAAGGCTAGTCTAAAGACACCTTTAAAAGGGTATCTAAGGATATTATTAGAGAATTACATAATTCTTTATAAGATTATAGCGTCCTTATTAGGTAAGGCCTAGGATATTTAATCCTAGTATTACTTAAGGAAGTGCTTTATTAAACATTAATACCCCTTTAGTTATAGGAAAGATTATAAGAAAGACCATAATCTTCCAAACCCCTAGAACCTTAATATTAATAGCCTTAATAACCTAGCCTAGAAATTAACCTTCCCTAACCCTAGAGATTACTTAAACCCTTATAAGAACCCCTATAATAATCCCTATTATATTAATAGCTCTATCTAGATAATTATTATTAAGAATAACTAGTAGACTATTATTTATAATAAATTATGCCTTTATAGTAATTCCCCTCTAAAGATTAGATTATAAAGAAAATCTTAGAGCTTATAAAAATATATAAGAATAGTAACTACTATAGTAAAAAGCTATATAACTTCTTAACACTAAAGATCACGCTCTTTAAAAATAAGTGTAATAGAATTAACCTTCCTTAAATATATTATTAGAAGGCTTTCCCTATTATATTAATAAGTAATACTAAGTAATACTACCTTAATTACCTCTTTAGGAATAACTATTCCTATAAAGAGATAATTACTTATATTTATTAGCGCTTTAAGATAAAAAGTAACTAGTAATTCTATTACTATAAGTAAAGTAGTATAACACTAAAGAGTATAATTAAGAAGAACCCTAATAAAAGTAAGCTTAAGTGCCTTAAGATTATATTATTAACCCTTAAGAAAATCTATAGAGGCCTATACCTTACTAAGATAGTAAATACTAAACTCTATAAGTAAGCCTTAAACGCTATAGCTAGTATGCCTAAATATTAGATAGTGAAATATATATACTTTATAAGCTTTAAAAGTCTTACTAAAGACCTCTATAAGGTAATTACTATTATAGAATTAAATAAGAAGTCCTCCTAATACCTTTAGTACTAATAAGGAGACCCTCTAGAGGCTATGTTTACTAATTATTAGTATAAATAATAATCCTATAGTAGCGGAAGCTATTATAGATAAAGCCCTAGGCTAAGCACTAAGCACTACTTTATATATAGTAAGAGTAGTTACTAGTCTTCTAATTACTTTACTAAAGAGCATTAAAAGGAGAAAGACTACTAGTAAGCTAGTAAGATATACTATATACCCCCTTTAGAGAAAAGATTCTAAGTATTCCTTACCTTCTATAAAGGGTAAAATAAGGATAAGCCTAATAAAGGCTTAGGTAAGAATTAGGAAGTATATCTTATAGCTTATATAAAAGCTAAAAATAATAATAATAATATTAAGAAGCTACTATTAATAGTATATCTAAGTATTATATAATTCTTCTACTCCAGATTATAGACTAACTATAACACCGCTAATATTAATATCCTTATAACCCTTAATAATTAAGCCTTCTAATACATATTCCTTAGGTAGGAGCTTTATAAGCTATAAGAGTGTAATAAAGGCTTAATTTACTATATCTCTAAAGAACACTATTCTAAAGAGGTCTTTAAAGGGATTATACCTAATACTAGCACTATAGAAAAGTTAACTATAGGGGAGGTATAAGTAAAGGCTTTGCTAAGATTAATACCTTTATTAAAAGTAACCCCCTATAAACCCTAAATTATTATATTTAGCGCTAGATTAGTAGTTATAAGAGAAATCCTTTATATACTTATAGAACTTAGAGAGCTTAAATTCTATATCCTTAACATAGCTACCCCCTTTCTCTTCTTAATTACTAATATAGATAAGATATAAGTTAAGATTAATAACCTTGCTAACGTACTTATCTAAGGCAATAAGACTATACCTATTATGTAATAATAGGGTTATCCTTAGTGGTTACTAGAGGTAAAAGAAACGGTTACCTTTCACCTTTTAGAAGGAGATATTTATTAATTATATTATTAACTTAGTTACCCTTCTATTCAATAGCTTATAAAGATCCTTTACTAAGCTAGTTATAAAGTTAAACGCTAGGTAATTAAGGAATTAACTAAAGTCTGCTACTATTACTAGATACATAGAAAGGCCCCTAGTTAATTTAAGTTCATAATTAAAGATAACCACGAATTCAACTATAAGATTATTATTAATATCATGTAAATCAATAGCTAACTAGTGCTTTACATCATTAATTCAGTAACATTATTCTAGGTAGCCTAATTCCTTAATCTAAAGAAGTAAAAGGCTTAAGATATCTAGGATACAATCCGCGAATATTAGATTAATACTTATCTCAGACCTCCAGATTAGATCATCTATAATGCTAGTAATAACTTTGCTTCCGCTAAATTTAGGTATTATGCTTAATTAATATTAATTAAAACCAGTAAGATGCTAATTAAAGCTTATAATAGTATTAGAAAGGTTAAGAGATACTACAGACCTCTACGCCAAGCCTATAATATTATCATAGACTTAATTAGAACAGAGCTCACGCTAGAGCAACATCTCTAAATAGCTATTAAGGTAATTAATAACTCTATAAGCCTAAATAGTATTATCCTAACTATACTAGTTTTCAGAGGCTACCTATAAATAATAGATAAGTTACTACTAAGCATCTCTATTATTTAATATACTAAAGTAATTTATAAAGCCACTAATAAAGTCCGCTACTACCTAGCTTTGCGGCAAGTCTATAATACCCTTAAAGCCCAAAATGGCCCTAATATAGTGCCTATATATTAGCTACCCCTGCAGGCTAATATATATATATAAAGAGAGAAAGGTAGCTAGTATAGCCTATATAAGCTACTTACTACTAATAAAGAGACCTATACTATTAACATACCCTATAGCCTAGTAAAGTTCTACTCTATAGTAGTAAAGCCCTATTATAAAGACTTATATAATATAGAGGGACTAGAGTAAAAGGAGATAAAACCCTATAACACGCCGGAGTAGTAAGAGATAAAGCCTAATAACATAGAGAAAGAAGTAATTATATAACTAACTACTACTAATAAAAGAGATCCTTTAATAGAAGAAGGCAAAGAGCCGCAGGCACTAGCTAAGAGAAAGCAAGGGAGACTAAGAAAGGCCCTTATAGTGTAATTTATAAGTGTAGGAGAGTCTAATAAAGAGGCTTATAAAGCCTAAAAGGCCCTAAGGGGAAGCCATTAAGTTAAAGACTTATTACTACACCCTAAAGGAAGCTATTAAGTTAAAGACTTGTTACTATACCCTAAAGGAATAAAAGTAAGGAAAAGAAGACCCTATAGCCCTAAGAAGGACGTTAGCCTAGTTTAGCTTTACGTACTTATAAATAAAGATTAAGAGGAGGCCTTTATTTAAGAGATTATAACCAGAGGGATACTAAGTATAGTATTCCTTATAGCAAAGGAAAAGGCTAATTAGAACCTTACCCTTTAGCTTTACTAAGAAGGAAGGATTATAACCCTAGGAAAACCCTTTAAGTAGTCTAATTAAGCTAAGATTAATGCTTTACAAGCTTATAATATATTTAAATTTATTAAGTTTAACCTAGCGAAGCACGGAGGCCATAGAATCTTCAATTCTTGTATAGTTAGAGAGATTAAAGGCAAAGGAACGGACTCGCCGTACAAGAAATCTTATCTTATTATATAAGGCTATAATAACAAAGGAAAGGAATTTATCCTAACGCAATCGCTAACAATATAACAAGCAAGCCAACGCCTTATTATAGCTATTACTTTATTATTAAAAAGAAAAGGTATTTACCTTTGGATTCGCGATATCACATAAGCTTACACCTAATCGCACATAGTACTAACGAGGCTAATTATTATGAAATTACTAAAGCAAATTACATATCTCTTTCTAGAAGGGACTGTAATTAAATTAATTAAACCTCTTTATAGGATTACAAAGGCCAGAACCTACTAGTAGGCAATATACTTCCGTCACCACAGGGATAACCTCAATATAACGACTTTAACCTACAATCCCTGCTTATTAATCATAGCTCTGAATAATAAGAACCTCTTTAGCATCATTAGAATACAAACTAATGATATATTAGGCCTAAGTAATAATAACTTCTTCTAAAAAGAAGAGAAAGAGCTCTAGAAGGCTAATTTCATAGCTAAAGAAAAGTAATAATTAACCGCTAAGAATCCCCTTATCTTCAACAGCTATATCTTAACCTAGAACACTAATAACTTACTAATATTAACCTAAAAAGGCTAGAGCTAGAAGATTAAGGAAGTTAATCCTTAATCCCTAATAGCAAAGTAAGACTACATAGAATAATAAGCCTAAGGAAGCTATATCGTAACTATGTGTTAACTAGAAGCTTCCTACGACCTATTAATTATAGCTTAACACTAAGAACCCTCTAGGGAAAATATTATATACCTTAATAAACGCCTTAAGTAGCAGATTAAGAATTAATAACGCGGACTATAATACATTCCTTTAGTTCTTAAAGAGGTAAAGCTCTTCGTGTTTATAGATAGATCGCTTACTAATAACAAGGATTTAAGCTCATAGATCAGATATGTAATTATAATTAGTAACGAGATAATGTAAGATAACAATACCTTTATTATAAAAGGTAATATTATTACGTATAGCTTAACAAAGAGCAAGAGAGTTACGTGTAGCGCGCTTGCCTCCGAGTTATATAATATAGTTTAAGGCGCAGATATTACCTACGCGATTTCCATAACTCTATATTAGATCACGGATTAATTAAAGATACCTTAAATTCCTATGATTCTTTATACTAATTCTTTTTTATTATATAAATATCTTATAAAGCTAGGAACTATAAAGGAGAAGAGACTAATGATTAATATTATAGCCCTTTATTAATTATACAAAAGGTATAAGATCTATGAAGTTAGATGGATTAATAGCAATAATAATCTAGCGGATGTAATAACAAAAGCATTACTAAATTTATTACTTTCCTCTTTAATTAATTTAAACAAATTAATGATTTATGTTAAAGGATAGGTAAAGAGACTTATAATATTAGGAGACAGGAGCTTAGGCAAGGACTAATAAATTAATTTAATTAACTAATACCGTAATAGCTAATCAGAGCAGCGGATTCCTATTAAGGGATTTACTAGTGTATACTTTCCTTTAATCTAATTTTTATTACATTTTTAAGCTCTTTAGCTATAAAGGAAAAAGAGAGATTACTAGTGTTAATTCCTTTAGATCTTTATTAGTTCAATCGTAGCTAAAGACTGGACTAATTATAGGTCTGGCGTGATGCACGCGATATAATTAGCTGCATTAATTCGCCACCCCCTTTTATGCCCTACATACGGATTTCGCTCACTTTCCTAGCATCTAGACTTTCCCTCTCTTTTCCCTCTTTCCTAGCTAGCTAGCTATCTAACTATCATTGACTTCAATCATACGGGATTTATTACCTGCGCAGGACCTTGGTGAATCCAACAGTATCTTTAGACTAGCCTTTAAAGTCTTCTTAGAATAATTCCTATAGGTTATTATCTCTCTAACCTTAATGCTTACTAAGGTTAATAAATCTTATAATCTAGTTATTAAGCTTAAGCTATATAGTAGTCTCTGGATCTAGCTTAACGGATTCTTTCTAATTACTAGAGAAGTTATAAGTAAGCTATTAAAGGCATAAGGGTAACTCATGCTCTTAGGGTCTTTTAGGGGTAATAGTTAAAGCCTTGCTATTACTAGTAGCCTTTACTCTTGTGGAAGGTCTAGATTTCTCTGCTATCTTTAACTATAAAAGGAATGTTACTAATTTATTGTTTTTACTACTAATTAAGCTCCTGTATTTACCTATTACTATTATAAGGTTTTTCTTTTACATTTTAGAAGCGTTATTACTCTAATGAAATCAGAAGATTACAAAAACAGGAAAAACAGAAGAAAAAGCAGTAGAAGTAATAAAAGCAGTGATAAGAATAAATTAATAGAGATAATAAAAGCACTAGAAGTTCTAAAAGTAACTAGAAAATAGTAGGAAAAGTAATAAGGGAATAATAGGAATTACTACTTCCTGTTTTTTATGAAAAGGAGGGAAGGAGGTAATCTCTCTTTCTTACTAATAAGTATAGGGCGAATAGCACTAATAGTAAAGGGGGCAAAAAACAAGTAGTAAATGCTTATAGGGAGAGATTAAAGGTCTGTTAGATAAAGGGAATATTTATAGAGAAGTTATAGATATGTTAGCTAGCTTAGCTAAGGTTATTTAATGTTAGGTTCGAAATAAATGCCTTACAGCAATAGATTCGGTTAGTTAGTTAGTTTTCTCGTAATAGACAATAAAATCAATAATTAATAATAATATCCCAGATAGATATAACGAAGTTATATCCCTAAGCCTAAGGGTTAATAAATCAATTCCTTAGAAGCCTAATAAGCCTATAACTAGGATTCTAGTCTCTTCCTTTAGTACACTTATGTAGTTATACCTCTTTACTATAATAACTATTACGGCATAATAAGGGGTAGTAGTAGTGGTGTCTGTAGAAATGTCTCTTCTTATAATACCTAGCTTATCTATAGTTATAAAGTTAACCACTAATTAGTATTAGTTACACCAAGGTCCTACGCAGGTAATAAATCCCGTATAATTAAAGTTAATAATAGTTAGTTAGCTAGCTAGGAAAGAGGGAGAAGAGAGGGAAAGTCTAGATGCTAGAAAAGTAAGCGAAATCCGTATATAGGGCATAAAAGGGGGTGGCGAATTAATACAGCCAATCATATCGCGTGCATCACGCCGGACCCATAATTGGTCCGGTCTTTGGCCACGATTGAACCGATGAAGATCCGAAGGAATTAACAGTTATCTTTCTTTACCTTCTCTTTTTTAGCTTTATCCTTTATTTTACTATTAAGAGTTAGTTTTACTCTAAAAGAGTTATTAGCCTTTACTTAAGACCTTCCTTAGGCTTTAATTAGGTACCTAATCCTACTTATAATACTATAGAAATCTAGGACCTTTCCCTTACTCTCTGTAGTATAAATTAATAAGCTAACCTAAGCTAAGATAGCAGGGAATTAAGCCTTAATAGCGTTATTAATTATTTCTATAGGCAAGTTACCCTTAGTAATAGGGTAGTTTACTTAGAAGTATCTTTTATAACTAATTAAAGTATTTATAAGCTATTTATTAATGTTTACTCTTATAAGATTCTGCTTAATAGTCTTATTAAAATTAATTTTAGTATAATACTTAATAGTCTTACTTAAAGGTATTATATTCCTTTAAAGCTCCTTAATCTTATTATAAAGAGATATATACCTTAAGGTTATTTACTTATATTTAGGCCTAAGGGTCCTTATAAACCACGTATAATACTCTTATAAGGCTTTTATAAGGCTCTAGAATTAACTATTAAAGACCTAATAATAACCACTAAGAATAATAAACTAGGCGCTATCTTTAGTATTATTAGGTTATTAAGGGTACTAAAAATAACTCTCTTTAGTTACTTTAATATCTTTAGGTAAGCTTTCCTTAGGTTTTAGTAAGCTCTTAGTTATAGCTCTAGTGCTATAAGAGTGTATTTAAACTCCTAAGGTCTTTATTATAAATAATTAACTTTATATAGCTTTTACTACCTTTCTCTTTACTAAAGTTTTATTTCCTATAAGGATTAGAGGCTTAGGAGGGTAGTCTAGCTATATCTTTAAATTAGGATTAATAAAGACTTAGATTCTATCTTTAATAGCTTTTACCTTAACTATTTTATACTATAAGTCCTAATAGTAAGGTTCCTATAGCTTAATAGCTAGCTTATTACCTTTTAAAGATTCCTTAGCTATTATAAGATATCCTATAGTATTATTATTAAACTAGTAAAAGTAGTATTAATCCTAGCGTGCTAGGGTTACTTAATTATAATATTAATAAATTAGGCCTCTCCTTTACTAGGTATATACTAATTATTTAAAGAGAAGAGTACTAATTTAGAAGAAAGGTATAATAATTATAAATACCACGTAATTACTACTATATTAGACTATAAAGCTAGGGTTTAATATAACTACCTCTATTAAGTTATCTAACCCTATAAGAGAGTGTAAACTATAGCTTAAATACCTAAGTACCTTTACTATAGGTAAGGTGCTAATATAGTGCTAAAACATACTATGCGGTTATAGAGATTATAGAAAATGACTAGCTAGGGGTGGACTCTTGTCTCAGCTAATTGAGTAGTGAGACTATCGTGCGGCAGGGATCAATTATGCCCTTGTGGGTGCAACACGGCACTACACCCACTGTACATGCGGCTGTCGACACGGGCACCGGGGCACTAAACTCGTTTGGCTCCAGCGCAGCGGCACCGACAGAGAAACGGGACAAAAGATCAAAGCGTCTCATTACATATGTACACTTATACAGTATGTATGTATGTATGTGTGTAGGAGAACGGCCCTGCGCGCCATCTACAAGTGGGTTTGTAGCCGTCATCTTGACGTCGTCTCTTCACTCGCAGTGCGTGCACGCAATAAACGGGACCTGGGATGATGTAAACAGCCTACAGCCCAGTCATCATCACTGATCACTGGATGACGGCATGGGAATGTCGCGCAGCATATAAAGAGCGCCTCCGCCCCGCCCCAAATCATGTGTCCTTCTTCACTTCACGACATACTCTCCATCTACGTCATGGCTGAATCTCCACCTCCAGAGCGCCAGAGCGGCAAGCAGCTTCACGAAACACCCGGTGACGGCGACGGATTCGGCACGTCCAAGATGGGCAACAAAAACCAAGAGAACAATAAGTCAGATGCCGAGGTATGGTGACGACAATCGCTCTTTTGATTCTAATCTCTGCTGGATAAAGACTTTAACCCAAGTCCCTTGACAGCGTCTCGAATCCAATCCGAAAGGCCCATTGGACGATGAGTTGAAAAAGAAGTTTACAAAGGGTGAAGGCAATAGCGTCGGGGCTCATGTACAAAAATAGATTTTGGCTTTTTTCTCCCCGATTAATTCATAACAGACATGTTCCAGAGCATCTTTGCAGTTGCATTGTATTCATATATAATAAGCTTGCCATATTCTTGGGATCAACTCAATGAGCATACATCGTCCAGACGACAGATGTAATGTCCTCCTTCCTCGCCTACATTCCCAGGAGAGCGGACTCTCAAGTAGCCTTCCCATCAGCTGTCTTGAGCGCAGACGACACAGATGCGTTATTCTCAGCCCCAAGAGCGCCACCGGCACCAGCATCGGCACCAGCGGTAGCACCAACACCAACGACACCACCAGAACTGGTTCCTGAGCCAGACACAACACCAGCGCCAGAGCTGGGAGTGGAGCCGGGAGCAGCAGTAGTGGATGTCTTTTCAGAAGTCTCCTTGGGGGGTTCCTTGCCAAAGACTCTCTCCAATCCGGCAGCCTTGTAGGCGCTGCCGCCATGCTCCTCCTTTTTCAAATCGGCGAGACGTCGAGCCTCGGCGTGAATGTCTTGCACCTGGCGCGTGCTGTCTGTGTAAAACTTTGCAATCTTCTTGCCGGTGGGGTTGTTACTCGCCTTTTCAAAGTATGAGCCAATGCCAGTCAAGAAGGAATTGGCTCGCTGCATGATGCCGTAGCTCTCGTCAGTTGCCTTGGCGCGGTCGGTAGCATGATACTTCTTGTCAAGGTTCTGGATGGTGTTGAGAAAGCGGGTTGAGACGTTGTGCTTGTTGTCGAGTTCAATAGCGCGCTCGAGGGCAACATCGCCGACAACGTAGCCATGGGCAAGGTATTCGGCCAAGATGCGGGAGCGGGGCTTCTCTTCCTGGGTGATGTCGTCGGAGTCGCGCTCATCATTCTTAGTGTAGTGGCTGCCGTCGTCATCGGTGCTGCCGTTTGCACTGACGACAGTGATGTGATTGGGTCCCAGCTGGGTGTTGTTCAGCAGGAGGGCCGTCTTCATGGCCGTCTCCTTCTCGAAGGTGACCTCTGCGGACTTGGCCTCTGCATCAGGGGTGACCTTGAACTCGGCAATCTTGCCGCTGAGAAGGACTTGGTTAGAATATCATTCCAAGATTGCTGTTGCATACGGTTCAAAAACTTACCAAAAACTGAAGAAGTTCTTGACTTCGGCATCGCTCGTCGACGAAGCGATGTTCTTGACGTAAACAGTTGCGTTGGCGGCCATTGTTGTTACCCCGCTATCAGATGAGATTTGTGGTGTGATGTGACAGCTGGCTTTGTTATTGATATCAAGGCAGTGGAATACTTGAAGTTTGTTTAACCTGACTAGAAGTGGAAGAGCAAGTCAGGAAGGTTTCGTGAATCAGTAGAGCTTTTCAAAAAATAAGGGTGATGATGTAGGATCGAAGGAGGAACACGGACTCGGCGCGTATTAGACGATGACATGGGGAGCTCTTGGTGAGAGACTGGAGCGGGGCAAACCCGCAACGTCATCAACAAGGCAGGCGGATGGTGGCAGGGCCTTGTTTGCATGTGCCTGCGCCCTTGCGCCCTTGCGCTCTTGTGCTCTTGCCCTTTTGCCCTCTTGTTGTCAATGACGACACAATTGCTGCCACCCACGGCTCGTTCCTGCCAGTGTGAGCCGCGAACTGCGTTGACAGCCTGCCAGTGTGCGCGCATATTGAAGCCACTTCTGCATCATGCCAGAGAACTTCTGGGTGTAGATAGTGCCAAGCAGCATTCGTGTAAACGTCATGTCATGTCACGATAAGAAGCTACTTCTATCCTGCCAAGCATTAAATAAATGATGGGTTCGTTATTACTCGGAGGCTTCGAGCTAGATTCCGATAAAAGGGGCCGTGTGGGTGTGGGCCAGACCCGTCATCCGTTTCTTGACCCGCGTGGCTAGGCATTTTTGATTTTGTTCTCATCAGAGAAAGAAATTCTGCGACACTCCATACATGTAGAAGATAGTAGAAAGCTCTTAATAAGGGGTCACAATTCTAGCAATACAACGTGACCCAACACCCCTTTCCCCCTTTTGCTCACGGCGAGCAGTACAATAGCCCAGGATGTTTGCGTCCTCCACATTGACTATACCCGTCCGGACCTGCTGTTTGTACAGTTGTCCATCTGGGCGCGTAAAAAAAAGGGTGGCTCATATTAAAGGCATCACACTAGAGCGTAGTTAGCATTAAGACTACTCAAAGGGTAGGAACAATATGTATGCGTTATAGTAAGTTGTCTCACACAATAGGTATGAAGGCCTTGAGCTTCGCAACCACCATTGCCAATGCCTCCGTGGTTACAGTGCATTCGTTTGCTCCCGTCTGGATGCCAACGATTGTGTTTTGGTTTCGGTTCCGGTTTCGGTTCCGGTTCTGGTTGTGGTTCTGGTTGTGGATCTGGTTGTAGGTATGGAGGAAAATTCAAGGCCATGGCCACTGGGATTAAGATAAGAAAGAGGAGCTTTATTTTGGCCATCTATCACAGATTGGATTAGATGAGATTGGGTTCGCAAGTGGGAAGGAGGCCTTTATTTTCTTTCTTTAAGCTAGTCAAATATGCTAGCAGGCTGCCTTTACATACTCACGAAACAGAATCTCTAGAAGCCTGCTAGGAAGTATTTTATCATACGATTATCATTAGTATACGAAGTGCATAATCACCGCATTCCTACATATGTACATAGAGTGACGAGTCGGAGTACACCAAGCAAGTCACAGTGGGGCCACGGTGGGGCCACGGTGGGCCTAACAAACGCCCCTCCCACGAGGGCACGATTCTGCACGAACGATTTGGCGGGAAACGAGGACCATGCATGATACCGCAATCGCTTTTACGGAGTAGAGTTTGAGTCCTTCCGGGTAAACTTGACTAGAGACCATGGGTGGGATTTGCAACATGAAACATGGAGTGCCACCCATTGCCGCGGGTCCAGAAAGAAACTGATCGATCTACGAATTACATACGGATTAAGTAATTAAGTACCGAGTACTCCGTATGGACTAATGATTTAACGAGCAGACGCAACGCAACGGTCAGCGCAGCATCAGATGGGGCGGTGAAGATGCTTGTTAGTGCGCTTGAGCATGTTGAAGCATGTTCGAAGGGAATTGAAACAGCCCGATCGCCATTGCGGCTAAAGAGCAACTTTTGGCTGCTACATGTAATTGCCGGAGATGCCAAAAGGCCACGTGGACATTCCACTGTCAATGTTGTATCGTATTGAATCGTACGTAATATTGATGAGTGGAAGTGTGGCAGCCCGAATCCTTCTGCCACAAAAGAAAAAAAAAATATCGCAAGGGTCCCAGGTATTAAGCCAATACGGAGTACTCCGTATTGACGCTGGGGACCCAAATGTTACGGAAACCCAGCATCAATCCTGGTCTGGTCTGGTCTGGTCTGTGCGAGCGTGACCATCGTTTCTCGACAACATCAGCGTGGATTTTTTTTTGGGTTGCTTCATAAAGAATCGCCGCCAGCCCAACTTGCAAACTGTCAGCTTTCCTTCTTGGCAAAACCTCTTCGTCGCCGCGTCCCCGTTCGTTCTCGCCGCGTGAGAGTCTTTGATTTAATAGCGATACTACCAGATTGTGCCGCTTGGGGGACGGAACGCCCCTGGCTGCGACGGCATTGAATTGATCCTCCAGCACTTCGCCCCGTCATTTCATGTATCATTAGCCCCTTCTCTCCTTCCGCTGCGGGGGATCAGGGCCCATGTCCTTGATTTTGAGAGGTGAGCAATGCCGCCTCCCAGAAAACCTGTTTGTCGCAACACTTGTCGCCGACAGCCGACAGCCGACGCCGTTCAATTACGGACCACTCTGTACATAATATTATGAGAGACGCTGTTTGCATCATTCCTAAATGCATCATTTCAGGGTCTTTCACCTCGGTCGATATCAATCCAAGTTCGATTACACAGAGGCAGCAAGCTCGCCCAACCGTCATCGGCCTCGCCGGCTCCCCGGAATTTGTGCAGCCCATCGGCGACGACATTTTTCCCGCACTGGGTCAAAGACATGGCTGTCTTTTCCAAAACTCGCATCCATTATGACGAAGACAGGATCCTGAATCTTATCTGGTTCGGCCTGGTTGGCCTTCAGGTCATCATGGTGCTGAGTGTGTCAGCGCAGGCTGCTCGACACTATTTGCAAAGAAGACTGCGGAAGCAGATGCTTCCCTAGCTTCGCATATCGGTGTTGGCATTCGTGGGGAGTCATCTTTCGGTTTTCAAGCCCAGTGCCGCATTTGAAGCTGCTGGACGTTTCCTCTTTTTTTCTGCTTCTCCTCATCTTCTCGTCTAGATGGGAGCATCGCATGGCCGGAGTTTCTGGCATTTGGTTTAGGAGTTTTCCTTCTTCTTTTGATTTGCATAGCGGAATGGCATCAGCATGTACGACCAGCCGTTACTCCCATTCGAAATACGAACCAGTAACCCTCTTTGTCGATTGCATTCGAGGTGGACGACAATGATGCCCTTGCGTTCATTTGCTTCACCCAGGTGGTCAATCAGAGCTCAGAATAACGGCTCCGTCCATTTGGATTCGGCAAGGGTTCTTTTCAGTCGCGCAAGACCATCTCCTTAGACACGGTCCACCTTGTGGATCGGTGGGGGCCCCATAGGCCCCCTGCCACAAGGTCAGTGACTTTGTAAACACATGAAAGTGTAGTGTAATAGTTTGTACAAGGAAAATTAGGAGTACATCTATTATTAGCCTGTTTATATGTAAGCGAACGTACCTCTAATCCACTTCTGTCTAATTGGATACTGACCCTAGTTGAGGTGACTCCACAAGGTGGACCGTGTCTAAGGAGATTGTTGGACCGAGCAGCTAGGATTAGAAATAAAGGTGTGGATTGAGTTGCCTGATCCTATAAGAGGGCGCGGACTACGGTTTAAATAACTAAGTACCTGTACTATAGGGTGTGTAATCTTGCCTATATAAACTATACTATGCATCTACTAAAGGTCTAGAAAAGTAACTAGTTAGGTAGGTCCTAGTGTCTAAGTTACCTACATGCGGTTAAGCGCTTGTAGTAGGATTCTAACACATCCCCCTAGGAGGCCTGTAATTAAGGCATCCTATAATAATTTAATTAAATCAATCTCTACAACAATCTAATTATTATCTATTATAGTAAGGTCTTCTAGCAATTCCTACTCTTTTAGGTTAGTACTAAGCATTTAATCTAGTAACTATATAAGCCCTAGTGCCTATCTAAAATCCGTAAATGCTTTTCCTATTAGTAGCTTTATAAGGCTATTAGTAATTATCTCTTTTATTACCTTCTAGGTAATATTAAAGGTTCCCTTTGTAACCTCTTAATAAAGCTAGTGATAATAGATATTAACATAGCGTAGTTGCGTTATAAGCTTAACGAATTCTTCCTTAAGAAGACAAATTGTCTACATATTATTACATTTAATCTTAAGGGTATTATCTCCGAGATATAATCTAACTTCCTAATATAATTATTTAAAGGTAATTAGCTCTTTGCTATAATGTGATAGTACTAGGAGCTCTGCTTCTATAGAAGAGATTATTATAGTCTCTTATCTTCCTACTTTAAAGAGCATAGGACCTTTAAAGAGCTTTATAATATAGCCCTATAAGCTCCTTCTTATAACTAGATTATTAGTAAAGGAAGTATTACTATATACTTTAAGTTTAAGGTTATTACTATTAAATTTAATTAAGAGATCTCCCTACATGTAACTATACTCCAAAGCCTTTTCTATAGCTTCTATGTGCTAAGGTCCTAGGCGTTAAAGGTGCTATAATAGTTGTGATACTGCGAAGGTAATATCTAGCTATATAATAATTATAGGATATAGTAAAGTACTAACTAGGGATTAATATCTCTTTAAATCCTTTAGATTAATATTACCTTTAAAGGGATTAAGTAAAATAGTAGTTATTAGTGCTATTAGCTTCTATTCTAGGACCTTAATATTAAATTTAATCGTGGCTTTGTTCTAATAGGACTTCTAATTAAGCTATAATCATTAATTTTCGCAATCTCTAATGATTTTAACCCCTAAGAACTATTATAATTCCCTAAGGTCCTTAATGTTATACCTCTTAAAGAGTCTCTCTCTAAATTTATTATAAAGAGCTAACTTTCCCTTTGCGAATAAGGCTATAAGGTTATTAACATAGAAGAAGATAATTAATCTATCTTTAACAAATATATAAATATCTTTAAAGATCTATATAAATCCTTTACTTACTAACTATTTAATTAATTCCTTTATTTAAAGAAGGGGAGCTCTATATAGCCTATAGATAGCGCTTAAGAGCTTTAAGTAAGCTTATTTATCCCTATAACCTAGCGGTATCTTATAATATACCTCTTTATCTAGCTTTAAGTTTAGGAAAGCTATAATAAAGTTATACTAATAAGCTTTAAGGTTAAAGTAGTATAGAATTACTATAAGAAGCCTAAACGTAATGCCTACTAATATAGTAGCTCTTGTAGAAAGGTTCCCTTTTGCTTGCTAATTCCTAAGCATACATAATTAAGCCTTATGCCTTATAAGGTAGCCTAATTAATCTAATTTATAGGTAAATACCTAAGTAAGTCCTAAGATCTTAATATATAAAGGGACTTCTAATCTGCTAACTTTAATAGCAACCTTGTTATTAATAACTTTATTATACTCTTTATCTCTTACTTTAATAAATACCTTTTCTTTAGGGTGCCTAGCTAAATAATTATAATAAGTAGGAGGTAGAGGAAGTCTTAATATATAAGGCTTTTCTTCGCTCTTAGCTCCTAGGGTAAAGGTAGCAGTAAAAGCTTTAAGGAGGTTATCTTTGTTAATATTAGAAATATCTAGATCTTTATCTTTATAATCTATTTCAGAAGGATTTAATAGACTATTAATATTTATTGGTTTGCAATCTGAAAAATCCGGTTAATAGCTAGGTGAATTCGGAGGAGTTAGGAGAGTTAATTCCTAAGTTCCTTTTCCCTTTTCTTTATTGTTTAGTCGATTGCGATTATGTTGATTTTCTTGCTAATAGATTAGAGGAAGGGAGTCTTATGCCTATGGGTGCCTTATATCTTAAGGATATCCTATATTTGCATTATTAACCTTAAAGTCTTCTATAAGCTCTTAAAGGAGGCGTTTTTTAGGTTCTTTTTCCTTAATTAAAAGGTCCTTTTCTTAAGCGTAGAAGATTAACTTATTAAAGGTAACATAGCTTAATGAGAACTAATAATTCCTTTGCATTATTAGTACCTAAATCAGATATTAGGTGGAAGAGATATGACTAGCTAGATAACTAATGTAAGCTCTTTGTAATAGCTTTGGACCTGTCTTCCTAAGCCTATCCTATATTATTACGAAAGCTTTGTAACCAAAAGCTCGAAGATAATTTAATAAAGCTTTTAGCTTCTCTAGTAAATGATTTTATTAAAGCTTGTTCTCTTATAGCTATTTATTTAAAGCTTGATGTGGTAAAAGCTAATCTAGAGACTTTCTAGGCATGTAATTAAGGATATAAATAGCTACTTCCGTAGCTATAGGCTAAAGATTCTCTGGAAAGCCTGCTTAGGTTATTAGAGTCATTATAACTCTTATTATCACCCCCCTAGACTGCTTAGCATGCCTATTTTAATGCGGGTAAGCTAGACTAGACTTTATAATAATAATGCCTCTACTAGTAACCTCTACCTCTTACTTCTTAGTCTAGAAGGTAGTTTCCCTATTAGTAATAATAACTATAATATAGATTCTAAAGGTTCTTACATAGCGCGCTTCTAATTAATTAAAGCAAGACATGATTTTAGTCTTTGTTAGAATTATAAAGATATAGCGGAGGCCTGTTACTCTATAAGTAAAGAGAGTAATATAATAATCCTTATTATAGCCCTGTAATTAAGCAAAGAGGTTATAGGTTATAACCTAAAGAGGTCCTAAGGGTAGGGAATTTATCTATAGAACTTATAATATCTGCCTTTGCGCCTTAGCTATGTGGTAAACCTTATATTTACCCTTACTACGCTCTTTTATTAGTATATTAACCTTTTAAAGCACTTAATCTATTATATCTTCACCTAGATAAGCTATTTTTACGTGCTAAAGGTTTGCTTTTGTGGCTATTAGGGTTTTTAGATTATAAGAGTCCTTTCTAATAGTAAAAGCCTTATTAGGGCTATCCCCTTTAATACATAGTTAAGTACTAAGGGTTATAGTTAAAAAGATCTTATAATTACCTTTTACTAGGTCTATAATAATCCCTATGAGATTATCCTACCTTATGCCTTTAGTTATAAGTAACTAAAGCAATATAAGGTTTGTAAAGAAGGTTAGTTAATACTACGCGTTTAATAACGTAAGGGTATAGCTGTCTGTTAATTTAATCTAGGCTATACTAACGCCGTGAGCCTTAGTAACTCTATACCTAGCTTAAATACTTGGTTAATTGCTGTAATCTAGGTTAATAAACTAGCGTTCATTATTAAAGATATGTACTAAAGTACTGCTATTAAGTATTACTTGTAAGCGCCCTTAGGCATAAAAAGCCTCTAAAGATAGCTCTATAGTAATAAAGGTAGTATCTCCCTTTAGCTTGCTTTCCTTTGCTTCCTTTATGTTATACTCCTTAAGCTACGTGTTATAGGCCTTTTTGATATTGTTAGATTGTTGATTTATTACTTCTTTTGCCTTTTTTAATTAATCTTCCTTGATAGTCTAATTCTTAGGTAGGTAAAGCGTTTAATAGTTCTTCTAAGAGTCCTTTAACTTCTTAGCCTTATGCTTATTATAATAAATGTAAAGTGGCTTTGTTGATTCCTTCGGATCTTCATCGGTTCAATCGTGGCCAAAGACCGGACCAATTGTGGGTCCGGCGCAATGCACGCGATGCGATTGGCTATATTAATTCGCCACCCCCTTTTGTGCCCTACATACGGATTTCGCTTACCTTTTCTAGTATCTAGACTTTCCCTCTCTTCTCCCTCTTTCCTAGCTATTTATCTAACTATTATTAACTTTAATTTATACGGGATTTATTACCTGCGTAAGACCTTAGTGTATCTAACACTAATTAGTAGTTAACTTTATAACTATAGATAAGCTAGGTATTATAAGAAGAGACATTTCTACAGATACTACTACTACTACCCCTTATTATGCTATAATAGTTATTATGGTAGAGAGGCATGACTATATAAGTGTGCTAAAGGAAAAGACTAGAATCCTAGTTATAAGCTTGTTAGGCTTCTAAGGAATTAATTTATTAACCCTTAGGCTTAGGGATATAACTTCGTTATATCTATCTAGGATATTATTATTAATTATTGATTTTATTGTTTATCACGAGAAAACTAACTAAATAACTAAATCTATTACCACGAGGCATTTATTTCAAACCTGACATTAAATAACCTTAGCTAAGCTAGCTGATATATCTACAATTACTCTATAAATATTCCCTTTATCTGACAGACCTTTAATCTATTTATATAAGCATTTATAGCTTGTTTTTTGCCCCCTTTATTATTAGTGCTATTTGCCCTATACTTATTAGTAAGAGAGAGAGATTACCTCCTTCCCTTCTTTTTACGAAAAACAGGAAGGGTAATTCCTGTTAATTCCTTATTATCTTTCTTGTTGCTTTTACTCACTTTTAACACTTCTATTGCTTTCTTTATCCCTGTTAATTTACTCCTATTGCTGCTCTTTCCTTTAATAGTTGAAAATAGTAGAGGAATCTGGACCTTCCATAAGAGGAAGGGCTGCTAGTAATAGTAAGGCTTTAATTATTACCCCTGAGAGACCTTAAAGGTATGAATTACCCCTATGCCTTTAATAGCTTACTTATGAATTCTTATATGACTGGAAAGAATTTGTTAAGCTAGATCTAGAGACTACTACGTAGCTTAAGCTTAATAACTAGATTATGAGATTTATTAACCTTAGTGAGTATTAAGGTTAGAGAGATAATAACCTATAGGAATTATTCTAAGAAGACTTTAAAGGCTAGTCTAAAGACACCTTTAAAAGGGTATTTAAGGATGTTATTAGAGAATTATGTAATTCTTTATAAGATTACGGCGTCCTTGTTAGGCGAGGCCTAGGATATTTAATCCTAGTATTGCTTAAGGAAGTGCTTAATTAAACCTTAATGCCCCTTTAGTTATAGGAAAGATCATAAGAAAAACTATAATTTTCTAAACCCCTAGAACTTTAATATTAATAGCCCTAATAACCTACCCTAGAAATTAACCTTCCCTAACCCTAGAGATTACTTAAACCCTTATAAAAACCCCTACGATAATCCCTATTATATTAATAGCTCTATCCGGATAATTATTATTAAGAATAACTAGTGGACTATTATTTATAATAAATTATGCCTTTATAGTAATTCCCCTCCGAAGATTAGATTATAAAGAAGATCTTAGAGCTTACAAAGATATATAAGGATAGCAACTACTATAGTAGAAAGCTATATAACTTCTTAACGCTAAAGATTACGCTCTTTAAAAATAAGTGTAATAGAATTAACCTTCCTTAAACGTATTATTAGAAGGCTTTCCCTATTATATTAATAGGTAATACTAAGTAATATTACCTTAATTACCTCTTTAGGAATAACTATTCCTATAAAGAGATAATTGCTTATATTTATTAACGCTTTAAGACGGAAAGCAACTAGTAATTCTATTACTATAAATAAAGTAGTATAACGCTAAAGAGTATAATTAAGAAAAATCCTAATAAAAGCAAGCTTAAGTGCCTTAAGATTATATTATTAACCCTTAAGAAAATCCACAGAGGCCTATACCCTGCTAAAATAGTAGATACCAAACTTTATAAGCAGGCCTTAAATGCTATAGCTAGTGTGCCTAAATGTTAGATAGTGGAATATATATACTCCGCAGGCTTTGAGAGTCTTGCCGGAGACCTCCGTAAGGCAATTACTATTACGGAATTAAATAAGAAGTTCTCCTAATACCTTTAGTACTAATAAGGAGACCCTCTAGAGGCTATGTTTACTAATTGTTAGTATGGATAGCGATTATCCCCCCGTGGACGGAGCCCTAGGCTAAGTATTAAGTGCTGCTTTGTGTGTGGTAAGAGCGGCTGCTAGTTCTTTAATTACTCTGCTAAAGAACTCTAAAAGGAAAAGGACCGCTAGTGGGCTAGTAAAACATATTATATACCCCCTTTAGAGAAAAGATTCTAGGTATTCCTTACCTCCTATGAAGGGTAGGATGATAACAAGCCTAATAAAGGCTTAGGTTAGAATTAGGAATTATATCTTTTAGCCTATACAGAAGCTAAAGATAATGATAATAATGTGGAGGAGCTACTATTAATAGCACACCTAAGCATCACATAATTCTTCTGCTCTGGATTATAGACTAACCACAACGCCACTAACGTTAATGTTCTTATGACCCTAAATAATCAAGCCTTCTAACACGTATTCCTTAGGCAGGAGCTTTATAAGCTATAAGAGTGCGATAAAGGCTTAATTTACTATATCTTTAAAGAACGCTATTCTAAAGAGGTTTTTAGAGGGATTATGCCTAACACTAGCGCTATAGGAAAGTTAACTATAGGAGAGGTATAAGTAAAGGCTTTGCTAAGATTAATGCCTTTATTAAAGGTAACCCCCTGCGAACCTTAAATTATTACATTTAGCGCTAGATTAGTAGTTATAAGAGGAATCCTTTATATGCTTATAGAACTTAGAGAGCTTGAATTCTATGTCCTTAACATAGCTACCCCCTTTCTCTTCTTAATTACTAATATGGATGAAATATAAGTTAAGATTAATAACCTTACTAATATACTTATCTAAGGTAATAAGACTATACCTATTATATAATAATAGGGCTATCCTTAGTGGTTACTAGAAGCGAGAGAAATAGTTGCCTTCTACCTTTTAGAAGGAGATATCTGTTAATTATATTGTTAACTTGGTTACCCTTCCGTTTAATGACTTGTAAAGATCCTTTATTAAGCTGGTTATAAAGTTAAACGCTAGGTAATTAAGGAATTAACTAAAGTCTGCTACTATTCCTAGATACATAGAAAGGCCCCTGGTTAATTTAAGTTTATAATTAAAGATAACTATGAATTTAACTATGAGATTATTATTAATATTATGTAAATCAATAGCTAACTAGTGCTTTATATTATTGATTTAGTAACCTTATTCTAAGTAGCCTAATTCCTTAATCTAAAGAAGCAAAAGGCTTGAGATATCTAGGACGTAATCCGTGAATGTTGGATTGATACTTATCTTGGACCTCTAGATTAGATTATCTATGATGCTAGTAATAACTTTGCTTCTGCTAAATTTAGGTATTATGCTTAATTAATGTTAATTAAAACCGGTGAGATACTGATTAAAGCCTATAATAGCATTGGAAAAGTTAAGAGATACTACGGACCTCTACAATAAGCCTATAATATTATTATAGACTTAATTAGAATAGAGCTTACGCTAGAGTAATGCCTCTAAATAGCTATTAAGGCTATTAATGACTTTATAGGCCTAAATAGTATTATCCTAACCATGCTAGTCTTTAGAGGCTACCTATGGATAATAGATAAGTTACTACTAAGTGTCTTTGTTATTTAATATGCTAAGGTAATTTGTAAGGTAACGGATAAAGTCTAATGTCTTCTAGCTTTATGGCAGGTCTATAATACCCTTAGAGCCTAGAATGGCCCTAATATAGCGCCTATATATTAGCTGCCCTTATAGGCTAATATATGTATATGGAGAGAGAAAGGTAGCTAGTATAGCTTGTATAAGCTGCTTACTACTAATAGAGAGACTTATACTATTAATATACCCTGTGGCCTAGTAAAGTTTTGCTCTATAGTAGTAAAGCCTTACTATAAAGACCTATGTATTATAGAGGGGCTAGAGTAGTAGGAGATAAAGCCCTATAATCTGCTAGAGTAATAGCTAAGTAATGTAAAGGAAAGAGAAGCTATATAACTAACTACTACTAATAAAAGAGATTCTCTAATAGAAGAAGGTAAAGAGCCGTAGACACTAGCTAAGAGAAGATAAGGGAGACTAAGAAAGGCCCTTATAGTGTAATTTATAAGTGTGGGAGAGTCTAATAAAGAGGCTTGTAAAGCCTAAAAGGCCCTAAGGGGAAGCTATTAAGTTAAAGACTTATTACTACGCCCTAAAGGAATAAAAGTAAGGAAAAGAAAACCTTATAGCCCTAAGAAGGACATTAGCCTAGTTTAGCTCTATATACTTATAAATAAAGATTAAGAGAAGGCCTTTATTTAAGAGATTATAACTAGAGGGATACTAAGTATAGTATTCCTTATAGTAAAGGAAGAGGCTAATTAGAACCTTGCCCTTTAGCTCCGCTAAGAAGGGAAGATTATAACCCTAGGAAAACCCTTTAAGTAATCTAATTAAGCTAAGATTAATGCTTTATAAGCTTATAATATATTTAAATTTATTAAGTTTAACCTAGCGAAGCATAGAGGCTATAGAATCTTTGATTCTTATATAGTTAGAGAGATTAAAGGCAAAGGAACGGACTTGCTATACGAGAAATCTTATCTTATTATACAAGGCTATAATGACAAAGGAAAGGAATTCATCCTAACGCAATCGCTAATAATTTAATAAGCAAGCTAATAACTTATTGTAGCTATTACTTTATTATTAAGAAGAAGAGGTATTTACCTTTAGATTTGTGATATCACGTAAGCCTACACTTAATTACACACGGTGCTAACGAGGCTAATTATCGTGAGATTGCTAAAGCAAATTATATATCTCTTTCTAGAAGGGACTATAATCAAATTAATTAGACCTCTTTATAGGATTATAGAGGCCGGAACTTACTAGTGGGCAATGTACTTCTGTTACTATAGGGATAACCTTAATATAATAACTTTAACCTATAATCCCTGCTTATTAATCATAGCCCTAAATAATAAGAACCTCTTTGGTATTATTAGAATGCAAACTAATGATATATTAGGCCTAAGCGATGATAACTTCTTTTAAAAAGAAGAGAAAGAGCTCTAGAAGGCTAATTTCATAGCTAAAGAAAAGCAACAATTAACTACTAAGAATCCCCTTATCTTTAATGGCTATATCTTAACCTAAAACACTAATAACTTGCTAATCTTAACCTAAAAAGGCTAGAGCTAGAAGATTAAGGAAGTTAATTCTTAATCCCTAACAGTAAAGCAAGATTATATAGAGTAATAAGCGCGAGGAAGCTATATTATAACTATGTGTTAACTGGAGGCTTTATATAACCTTTTAATTGCAGCTTAACACTAAGAGCCCTTTATAGAAGATATTATATGTCTTAATAAACGCCTTAAATGGCAGATTGAGAACTAATAGCGCGGACTGCGATATATTCCTTTGGTCCTTAAGGAGGCAAAGCTCTTTGTGTTCGTAGATAGATTGCTTGCTAATAATAAGGATTTAAGCTTATAGATTAGATACGTGATTGTGATTAGTAATGAGATAATGCAAGATAATAATACCTTTATTATAAAAGGTAATATTATTACATATAGCTTAATAAAGAGTAAGAGAGTTACTTATAGTATGCTTACCTCTAAGTTATATAGTATGGTTTAAGGCGTAGATATTACCTACGTAGTTTCCATAACTTTATATTAGATCATGGATTGATTAAAGATGCCTTGAATTCCTATAATTCTTTATACTAATTCTTTTTTATTATATAAATGTCTTATGAAGCTAGGAACCATAAAGGAGAAGAGACTAATAATTAATATTATGGCTCTTTATTAATTGTATAAAAGGCATGAGATTTACGAAGTCAGATGGATTAACAGCAATAATAATCTAGCAGATGCGATAATAAAAGCATTGCTGAATTTATTACTTTCCTCTTTGATTAATTTAAACGAATTAATAATTTATATTAAAGGATAGGTAAAGAGACCTATGATATTGTGAGAACAAAGGGATAGCTAGGCAAGAGGTATGGGGGCGTTCGTATATTGACTAAAGCTTGCTAGGTCTAAGTGTGTTATGCGTGCAAGTCGCTAACTTATAGGTAGTGACTCGCCAGTGTTACGTGGACCTAGCCCTAGGGCGTGGTGCGCCCGCCTAGTGGTACGCTGGCGCGCTAGTGTTGTGAGTAGGGCCTCATAATTACCCCCTTACTTTTAGCCAGGCTCCTGAACGGCTTTTAGTGAGTACTATATAGCTATTCGCTAAGTAGTAGCTATACTAAAATAATAACAAATAATATTAGTGTTTAAGTATAAATTCACCTATAACTCCCTATTGTGTTACTAACTTTTCCCTTTCTTATTTATAGCAAACTTTTCCCTAGATACTATTATATTGTTAGTTACTATAACTTTACCTTTACTACTCGCCTTATTATCAGAATAGAATTAGATAGGGAAAGCGTTAAGAGCGTTATTATTATAGCTATCCCTAACATCTATTTAAGAGGATGTTCCTATATGTATTATCTGCGTATAGGTTACGCGGACTTTAAGAAGAATTCTCTAGCTAAGCCTAACATCCCTCAGATTAACTATTAATTCCCCGGCGCGCTAACCACTATTATTAAAGGGAAACATTTAAAGTATTATATCTAGTGTGTTAAACGTAGCAATACTTACGAGATAGTAAGTATATTATATTCTTTACTCTTTCGGTCCCTAATCGCCTATATCTCTCTAGGCAATGCTAACTATATAAAGGGATTTTCTAGATTTTCTTACTATCCTTAATTAGGTAAAAACTTTAATAGATGCCCTAAGCGATCAGGACCCTAATAACCCTAATAATTATATGTTTTCTAAGGTAACTTGCCGCTGTTTTAGCACTTATTGTCTAAACCTTATTTTAGGGTTTGATTACGCTAACATAGCTTATCATGTTTCCTTTGGTTTAACTGGGGCTACTAAGGTCTATTAGGTATGTTTTATTGCGTGTTCTCTAGACCTTTGCTTACTCCCTAGGTAGGCCGCTTCGGCTACGTATAATTAGTATATTATTTCACGCTAGTAACTTTTAGTTACTATATATCCTACCCTACCCTAGGGATTATAAGTTATCGCTCCTCCTTTACTACCTATTTACTAACTTTTATAGCTAAACTACACTATATATTATGATTCCTAAAAGAGAAAAATAACTTTATAGCTGTAATATTACGATCTAGGATTCGTGCCCTAGGGGGTGGTGAAGCACTAGTTTTTCTAGGCAATAAAGGTAGTGGTTTAGGAGGATAAGAGCGAGGGCGCTAAGTACCTCCTTTGTAATAGCGTTATTTTAACGTATAAGGGGGTAACCATAGAAGGGTTTCCTATGAGACTCCCCTCCTTATAGGTATCTTTTCTTTTATTATTTAGCAAATAGTCTAATAAGGGTTTTAATTAGAGTGTGATAGTAGCTAATAAGGCCAGGCCTTTTTTATAATTACCTTATCCCTTATTACTTATAACTTAATTATATCTTGCTATACTTTCTACTTGTTTTACTTTAATAGAAAGCTTAAATTACGCGTTAAGCGCCTTCTATATCTTCTAACACTACCTATTAATTATATTCGCTTAGCTAGCCCTTCTATTTTACTAGGTATTTATTGCCTTTACGCGTCTTCCTGTAATCCCTAACTTCTTTGACTTTAAACTTGTCGTTATTGTCTTTAAGGTCTGGTATCAGCATGTCCTTATCTAGGGCGTCTTCCTAGCGATTCCATAGCTCTAATAGGCTAACGTAGAACACGTTATATAGTTAGCTATACTTATTAGGTAGCGCCAGTCAGTACGCTTATTTACCTATAGCGTTAAGTATCCAAAATAGCTTAATAAATCTTAGGTTTAGCTTCCGTTTCGCGTCCTTAAGCCTAATATTCTTTGCTAATAGTAGTACTAAGTCTCCTCTTTTTAAGGTTATTAGCTAATGTCTCTGGTTGTAGTACTTCGCCTATGCTTTAGTGGCCCTTACCTAGTTATACGCTAGTTTCTCCCTAACCTTATATAGCTTTTTAATACACGCATAAGCCTCTAGGACCTCCCCCTCTATGCTCTTGCCCTTAAGAGTAAGGCAGAACTTAGGTAAATAGCCTATAAGAGCGTAGTTAGGGAAGTAGCCTATTATCCTATTAATAGCATTATTACATGTAAATTAGGCTATTAGGAGTAGCTTTAGCTATAGTTATTAGTTCTCTTTAATAAAACATTATAGGTAATACTTAAGCACCTAATTTATCCTCTCTATCTGCCTATTAGTTTAGGGGTAAAATACTATTAAAAGCCTTCGCTTCATATATAACTAGTAATATACCTCTAACTAGAATTAGCTTGTAAATACTAATCCTCTATTAGACACAATGCCCTCTAGCGCTCTAAATTGTAGCTTGATCTCCTTATAGAATAACTCTGCTAATTCGGCTACGTTAATTATAGTCTTTATAGGAAGGAAGACAGAGTACTTAGTAAATTAGTCTATAATTACTAGGATTACGTTAGTTTCTCGCTTGCCTAGCCGCACTAGTAGCAAACCTATGATAAAGTCTATTAAGATCTCTGCCTACGGTTGCCTTAGTATTAGCAGTAATTTAAGGCTTCTATAGGGGCAGTGCTATCTTGCTATAACGCGCTAGTATACTCTGTAGCTAGATATATAGTCTAAAATAGCTTTACTTATTACTAGCTACTAATAGTGATGTTTTAGCAGCTCTAGAGTGCATTTAGTCCTGAAGTAACCCGCTAATAAATTGTTATAGTGTAGCTATAGAAGCTCCTGTTACAAGATAGGCTCCCGTGGAATAACTACCTAGTCTTTGTATATTAGGAGGCCCCTTACGCTATGTAACTATAGACTAGCTTTTCCCCTCCCTTTTACTTAGGAGTTAACCTTACCTCCGCGCTTTTATAAATCTAGATCTTAGTCCTATGCCTTCTATAGTAGTTATGCTAATAGTTTATTTGCCGCGAATTAGTAGGGATTTAGTAATATAATAGCCCCCTAAATTACTTATACTATACTGATGTCTTAAACATACACTACTTTCTCCTTAAAATTACCCTTGTTTAGCTAACCTATTACCAGATCTATAGTGGCTAACTAGCCTTCCACCTAGGCTACTCTTACCTTAGTGGGTTCTAAGACTAGCGTTATGCTATAACTTCTTTAATACATTAGTACTTCTTCTTCTACTATAAAGATATCTGCTATCTTCCTTTAAAGCTCTAGTAGGAGCGCCCTATTTAATATAGGTTTGCCCTTATAATTAGACCTTCTTAATGGTGTATCTATGGGGTTGCTCTTCCCTAGTCTATGCTTAATTATAAAATAGAAAGGGTAGAGGAACATATACTATCGTGCCTATCTTCTATTTAGCTTCTACTGCCTTATAAAGGTCTATAGGTTATAATAGTTTAATAGGACCTCTATAGGTATCTCTATGCCTTTAATATAATATTACTAGTGTTTAAATAACTTTACTATAGTAAGCAGCTCTTAATTAGCTATGCTATAGTTACGTTTAGTGTCTGTAAACTTCCTTAACTAAAAAGCTACTAGATACTAATAGCCCTTATTATCTTGCTAAGATAGGATTCCTACTATTACGAAAATCAAGGTATCTGTCTTAATACACACTACCTAACTTAGGTTATAGTATTAGAGTAGAGGCGCTTACTAAAAGGCATCTTTTAGCTAGTTAAACGCTAACCACTCCTTTTCTCTAAATATAAACCTCCTAGTCTAGATGCTATTTTAACTACCCTTTATTAATACATAAAGAGATGCTATAATTCCAGAGTATCTATAGATAAACCGTTAGTAGAAGTTATAGAACCTAAGAAATGACTATATATCCTTAAAACTTATTAGCTCCTTCTATTCTCTAATTATATTAACCTAGTAAGTATCTATTAATATCCTATTAATAAAGAGAATAAACCCTAGGAATTTTACTAATTCCTTGTAGAAAGAGCACTTAGAGGGTTTCGCGTATAACTCCGCTAACCTTATGTGTTTAAGGACTTGCTTAATGTGTTTAGTGTGCTCCTCCTTTGTCTTAGAGAAGATTAAGATATTATCTAAATACACTATATAAATAGTGTTAACTAGCCTGTGTAGCGCTTTATAGATATAACTCTAGAAAGTAACTAGGGCATTTGTTAACCTAAAAGGCATTATAAGGTACTTGTAGTGCCCGTAATGTGTGTGAAAAGCTGTCTTCTATTTATTACCTTCTTTAATGTAAATTTAGTAGTACGCGTCCTTAATATTAATCTTGGAAAAGAAACAGGCCCCTTAGTATTAATTAAGGATCTCTAAAATTAGGGGGAGAGCGTAGTGATTCTTCTATGTTACCTTATTAAGTCCTTAATAGTTAACGCATAGCTATAGCGTTCTATCCTTCTTTAGCATAAATAGGATAGGCACGCCCGCTAGGCTCTTTAAGGGTCTTATCTGGCCTTTCTTTAGGTTATTGTTAATATATTCCTAGAGCTCCCTAAGTTTGCTTTAGGAGAGAGGATAGATTAGTCTGTATAGGGGTGTAGCTCCTAGTATAAGATTAATTACGTGGTTAGTTAACTTCTTTAATAGGAGGCTCCCTGCCTTATCTAATGCAAATATATCTTTAAATTTGCGTAGTTCCTCTAGGATATCTTTAATAGTTTTGTATACTTTTACCTCCTCTTTGTCTTTAAGAGGGATAAACTCATCTTTTATCACGCCTATAATAGCATATATAATTATCTTGTTATGCGTTACCTTTGCGAACTTACGGGGAGTTAGTAGTAAAAAGGCTACCTTTCTCTTTTTAAACCACTATTCTTATGAGTGTAAGCAGAGATATATGTATTCTTCTATAAGCGTGTGTATTCTAATTAATACAGGGCTTCCCTCTGCTCTTAGGTCCCTATTAATAGCTACACATAGTAACTTAAGGTCTCTCTCTTTGCCCTATAAATCTTTAATTAAAATAGGCACCTTATAGACACTATATTAGGGGACTATTAAAGCCCCTACTACCTTTAAGATAGGTGTTATAGCCTTAGCCTAATTAAGCTTGTAAGTCTATGTGAATTAGGCGCTTATAATATTAATCTTAGCGTAACTATTAAGATCCGCTGCTATTTTAATGTCTTTATGCCTATGGATAGTAACTAGTGTATAGAATTAGCGTCCTACTAGTACCTTAGTGTCTAAGGTAGAGGTAAGGGCTTTTACTTCTACCTCTAGGAGTTTTCCTAACCTTCTTATTAGTCTTTCCTTAGCTTATTATAATTATAGAAGAAATGCTCTATACTACTATAGTTATAGCACTATTTTCTTCCTTATAGTCTATTATTATTTAGGTAAGTGGCTAGGGTCTTTTTCTTGTCCTTATCCTTATCTCTTTAGTCCCTATTTGGCTAATGCCCTTATAGGGAGTTATGTCTTTAGTGTTAAGCTACCTTATACAGCCCCTTCTTTTCTAAATCGTTTAGCTTTTGCTTATTCTTTAATATTACCTCCTAGAATCGCTAGGCAAGTTATATAATATCTTCTTGTGTTAGACTAGTGATATCCGTGTGTAGGTTAATATAATCTTATAAGTTAGGAAGTAATTTTACAAAGAATGTAAGAGCATAGGTCTTTTCTAGAGCTTATTCCAGGTGTTTCTCTAGCGAATCCAAGTAGATGCTAAACTTAATAGGACTCTAGCTCTCCTTTTGCTTCGCGTTTTCTAGCTGCGTGGCTATTTATATATTATAACTTATGGAGTCTTTAAGTAGCGTAAGGGTCTAGTCTTAGAACTTGTCCTAGTTATCCTTAGGATAATCCTAACTATTAGCTAGTTGTTCTTTAACATATCAGTCCTATCTAGCCCAATAGTTCGTATATATATAGTTAAGTGTAAAGAGAATCTTTTAGTTATCCTAGTGATACTTTTTCTTCGCCCCCTTAAAGGCATAGCTAAGGTTATTAAGCTATATCTTATACTTCTACGGGTTTGTAGGGTATTAGAGTTCTATAATATTTTAGACCTTAACTTCTTAGCTACTAAGGCTTAAGGATAAACTATCCTTTTAGCCCCTTTTTGCTAGTTCTCTGTAAGATTATATTAAGTTAGTAAGCTCCTTTTCTTAATCCTATAGTTCCTTAAGTTGCTTAAGCTAGGCAATTCGCTCCCTAACCACTGCCTCTTCTGCTGCTATAGTAAAGGGTATGGCTTTAGATAGGGTTATAGAACGTAGCACGTCCCTAGCTATAGTGTTACTATTATCTAGCTAATTCTAAGTAATACGTGGTATAGTTCTAGTGGATTAGGTTATTCTCCCCCCTATATTACTCTTAGGTAGCTAGTAGGAGAAGCTTTAGAATTATAAGAATAAAGGGATAGCTAGGTAAGAGGTATAGGGGCGTTTATATATTAACTAAAGCTTGCTAGGTCTAAGTGTGTTATGTGTGCGAGTTGCTAACTTATAGGTAGTGACTCGCTAGTGTCACGTGGACCTAGCCCTAGGGCGTGGTGCGCCCGCCTGGTGGTGCGCTGGCGCGCTGGTGTTGTGAGTAGGGCCTCACAGATATTAGGGGATAGGAGCTTAGGCAAGGACTAACGGATTAATTTAATTAACTAATGCCGCGATAGCTAATTAGAGTAGCGGATTCCTATTAAGGGATTTACTTATGTACACTTTCCTTTAATCTGATTTTTATTACGTTTTTAAGCTCTTTAGCTACAAAGGAAAAAGAGAGATTGCTAGTGTTAATTCCTTCGGATCTTTATTGGTTTAATCGTGGCTAAAGACCGGACTAATTGTGGGTCCGGCGCGATGCATGTGATGTGATTGGCTGCATTAATTTGCCACCCCCTTTTGTGCCCCATATACGGATTTTGCCTACCTTTTCTAGCATCTAGACTTTCCCTCTCTTCTCCCTCTTTCCTAGCTATCTATCTAACTATCATCGACTTTAATTTATACGGGATTTATTACCTGCGCAGGACCTTGGTGCATCCAACAGGCTTTTTATCTCCCTTATTAAGATCTTCTTTAGTCTAACTATTAAGAGTTAGCTCTACTCTAAAAGATTCTCTGGATTTGCTTTGAGATCTTCCCTAGGCTTTAATTAGATACCTAATCCTTATAATTATAAAGTAGAAATTAAGGGTTTTACCCTTAATCTTAGCAGTAAAGATTAGTGAATTAATTTAAGCTGAAATTAAAGGGAATCAGGTGCTAATAGCATTATTAATCATCTTAATTAGAGAGTTGCCTTTTATAATTAAGCAATTTACTTAAAAACATTACTTATAGCTAATTAACGCATTAGCAAGCTATTTATTAATATTAACCTTTACTAGGCTACGCTTAATAACTTTATTAAAGTTAACCTTAGTGTAATACCTAATTATTCTATTTAAGGGCATTATATTCCTTATAAGCTCTCTAAGCTTCTTATAAAGCAAGATATACTATAGGATTATTTGCTTATACTTATTTCTAAGCATTATAATAAACTAATTATAGTATTCTCTTATAGTCTTTAATAGACTCTAATACTAACTATTAAATACTTAATATTATTTATTAAGAACTATATACTAAGCGCTATCCTTAGTATTATCTAGTTATTAAGGGTATTTAAAGTATCCCTCTTTAGTTAAGTTAATAATAGGAGTAATGCTTATAGGAGGAGAGCTTTCTTAAGGTTATTACTAATTACTTATAACTCTAGATATTAATATTCTTAAGCGTGTTTAAGGCCCTTTAGTCTGGTTTTCTAGTAAAGCGGTTAAAGCTATAATTACTACTTTTCTTGCTACTAGAGTCCCTTTTCCTATTAGGATTAGCGGCTTAGGTGGGTAGTTAAGAGTTATTATTAAATTAGGATTAATAAAAACCTAAATCCTATCTTTAATAGCTCTTACCTTTATTATCTTAAACCATAGGTCCTAATAATAGGGTTTCTATAGCTTAACTACTAGCTTATAGCCTTAAGTAGTATTAGTTTCCTTAGATATCTTAATAATATCCTATGTTATTATTATTATAATTTATTAAACTTTAGCCTATATAAATCTTCCTTGCTACTAGGGGTTGCCTAATTATAATATTAATGATTGTGATTAAACCCTATCCTCTTACTAGGATATACTAAATTTAATAATTAATTAATTAGAATTAACTTAATAAAGGTATTAATTAGAAAGAAGGGTCTTTGTATTATGAACACTAAGTAATTGCTACTATATTAGACCGAGTAGCTAGGATTAGAAATGAAGGTGTGGATTAAGTTACCTAATCCTATAAGAGGGCGTGGACTACGGTTTAAATAACTAAGTACCTGTACTATAGGGTGTGTAATCTTGCCTATATAAACTGTACTATGTATTTACTAAAGGTCCGGAAAAGTAACCAGTTAGGTGAGTCCTAGTGTCCAAGTTGCCTGCATGCGGTTGAGCGCTTGCGGTGGGATTCCAACAGAGATCCTCTACTCGACTCTTGGTCACAGTAATGGGCGGCGTGATGATCTACCACACAAGAGCATCATGGACAATGTGAACGGCTCCAAGTCACGGAGTGACTCATCACAAACGGTTTATAGGCCCTTGGAGAGGATATACACTGGCAATTGAAAGAATGTACTTCCGAATATCCCGTGTCTCACAAATTGACTGTACACGTACACATTCGTTCTGATTGTATGGGCTGATCCTGCTCGCGAAAAAGATGAGGTACCCTCGACCATTTTGGAGTTCCTGGAATAGGGTAGTTGAGATATTGCGGATCATGCTTCGCCACTGCCGTGGGCGATATACCTTGACTACGTGACGCCGCCTTCCAGTCATGAGGTGGTTGACAAGTTGACATACGACAAGGTACGAAATTTGCTTCGGCGACAGTCGAGGGTGGGCAGGAACACGAAGCAAAAAGCACCGTCAGACTCGCGGTCGACTATATCATCGGGAAGTGGCGGGATGGTGGCTACAGCTCGGTAGGAAAGATTTTGTTTCAGCGACATTGTCCTAGTGAGACATTACCTCCGCGAACTTTTAGTCCAGAATGCAAGTGTCTTGCATGGTCCCACGAGATCAAGAGAACGAGCTGCGGAATTCCACGTGTGGTTCATGGGGCACTGAGTTGTGATGGAAGTTTGGCACGACGAATGCAAGCAAGCATGCACCGATTCGATCAGAAAATAGGTTGACCGTCAAGAGCGGAAGCTACCTGGTTGACAATGCCAGAGACACAAATGGTCCCCTCTGGCGTGTAACCCACGGCGGTTCCGCAGCAAACCTGACCTGGCCGAGGCAGACAGAATACACCAAGCGTCAGGAACAGGCCTCCATCATTCATTGCATATGGAGGACATGGTTGCGTAGCTGCGGTCTTGGACGTGGGCGGGCTGGTGAGGACATTCTCGGCGCCCACGCAGCGAGCCGCCACGACAAGTTGGTCCAGTTCGGCAAGAGACGGCATTGTAGCACTTTTGATGGGCGCGTGGTGCAAGAAGATTGCAGAAATCCAACCACGACAGAAACAAACATGCCGAATGCCGACGATGTTTCCTGACATGCTTGAGCCATCTTCACACATATGGAATGCACGGCCAGTCTGCCAGTCTGCTTGGAAAATGGAGAATGTGACAGATCTGCCATCCGTTGTGGCAGTCTGATGGGAGATTTCCCGTTGAGTCTGGTCTGGTGCCTTGCTGTCTCAGAATCATGTCTTGCCTCCGCGCGAGATTCCTGGTAGGTGCGTGGCCGACTCGATTCCTCCCTGCTGATCCTCCATTCCGAACCATCTTTTCCTGAAGAACTTCGCCGGCATGGCACGACTGAGCCCGCCCGAATTGGCAGCATCTCGGAATTGCATTGTCATCTTCTCACGAATACACAACGTACTCCTATATAAATCAATTCGCCCATCCGCGCCCCAACTACGATGAAGCCTCCTAACAGCTTCTTGCAGCGTAAACTCCAAAGAAAACACTGCATCATTTCCCAACCCGTCCAATATTCTCATCATGAAGTTCACCCAAGCTGCCGTTCTCGCCTGCATCTCGTGTGCACTGGCCGCACCAACTGCACCGCCCACAAACAATAAAGCCATGACTGGCACGAGTGCAGATATCTCTGGGCTTCTCGGCGGCCTGTTGGGAGGAGGCGGCAAAAAGAGCAACGGAACCATGAAGTCCATGAAGTCGACCAGAGCGACCATTGAGACCGCCGGCGGCCTCGGCGGCTTGCTCGGCGGCTTGCTCGGAGGTAGCAAGAAGAGCAACAACACGAAGCCTGCCACCGGCAAGAAAGTAATGGCCGGCCCGGGTGCAGCGAGCCCCGACGTTGCCGAAATTCTCAAGGCCATGGGATCCTCGGGCGGCAAAGCCAGCAATTTGACCAAGCCTGCCGCTGCCCAGGGAGCTTTGACCGGTGGTATGTTGAGCAGCCTCGGCATTGATCCCGCCGCGATCCTGAAGCAGTATGGAGAACTGCAAAAGGCAGGTGCCCTCGAAGCTCTCAGGGGCGCGAATGGCGGCTCTATCCCAGGTCTCCCACTTGGCGCTCCTGCCGCCGCTGCTCCCGGTGCTGCTCCCGGCGGCCCTGTCTCTGGTCTAAGCGGCCTTGGTCCTGCCTCTGGTGTGGCGCTTGTCCCAGTCGTTGGACAGTAAGGAAAGGGGGGGAAAATAAAGGTCTTCAGATGAGTCTCGGTAAAGTCTGGTCTGGGCGGCACCTGCAGGCCCAGGATTTGTTGCTCCGGGTGTTCGCCGCCACAATGTGAAACCAGCATGCAGCGCAACGTCGGTGATGGAGGACTACTGAGCGAATGTTGGGCAAAGTGAGGAATGGTCATTTATTAGGCAAGCGTGTTAATTCGTTGGGAAGGGAAAATGTGTCACTTTACGCATGTATCTATTTGAGGCTAGTCCGCGAATTTCATTGGCTTCATCACATTCAAGTCTGGTGCACAACCTTTTTTTTTTTAACCCAAAACAAAAGGCCCGTGTCTTCCTACCGTCTGCTGTGCCTTTATAATCATCTTTACCCACCACGTGCATACAGAAACAGCCCCGCTACAATGGCTTCACAAAGCCACTCCATCTTCCGTAGTATAGTGGTCAGTATGCAAGCTTGTCACGCTTGAGACCCGGGTTCAATTCCCGGCGGGAGAGATGAGCCACGCCTTCATTTTTTGCACTCTGCCAAGCAGTAAGCAGCGACAGACAGCAAGTTATCATCACAATCTGCCAAGAGACTTCTAAGTGATAACATGTCTTTTCTTTTGCTTCCCAGTCACCCCTGCCGTGGTCAAGGAGCAAGTATGTTGGAATTCCGTAAAGACCTCTGCTCTGAGACCCAAGGCCGGCAGTGGCGCAGGTGCAAGGCCAACCCAACCCAACCCTTCGAAGGTTCGTCGGGCGTAAGGCGAACTTGAGTCGGGTCTAGCAGAACCCCAGACATTGCCGCCGCCACAAACACCCGTCAGACGAAACGACGTCAACGGGGCTCAGCTCAATGCCTCCCGTCGTACAGTATCAGATGGAGCACACCATATATCTAGAGCACGCGACACCGTGCCAAGAATACAACATTGGAACAACGTTTATACTCTCTCCCTTAGTGCTCGCCACTTACTTCCACAATGCAAACGGCAATGGCATCGCCTTCGCACGCGCCCAAAGTGAGCGATGCCCCTCCCCCAGCCGCCTACGCCATCCCGGCGTTGCAGGTGCTCAGAGACTCTTTCCACCGCCTCGTTCTCGTGGATCCAACTACCCACACGCCCTTGTACGAGGTCCGCAACTCGAGTTGGACGCGCTGCGTCGACGTCTCTCGTCCGTCGCCGCAGAATCACCAGCAGCTTGTCCCCGTGGGTTCCGCCCACTTCCACTCCTTCACGTCTGAAGTCGATATAAAGGTGCGCGAGAGCCAGGCTGTCATGGCCCGCCGGCGCTTCATGAGCACCGACAGTGTCATTCAGACGCCCATGTTCGAGTGGACGTGGCAGACCGTGTCGTTTTCGAGCGACTTGCGACTCGTGGATCAGACGGGCCAGGTCGTGGCCGACTACGAGTCCGCGAGCTTCAGTTTTTCCAAGAGGGGAACTTTGTACTTCCGGGTGTTTTTGGATGACTTTATAAGGGATTGGGTTGTCGTGACGGCCATGGCCAAGATCGAGCAAGGCAGAAGGAGGAGGAGTAATGCCGGCGGTGCTGCCGGCGGTGCTGCAGCGGCCTGACAGAAACGATTGGTTACGAAAGGTCTCATAGGTTACCCATGGTGCGAAATGGCGGCGTGGCACATATGTCAATCAATGTGTATGCATACATAGCTTTGGCTGCAGTTCACACGTTGAGTAAATGGTTATGATATCGTACAAGATATGACAGAAGGAACAAAGCCCCCGCGGCAAGTAAGTAAGGCCTTCAAATAAATGGGTTACACATTTGATCATCAAACTTCTAAAACATTTCTCGAAGATGAGAAAACACCGTCCCGTCAGGAGTGAACATGCCCCTCGCTGAATCCGGCGTCATGACGGAATTTGGTTGCATTCGGTCGTCTCCGAACGGGAATCTGTTTAGACCAACGTAGCCCTCGAATATGCGTGACAATTCGCTTTGGATCTTCTTGCCGTTCTGATCCATCGATGTCTCCGACGGTGAGGGGTTTTGGTGGACTTGAGGCATACTCATGTGCGAAAACGATGACGGGCCGACGGGATGGTTGCCATCCATGTGGCCCATGGCGAGACCAATCATTCCCAGGGCGGCATTTGAATGCGCATCGCCATCGGGATTTAGGCCAAACCGTGGCGCCACGTCTTTGAGAGATTTGATCGTGCGCCACAGTCGTTTGGATACCCAGCTCTTTGCTGAGAGATCCTTGACCAAGTCCAGTGCCATATAAAACTCTTCTCTGCAAACGGCACTGAAGCGAACGGGAGCGTGGACCGGTGCCAGAAACACCACAGCTATGGCCGACGCAAGAAACTGATGGTAGAACACTTGGGCGCGTCGGTATAGATTGGTCGTACTATTCAAGTGGTTCAGGTATTGAATGGTGTCTCTGGCCAAATCTACAACTCGTTGCGCCTGCACTGGATGCTGCATGATGCTCATGGCGCTGTGCAAGACCGGAGTGTACAGCCAAATGCGAATCTATCCCCAGTAAGTAAACATGTCTCCCCAAGGGTGCTGCGAGTACAAATAAATCGACTCACTTGATTCAGTCTCAGATACGTCCAAATTCTGAGCCGCTGCAGATTGTACGACGGCGTCGACGTGATTTGCTTCTCCTTGTCCCAATTCCGAACCCTGACTTCATCAGGGACCTTTTCATACCATTCGAGTATCTCTCGATCGAGATTGTCGATTTCCTCTTGCCTCGGCTCGTGAGCCAGAACAGGGCCGAAATGCGATACTTGGCGCCAAACTTTGGCACCTATGCGCGAGTACGTAATCATGGCCACCAGAAAAGGGTATCCGTCCTGGAAGAAGTCGTCAGCAAACAATCACAGCCAGGTCAAATCCTGGTCCTGTAGTGCATCTCACCGGAAATGGCAGGTTAGGGTCAATCTCATCATCCTGAACAGCAAAGGGAAGACCCGTTGCAAATGCCCATCGGCGATCTAGGACGTAGGCCGACCAAAAACTGTTCAAAGCATTTTCCCTCTCCGACTCGTTCCGAATCTTCATCAATCCCCTCTTCTGGTGGATGCCCACCTCCAGACAAAGTCTCATGACTTGGCCAATGACTCTCCAAGCCAAGACTTCCTCGTTGGATAGAAATCTGTAGCCGGCCAAAAGAGCTAGAAGTGGGAGATTGGTAACATCGCTGACATCTGACATCAGTTTTCTGTTTACCACTGCCTCCATGCTCTCGTAGAGGCGCGTGGCCTTCTCGCTATGGCCATGTGACTCTACTGCCAAAGCGCAACACATGACCATCTTGAGCTGCAACGTCTTCTCATCATTCATGACTTCTGACTGCTGTAAAGTCCGCGCAGATTCCAAATAAGGAGCGATATTCTTCGCATGGGCAATGACTGAATCAATGCTGAGGACCGGGTACATTATACCGCTTTCGTCCTCATGAAGTCGACATAGACGGACCATTTCGTCCTTTCCAAAGTCGAGCAGTGGATCGTATCCATGACTGCTGGGCGGCTTTCGCGCGGCAACGTCACTCCCCTGCAGATCCTGATCGTCAGATTCATCCATTCCGCGATATCCCATGTTGGCAATGGTGTTATTAGCTATATCAAGGCTGAATGCCATGCTCGTAGGGCCACGGAAGGGTCCACCTTTGGAGTGAAGAACATCGTGACGGAGCATTGACGCAAAACTCTGGGACGGCGAAGGTGCAATGACAGACGGAGGTCCACCATTCGACATACGTTCAGTCGAGGGGGCGACGCAGCGAGCTGAACCAGCCTGCATATTCTTGATGGTCTGCTTCAACCACTCGACTTCATTTTGTAGGCGACTCAGTTGGGTCGTGACAGACTTGAACTCGTCCGAATCTTTAAAGCCATTTGAACAGCAGTTGGGAGCGTACAAGCACGCCAGGTTGAGATTCCCGCAGCGCTGACAGGGTGTTTCGCCATTGCATTTGATTTTTCTTCTTTTACACTCGTTGCTGTGTGGCCAGGGTCAGAAACTGGACACCTGCGTGGTGATGAAATACGTCGCCTTCAGAATGGGGATTCTTCGCTTGGATAGATCAAACTTACCATGCTATTGAGATGTACTAGCGTCAAAGGACAGATGACAAGGTTGTTAGCGAAACAAAAAAAAAACGAAGGGTACAATAGAGAACGAGAAAAGAAGAAAGAAGGAATTCCAGGCCAAGAACGAAAATGTATGCATGTGATCGTTGTACACAAACAGCACGTTGCCCCGGCGAAAAACGAAAGCAGCAAGTTGAGTTGTCGTGAGCCGTGACACAAATCCGCCAGACAAATTGACAACACGGCAGACGAGGGGAAGGTTTCAGTCAAAGTAGCACACAAAGTAGGCGCCACAAGGCGCGAGAACGAGGACACGGACGAATATCCAACTCACGCGGTTTCTCTTGCTCCTCGTCTGCTTCTGCGCAGCTGCATCATCAACCGACTTCCTCTTATTGGTGGTGTTGGAGGCTGAGCCAGGAGCAGCGGAATTGTCTCCGTATCCTGCGGAACCAGAGGGACTGCCGTGTGGTCCAGGCCGTGGTGTATCATCATACGATACGCTTGCCGTGTCGCTCAGCGCAACAGGAGCTTGCGCCAAGTAGCGCAAATCCGAGGCTTGTGTCTCGATTTGCTCCATGCGGCCACATGGAGTCTTGTTCGTCAAGGATTTTTGCGACCAGAACCTGCGAGACACGAAAGACGGAGAGAGATCATGGCGAGAGAGGAGGGGAAGAGAGTCGGGCGGTTGTTCCCGCCTCTGCCTGCCTGCCACCTGCCTGCCTGCCACCTGCCTGCCTGCCACCTGCCCACCTTGCCCACCTGCCAAACAGTGCTGGCCAGCCTTTCAAGTGTTCCGCAGAACCCGCCAGCCAGGAATTATTAATACCTGTATTATGTGTCTCCTTAGTCGTAGTCGTGATATGGCTTGTGGGGCTACGGGGCCCCCACAGCCCCTCGCCACAAGGTCAGCGACCGCGTACATACATATGCAAGTATTACGCCTTGCTTACCTAGGATAATCGTAAAGTGCGATGTACATAGTAATTTATGCAAAGAAAAATTACTAGCATAATGATTACAGGCTAATTCACACATAATCCTGTTAGATACAGACCCCAGGGTCGACTTGGGAGCCAAATGCGTCCGCGTTGACCCCATGTGAAGGGTACATGGCTCAACGAAAGGCTTGCTGCAGGGATGGCACGTGGTTTGTACATGCATGACACAGAAGACGTGCAAAGCCATTTCACTGTTCGTCTTGATGATCCCAGGGAGCAATATGCAAAATGTGCAAAACACATGTACGCAGATCAACTCCTAAACAGTTTCAATCCCTCCTCCTCTGCGTCAATGCCCTCCCTGTCATCATCCTCGCTCTCATTCTCATTCAGCTCCATCCTTCTACCAAACAGAGTTCCAAAGAATCGATCGATGGCCCCCTGCTCCCAACATCTTCTGTCCTCGGGAGCCATGAAGTTCTGCAACTTTTCGTGAACTGTGAAACGCATTTTCCGGCCTTTGCTTGCCTTGCGATCCACCTGCTTGCGCAGCTTGGCTTCCTTACTGGCGGTGACCACGACGGTCGGTACGGCGGTGGCTTGTTCGCCGCTGCCTTCGACGGTCCTCTGGTCGATGAGCTCCTTAAGAAGGACCTGGTAGAAGTCGGCATCGTCGTAGATGTAGTCGTCCTCAGTGACCTTCAGGAAGCGTTGAGCAGGGGCACAAGAGCGTGGCACCCTCGTTCGTTTGACGAGCCGGTTGTCGGGGACCATGAGCTGTTCCTGGAGAGCGCTGATGAGGGATTTGCTCTGATGTCCGAGTCGGTCGGGTTGAATCATGTTGACGCTTTGCACCTTTTTAGACCATTTTTCCAATCGTTCTGCCCTATACCCAGCCGCGGCCTCATCTTCCTCCTGCAACTGCGTCCAAATGTCGTCGTTGGACATTGACATTTCTATGTCACGTTTTCGCTTGGCTCCAGCATTCACTTGTGTTCCAAAATTCCCTCGCAGACTGCTGATAGTGTTCAGCAGCTTGATAGCAGCCTCCTCGGCAGCTTCGTAGGGCTCTGATTCAGCATCTGATTCAGATTCGACAGTAGGGAAAGAGTTCGCCGCTACAAGAGCCTTTTGCAAGCGGATACGCAGGTTGAGCAGCCCGTCGTATATCTTGCGTTGCTTTTGAATGGCAATGCCTTTGTCCACATCTGCTCGATTGGAGAGGGCAGACAAATTCGGTCTCGCGTTGTCACCCCGTTTGGCCGAAGCGTCTTTTTCTTCGGATGGATTCTCCGAATCCTCTTCGTCCTCTTCGTCCTCGCTCTCATCATCATCTTCGTCATCTTCGTCCTCATCTAAGTTATCCCCTTCTGAACCGCTTGCACCGCCATCGATCAATGCGTCAAGCCCATCATCCATGTCTTCGTCCTCTCGAGAGTCGTCCTCATCCTCCATTGTATCTTCATCGTTGGACATGTAATCCGCAGCAGTTGGTCTACCTGCCTTCCCCTTAGGATTCGCAGGCTTAGAGCTTCCCCGTTTGAACCGCTCGGCATCGGACGCACCAAGTGCATCATTGCTATTGATATCCGAATCGCTTGCCTCAGCCTCGTCCGCCTCGAGATCGGCGTCGTCGGAATCATCGTAGGCGCCTTCGTCGTCATTACCTTCCTCTTCATCTTCATCCAAAGCGGAGCGACTGACTCGAGACCCTCTATATTCAGGCCCTAAGGAGACATTCTCTTTATACCTCAGCTTGCTTTTGCCCACGGAAACATAGTGCTCAGTGCCCAAGTTCTCATCGTCGCTGGCATCGGAGCCACTGCCACAATCGCTTGCTAGGGCATTGGATTCCGGATCGTAGTCTAGGAGAGAAACAACAAGAATTCATTAGATATTCGCACGATCTCTGTCCGCATTAATCTCTCTCAATTACCTTGCGTAATGACCTCATCCGGGTCTTGGAAATGTTTTGCGCGGCCCTTGATTTTAGCCATGGTTTCCGCTTCTGGTTGCACTTTTATCGTAGACAGACAAGAGGTTGCTCGCCCGCCCCAACCCAGAAGATTTTGACTTGCGTCTCTCCGATAATAAAAGCCTGAACTTTTAGGCGGTGGGTGGCGGCAGAACAGAGGCTCTCTATCGATGAGTGGGTCAACCAGAGAGGCGGCAACTCCGTATGTATGTACATATGTATTACTCCGTACAGAGGGTAACATGTGTGGGTTACTAGTATTATACAGTTAACCTCGTCTCGTCATTGTGATGCATCCGTGCTTTACTTCAGTTCATCTTTCAAATGCTTCACCTCATCATAATTTCCTTATCACATCTTTCATGAACAGTTTTGTCTCTCGCAATGAATGCCTAAGTGCAGATCCACAAGTTTCATCAAGTTACACCCCTCGCACCCCATCGCGACCTCATCGCCAACATGCGACCAACAACGACACGCCTATTCCAATCTTTCCGACCATTGCAGCATGAAAACCCCCTCGTACGTACTCAATATCCATGCACCGAGGGGGGGGGGGGGGCAGAAATCTAAACTCGACAGTAGGGCCTCCCGCGCGCCGGCACTCCGCCTACATGGGGCAAACGTCCGCAAAGGCGCAAGATCGCAGGCGTCGACAAGGTCATTGCCGTGTCCTCTGCCAAAGGTGGCGTCGGCAAAAGCACCGTTGCAGGTCAGTAGTGCAATCCTCCGCTAGACAGCATCATGTAGAATAAACACTGAGTGTCCCAGCCAACCTATCACTCGCCTTTGCAAGACTTGGATTCAGGGCAGGCATACTGGACACTGACATTTTTGGTCCCTCAATTCCAACTTTGTTTGACTTATCTGGAGAACCGAGACTATCGAAGAGTAAGCTCTCTCGTCTTGTTCAGATTTTTCCAATGACTATTCACTGAAAGGATTCATCTAGATAATCAACTTGTTCCATTGACAAACTATGGTGTCAAGACCATGTCTATGGGCTATCTCGTCGGAGAGAATGCGCCAGTTGTCTGGCGAGGGCCAATGGTAATGAAGGCGGTTCAACAGCTCCTTCATGAAGTTGATTGGGGCGGCCTAGACATCCTAGTGCTGGATCTGCCGCCCGGTACTGGTGATACTCAGCTGACGATCACGCAGCAAGTCATTTTGGACGGTGGGTTTTCCCTTCTCACAGATGCCCTTATACGAGAGATTCCAGGCTCACATGAAGTTGTCAGGTTCTGTTATTGTCACCACACCACACACCTTGGCAACCAAAGACGCCGTAAAGGGAATCAACATGTTCAGAGCCGTGGACGTGAGCATACTGGGCTTGGTACAAAACATGTCGCTTTTCACATGTCCACACTGTCATGGCGAAACGAATATTTTTGGGTCCAACGAGAGGGTTGAGAAACTATGCACGGCACATGACATGGACTTCCTCGGCGAAATTCCACTTCACCCCAGTATTGGCGACGACGGCGAGCGGGGTAAGCCTACAGTGGTATCTGAGCCGTCTAGTAAAGGAGCATCTGCTTTTCTGCAAATAGCTCGAACAATCTTACCCAAAGTTGGGCTCTAGGTAGAAATCAACGGCGCCAGGTGGCAGTCCATCTGTCTGTATAGTAATGTTTCAATAGTCATCCCGCGCGCGTACACATTAGCACATCTGCAAGTAATTTGATGTGGCAGGGGTAGCAGGTACCATATCCAAAAATGCCTGGTACAAATTCAGGTCATTTGTGATCTCGTGATAAATAGAAACTATTCATCCCAACAACTGTGAGTTGCAGCCTATGTACTCGAGCTGATCGGTAGACGGCTGTGAAAAGGCCATACGTCACCAAAAAGAAGAAGAAAAAGAGGTTAGTCTGTGCCTTGAGAAACCAGGAGGCGTGTTACCGAGTGTTTAAAATATCAAGAAGCCCACATGAATCCCATCTGTCCCTTGAACGCCCACACTTGGTTCGGTTTCGCTTAACAATAAAGAACTAGAGTAGAAAAGACTTGTTAACGTTAGTCCAGATCCTCATTCACTTGGTAGACGTGACGACTTCGAGTAGGGTCTTTCCGCATAGCTTGTCCAGAACCAGTAAAGCCCACTAAACACATGAGTTTGCGATCAGCAACGACTTCCGTCATATGGCGAGCGACAGCAGAACGTACCTCTTCCATGAATACCCTCAGGGGTGCGAAACATGCTGTCCTTCTTGCCCGTCTTGCTCATCTTGGACTTGGAGCTGAAGGCCTGCCATTTGGCCTTTCCGGCCTCGAGCTCCTTTTTCGCCTTGATCTTCTTGGGTTTGGGCGCCTTTGCAGCTACGTCTTCTTGCTGGGCATCTTTTTTAGCGCCCGGGTACATGGTCGCACCTGCAGACGAGACAACTCCTGGGGCGGCAGCCTGGACAGGCTGAGGCTCGTCAGCTTTTCTTTTGTTGGAGAAGGGCTTGAGGTCTTTCGACCGCAATGTCTCGGTGTTGTCGTAGCTTTTGAATTTGACTGTAAATATTGGGTTTGCGGACGACCCGGTGATGGAGGTGATCCTGGCTTGGTAGAAATTCTTGTCACCAGATAACCATTTGGCCATGACGGTATCGTTGACATGATAAGTGGGCGCGGGCTCTTCCTTCTCCTCGACAGGCGCGGGGGCTTTCTTGAAAGCGGGATGGTTTTCCCGGGACCATTTCTCCGGTTGTGGTGGCGGCGGTGTATGCTCTTTCGCGGCCGGCTTGGGTGCCTGTGCCTGGTTCGGTCGGAGCTCAGCAATGTTCTCATCGAGTAGATCAATTAGGTTTTGTAACTCTTCCTGTAGAGCCAGCAGCTCGCCACTTTCTGGGTCATCTCGCAGTTGTTGCAAGATAATATCAAGCTGCAAGTTTGGTCAGCCAAGAATGCTACTGAGGAATTTGAGGGCATGGGTCCGAACCTGTTCTTGGTATTGCTGCCTTTCCTCCTCCATGGCGGCTAATCCCGACATTTTGTACGGTGTGATCCTGACACTGGCTGAAGTTAATTGGAACCTGGTCCGAGTGCGATGCGATGCGATGCGACGCGACGGGTACGGTTACAATGGTGGCCGAGGAGTAAAGAGTGATTGAAGATTGATCACTCGCCATGATCTCACCAGGCGGCCCAACTGGCACGTGACCATCAACTTCACCCACTTCATTGCTCCTAGAGTCCTCACAACTCTTTACCCTTTCCTTTCCTATCTGAAAAATTACTTGACACCTTCACCATGATATTTCCGGTTCCTTCTTATACGGGGACCATTTGTCCCCCCACTGCCCCAAAACTTTGCCCAGCGAGTCAATTCCCTTCCAGTACACGGGGATCAATGACCAAACCTGAACAATACGTTACGTACATGGCAAAGACACATCAGGGTAGCAATATTGACAGCAATCTGTCATGATGATTTGATCCAGCCTATGGATTAGAGTTCCCAGCGCCTGATATGAAAATTGCAGCACATTTAGTGCAATCAACAATAATATTCTGACCGGAGATGAAACCAGTGAATTGCCGACTAAAGGAGTGGAACAAGCTGCAAAGACCATGACCCCGTCTTTGTTTCCCCAATAATCACAAAACCCTGCGCGGATGGATCTGCTCGTATGAGAGATTCCTGTTCGCCAGATAATCAAGGCAGTACAGCTCGGCATCGCCCGAGAGCAGGTGGTTGTTTGACCCCACATCGATTCCTCAAGCCGACAGCATGCGTTTTCCTGTGTCCGGTGGAGAACTCGGTATCAGACTTGGCCGGTGTAACAGAGACTTCTTCCAAAGTCAGCTTCAAGCTGGGCACTTGGCTCAACGGGATGGTGGCGTCATTGGGCTTTATGATGTCTATCTCGATGAGGGGCTCAACAGAGCAGAAGTTGCCGAAGGAGGGAGACGTGGCGGCGAGAGCAGCCCCCGTCTCCTCATCGACTGCTATGATGTTGTAAAGGATACCCGTTTCGGGGAGCTGCATTACCTCCGTTTGCCAGGCGGGCATGCCATTGATGAAGACTGTCACAGCGCACGGGCGCTCGACTTGCGCGCGGTCAAGTTCGAGGCGAACAACGTAGCGGGTTTTGGCTTCGGCGGGAGCCGGTCTATTTTGTTGTTGGGCACTGTCTGCATCGTACGCATTGCCGACGAAATGGTCGATATTCGCCGCGAGCAGCTCCTTCGACGTGTTCCAGTAATGGATTGGCTCGTAAGTGTAGCCCAGGCCTCTGATGCTGGAGATCTTTCTCGGGGTCCAGTATGAGGACAAGCGGTCGAAGAAGGGCTCGAGGGGGGAGTCGGGTGTTATCCTGGTGTAAGAAGGTGTGTGGAAGCGCGATTGGCCCCAGTATTGGTTGGTGAAGCTTGCGTGATCTTCTTCAGAGAACTGCCAGTAGGCCCAGAGGCGGTCGATGTGGGTATGGTGAAGCATGCTGCGGATGGAGTTGGTAAGCAACTTGTCTACAATGGAGGCGTGGGCAGACTTGCGCAAAGGAAGTCACTAACAAAAGGGGGTCGAACGCTGCAAGCTCCTCACTGCGGAATTGGCCTGCACATCCGGCGTCCTGGCGGATGGCGTAGTGCAACTGCTCGAGACTCGTTGCGTTTACATGAGGGATTGCGAAATCTTCGAAAGTGACAGAGAACATGAACATGTCGTGCTGGATTTTTCGACATCAGCACATGTGTCCCGATGGAACACGAGAGAACAAAACAATCATGTCAGCCCAACTTACCGTGTCCTGCTTCAACTTCCACTGAGCCAATCTATGGTTGGCCGATTTGGGATATTTCAATGGCCAGGGACACCGCTCGGTGGTCAAGAGGTCGGGAAACTCGCCGAACTGACCACTCCTTGCCTCCTCGGGATACTTGAACGAATGCAGCGGGTTACTGATGATCATCTTCTTGAGATTCGGGCCGTCTGGGCCGCCGGGGACGTTGACAACGACTAACGTCGGAACAGTGCAAGGTGGGACGGTGGAGTTGGCAGACCAGTCCCAGTAAGGAGACCGCAACTGCTCGGCAGCTTCCATGTACTGGTCACGGTATTTGGGAGGGTACTTTTTTGCGATAGACTTGGCTTCTTCAACAAGAACCTGCTCGAAGGCCAGGACATAGGCGCGGTGCCAGGGGAGGAAGAGAGGTTCCTGCACAAGTCAGTCTTTAGACGGTGTCCATTATACAAGCCGTTTATTATATCACAGCACCAAGTGGCGATGGCTGGCAGGTAGGCACTTACAAGCCGAGGAGAGTATCCTTTCCAGCCCGCGGTAGTATTTTGTAGCTCTCCGCCCCCGTTCCACTCGACATACGGCAAGCCGTGAATACCTTTTTGAACAAGTCAGACCTCATGTCGACTCAGTATCAGTATCAGTGATGGAATATCCTGGTGGAAACGAACCCGCAATTTGGAAATACGACCGTGGATCGGAGGCGTCAGTATCTTGCAACGATCTGAGAGCTGTCAGATAGAGGTCCCTATGTCTTGGAGTGAGTCTCACTTGACCACGATGTAAAGTGACATTGCTCCTTGTCCGAGATGACTAATACTCACCATTGAGGACCACCCTCGGAATGGAGGTCGTTGATATTCCTTCTCGCAGGAACGGCAGTCCCATTCTTAACAGGGACACCAGTTATAGGGAAGGGGTCGGCGCTGACTGCCAGTGGCGCAAGGGCAATGGCCAAAAGGCCAATGGTTTGGTTCAAAATCATCCCTACGGGGTCCCGACGGGGGCTGTCGAGGGCAAGTCTCTGCGGAGGGATACCAATATTTCCAACAAACGTGTTGTCTGCCAGGTCATCAACATGTGCGAACCAAGACCAACTTATACGACCCCGGGGTGGTGGCTTGTGCTTCCGCAACACCACAAGCAACTTGAACCAAAGAAGAAAAAGAAGGGGAACGCCTGGTCCGGTGCGGGTAATTCATTTACCATGGTGCTATCCACCACCAGCCGAGCAACCTCTCGTAACGATGCTTGGCGAACAGTCTACAATTGCTCATCTGCTGGCTTTGCAACTGGCAAGTGCACGCCGAGCCATGATGGCTTATTTCGTAATAAACAACAATCAAGAACGAATTCTCAACGAGACTGATTGAATATTTCGAGCCTCGTTTAAGGTTATGGAAGCTTGGAAGACACTGCCACGCGACGACTTGTGCCGAGTGAAACCTGCCGTTCTAGATGGCCTTGAACTGGACCCTTGGAGATGGATCCATTTTCTCCTTGTTCCTCCTTCGGCATTGCGTGGTGGATGTTTCTTCTTCTTCTTCTTCTTTTTTTCTCCTTCTTTTTGCATTTTTCAACTCGCTCCGCAGCTGCGCCTGTCCTGAACTCGAGCCATATCCTGCGCAAGTGTTATCATAGATGCAAATGAGAAAACAGCAGCAGACCTAAAGACAACTCGTCGGCACTCGCAAAGCAATTGTCTGTTTTACCCCCCCCCCCCCCTCCATTCCCTGTGGGCAATGGACTCGTCTAGTTCCTTCTTTCCCATTCTCCAGCTCCGACATGGTCCTGGTGATTCCTGCGGACACACAGTTCTTCTAACCCGTCTCCTTCACGGCAAACCTTTAGTACAGAAGCATTGTATATAAAATCATATAATAAGGCACGTATTACTACCTCACTTAGTGCTACACTACAAAGCCATGGAAAGATCTTTCATTGGCCTACGGCTCCTAGTTTTATACCTCTTGTGGAAACAAACAGGGTTTAGACCATGGTGTGCTATTTTGCTAGATCAAAGACTCCACCCTATAACACCCTATAACACCCTATAACACCCTATAACACCCTATAACACCCTATACCGAGACAAACTATGTATTCGGAGTATGGACTCTAGAGCAAAGATTTGCTCAGTGCCTGGGCCTGGAGCATTACTCGTAAAGAAGTCGTGTGTGGGGGGAAGGCGCAGTACTCCGTGATGCATAGGCAGGGGCAGGCATAACGCGGCTTTTCCAAGTTCGACCGCGTAGTCGGTACGTGCATGTATGCAACATATGAATGGATAAGTCAGTCAGTCACGTGCCGAACACGGAGCACGAGCATTCGTCTTGTTGGCAATGAGCCATGCGGGCTGCATTTCCTATCATGGGCTGCCTCTTTGAATTCCCATGTTCCCAAAGTGCCAATTCCAACAATGCACTACCGAACCAGATAATGACAGTGAAAGCAACTGCTTCTGTCCTTTGAGCTCCCCGAGTTGCGAGACGAAACCCCGTGCGCCCGTGTTGTTAATTCCCCAAACAATGTATGCATGCTATATTATAACCAACTCGTCATCATCGTCATCACCAAGAGAGATTTGTCTCTCTGAATGATCATTGCCCAGGCTCTCCCGGCCCGCTTCTCGAATCCCCCTTTCCGTGACAAACCGCGTCTTTTTACGTACTGGCGGGGGTTCCGCCTTGTGTAGTTTCTCGCCTTCCTTCATTTTCGACAACTTGCTGCTGAGGTTCGAACCCCATCCGTACGCTGCGGCCAGAGACGTCGACGACTTGGTGCTACCGACGGTCGAACTGGCCTGGGAGCTATCGGGTCTTTTTCGTTTGATGGGGCTGAGGTGGATGGTTCGGTCTTTACTTCCAAGACCTAGCGACATGAGATCATTTCCAGTAGACTCAGCCTGGGTATCCGTAGACCGTCCTTTGGCTTGACCAGAAGAATGAACGGAACCTTGGCTGTCATCAGCTTTGCGACCTGCTCGCTGCATGTACTCCCGTCCTGCGGCGTTGCCAATTTCGCCGAGCTTCTTCATCATCTCGCGTTCCTTTTCCTTTGCCTCGAGGCTCCGTTTTACAAACTCTGCCCGCTCCTTCTTGTCTGCGACGGTGCGGTCCTTGCCATCCAGCAAGTCTGCCGCACTGTGCGATCGAGCCGCAAACCACTGCGAGCGTGTGTCCCAGTCGTAGTGGTTGTTGCCCTTTTTCTTTTCTTCCCTGTTGCCGCCGCCACCGCCACCGCCGCCAAACTTTCCTCGTCCTTCCCAGCCGCCGAAACCAGTCGAGTTGACCTCTTGTCGAGTAGACCGTTGTTTCCGGACGGCCTCGTTGGAGTGGAATTCGCAGAAATGTGTCTTTTTCTTGTTCACCCACGTACCGCAGATCTCACCATCCTTCTTCACGGATTGGCAGAAACCCAAGTCTCGAGCCGATCCGATTTCCAGTATCGTGTCCTCATCAGAGCTGATGACAAGACTGAATCGTCCTGTGTCCTGGCGTCCAGGAGGCGGGGGCATAGTATTCGGGTTGAGAATGGCCACGACAGTTCCCTCGGTCAGCTTCCAAAAACGTGTGAATCCTGAGTTGAAAAGAAAAAGGTCCAGCTCAAAGTCAAGGTCAGTCAATGTCATGACCAGGTATTTACCACGATCTTCTTGCTTCTGTTTCGCCGTTGGCTTGTGCGCTCGGGGTTCCGACTTGCGCGCAACAATGGCAAATACTACCACGTCTTGCTCGACATCAGGAAGCGCAAAATCCGGTGCCTTGACTTCTCTTAGCAAATCTTTGACGTTGAGAACTTGTTTGCCGGAGACATGCCGCGCGACAATATTGTGCGGCAGAATTCTTTTCGACAAGTGCATGCAGGAGTAAGCCTCGAAAGATGCCTCCTCACCCCTGTCTGTCAGGCAAGGATCTTCCGTGGCGGAGTTATCCAGAGTTGATGTCGATAATATAGAGCTTGGTGTATGTAATCGTGATGCAAGATTTGGCGCAGTCTTACTCTGAGGCAGCTTCGAGGTTGGCGGGACTCCTTTTGATAGGATCTCGTCGCGGCTATATGACCTTGCTTGTAACGGCACATCTGGGATTTCAACTGCTTTCTTCTTGTATTGTTCCATCTCCTCTTGTCGAATTCCGAACGCGTTAGTACGGAGACTTTGTATTTTCTCCTTCCGTTCTGCTCGCTCAGTTTCTTGTGTCCGCGCCATCGCTAATCTCTCGTTGAAAGTCGGTGGCCGGGGGGGCTCCGACGGTAATGCGGGTGAGCTTGCCGATTGGGAACGATTCAGATACCCCCCCGAGTGTGCTGAGATGGCAGCATTGCTTCCCTTGTTTCTCGGCGCGCGCTTCAACGAGACATCCTTGGCCTTCCGCCCTTTGTCGATACCCAGGTAGACCCTGCTAGGAGACGTTTGTTGCTGCAGAAATTGGAGTTTCCGCACGGGCGATGCAGGTACGGTAACCTGGTTTTGGGATGCTGGTCGCACATTCTCATCTGCACCTGGAGTTCGCGCTCGAGTCGTTCGGCGACTTGGACTGGGCATGACGGGATCCGACTTCGGTTCTGCCTCACTGCTTCTTTGCGCGCTAGCTTGTTGTTCTCTGGCTCTCGCATTCTGGAGCTTCTTCAGCTTCAACCTGGCTTGGATCTCTTGTAGCTGCAACTGCAAAGTCTCTTCGTCCTCCTCGTCATCATCATCATCTCCGGGAAAATGAATGCCTAAACCAGCGCCAGGCGAAGAAGTGATTGCCGCCAAAGCTCGAGAGCTTCTCATGGGCGACGGCGATGGCGAAGTCCGGTTCATCATTTCACGGTATCGCTGGCGACCGCCGGGTGTGCTGAGAAGAGCCTCGTGGGGAGACCGGGGTGGCCATTGCGGCTCAGAATCTGCAACACACATACAAATGTTAGTTCTTGTGTTCGCAACTGGTCAAGGACAACAGCTGTCCTCGTTACCTGGAGCCATGACGCAGCATCCAACAACTGATATCTTATGGCAGCTGAATGACGAAGGCGACGTCTGGAACAAGTCGGACGTAGAACACCAATGGCAATCGATGGCGCATAACCACGTGTCGGCTATGGCCGTAGAGCAGCCCAAGCCATGCAGCTGGAGCGCTACTCCAGGACTTGGTGACCACAGGCTGAGTAAATGAAGTTGGAAGTAAGTACACTATGCGATCGTGGTCGGGACAAGCAAGGCGAGCAAAAAGATATGAGCAACTCTGAGAGGTTGTCGATGAAGCCACCCGGAGCCACTAATATTGCACTACCACAGAGTTTGTGCCCGCAGGCCTGATGCGACCAGACAGAAACAGAACGCGCGCTCCACGCGTCTCGGACCCCTGCAACGTCCGTCGTTGGCGGACTGTGCGCGTTGATTGCCAGGTGTCAGATGACCAGCTTGCTCTCTCCATATCCTCAATGCGACACTTGATGACCATCACGAGATTCGTGATACTGGATTCATTTATTTGTGTTCCCCCCTTTTTGAAATAATTTCTCTGGACTAGGACGTCTCGCAGTGCATTCTCAACCCCATCAAGCATCCATTCACACACCAGGTAGCAGCAGTAGTAATCATGCCTCGAACGAGGTCGGCCAAACCCCCGGCGAAACAATCAACAGAAGCACCAGCTTCTGATGCGGCTTCGAAATACATTCTCGAGTCTAGAAAAGGCCCTCCAAGACGTGTCTTGATTTTGCCCAAAGCCGCAACGTCACAAGCTCGTATCGTCACCCTACCACATCCTCGCAATGGCCGACCATCGCGGTATCTCGTCTGTCCTCAATCCGGAATACACGAATTCACAAAAATCTCCGCCCCTAAATCTGCACCAAGCAGTTGGTTGATTGAAACCAAAGTTGGCTCGTGCGAGGGCGTCGCAGACAGCAGAGAACCCGGCACCCGTACAGAAACGATATCAAATTCCGACATGTTTGTCGCAACCAATATAGACCCCCTATTCTTGGTGTTGCCGTCGTTGTTCGACGCCAAGATTGAGAAGGGGTCGGACGAGAAGAAGCGGTTATTCCTGACTAGTGACGACCACTTTGACAAACTCCCGGAACAAAATTCACATCTGTCTGAAATTTTGCGTTGGGGTGCAACAAGAGCCTTGATCGAATCGAGAATGGAGGTCATTTGCGACACCGTGGACGCCGGAGATGAGAAGTTGTTCCGGCTTAGTGAGAAGAAGCTTCTCGCCACAATCATCGAGAAAGCGAAGAGGATGGGTGAGGGTGGCTTACCACCCACAATCGAAGAGAAGTTTGTCAGGAAGACTCTGGAGGCGCCAGTCTTGCTGTCAAGAAATGTCACAATGCCCGGTCAACACCAGTCGAAAAATGAAGATGCCCCTGATTCTGGGGTTTCAACACATTTCACGGATTCAGGCAATTCGCAATCTGCAGCCATCAACGATTCAAATGCCTCGTTCGCCTCGCATCCTTCCACCGCCGCAACATCATTTGTCGAGGAAGCGGAAGGTGACGAGATCGCCTCGGCTGCACTTCAAGCATCCCCGGAGGTGATTGCGCTACAAAGACTTCGTGTCGCATTTGACTTCATATGCTCTCGCTACGTCCCGTCGGCTGCGGCTGAATTGTTGCGGGCACAGCTGTCGCGTCTAGAAGAGAGCTCAGTCGACTTCACACCATTGAACGAATACACGGCCCGATTGGCAGAGCTACGAGCCGAGGCACTCGCCGCAAGCTCAATTGCTGATTATTCGAAGAAAAGGCCCCGCGATGAGGAACAAGACGATGCTCGGCAGGAAAAGAAGCGGAAACTCGAGGAGGAAAAGAAGCGCAAGGCCAATGCGAGTCGAGGCGTGAGAGATTTGAAGAAGGTCAATACGAGTGGGATGATGAAGCTAAGCCAGTTTTTCAAGGCCAAATAAACTATCATTTCATCTTCATTCATATGGGGTATCTAAAATGCCAAAAACCGTGCATCCGTGAGAAAATAAGGGTCATGTTGAACGTGGTGGGTAAGTCGCAATGTATTTATCATCGTGCGGCACGCGAACGGCTTCGCGTGCGTGTCGTTCCTGCGCCCCTCACAATGCCCGACGTCCCGCGACTTCTTGACGAGCTTGTTGTCGGAGGATCGGGAAGGCGACTACCTGAAGTGCCGCTCCTTGTGGCAGTTCGGCCTCGGGTCGTCCGCGATCCTCTCGTGCCTCGCATGCCTCTGGACGATGAAGGGGCCAGTCTTCTAGCTGTTTCCTGCTCCTCCCGCCGTCGGCGTAGCTCTTCTCTTCTCTGTTCCTCTTCGGCAGCCTTGCACTCGGCGGCTCGCTGCTTCTCCAATGCCTCAGCTTCTTGCTCTGCCAGGTCCTCCGTAAGACCTTTCCAGCCGGGATTAAGAACAAGGCGTTGATTATGCTCGGTCTGTGAAAGAATTCTTGTCCAAGTGTTCAGTAGACTGGATGCGTTGGCGACAGTTCTCGCGACGACCTGAGGAGTAGCCAGATGAGTGGAAAAGTACTTTAGAGAGAGGAGGAGGGAGCACTACAACACCGTACCTGCATGTTCCCTCCTGCGCGGTCGAGAGTGCCGAGAAGACCTTCAAGAGATTCATTTATACCCCTCACGCCTTCCAACTCCCTCCGCAGAAGATCGTCCTTGCTGATAGTGTCTGATTGAGAGATCTGATCAGTTGGGGTTTTAGGGGTCTTGGGAGTTTTCGGTGTCTTGGGTTGGGCCGCTAATGGAGCGTCACGGGACGGCGAAGCCCAGATATCGGAGTCGGCGGAGTCGGTGTACTCGGTGTTGTCTGCCATGTCGTAGAGGCAAATAAATGAGCTCGTCAAAGGACTTTAGTATTTAGTAGCTAAGATCCGAGGAAGCTCTGTAAGTCGCAGTGGATCTTGGCAACGGATGATAGTGAGTGTGACGCAATCCGGGGAAATAAGGAACGACGTCAATGACAGAGGGCCATCATCAACAATCAGGGGCTGCGATGGCTGATGGGAGCTCTGCTAACAAAAAGGTGATCGCAGTTGAATTGTCACATTTGGATTGCATGGGTGCCGGTTGGGGGATGAGGGGCTAGCACGCCGCGTACATATGTACATACATACAATTATTCGGTTACATGTACAGACTACATACGGACGTATGTACGGAGCACAGGCAGCACAGGCAGCACAGGCAGCACCTGATATTACAAAGGTGGGGCGGGGCACGAACTGGTATGATTGGGCGAGTAAGGCGCGAAACAAACGCGTTGCGTGTTTTGCGAGGGATGGAACGCGACCCATTGCTTGACGTGGATTTTTTTTAGCGGACCCTGGTCGCTGGCTCAGTGCACAACAACAGGCCAGTTTAAGGCAACCGGTCCTGTCCTCCGTGAAAAGCAGGGGGCTGGTGGCCGCCGCCGCCAACGCATTCCTGCCCATCATGCGCGCCCAGCCTTCTCTGAAGTTTAGTGTAAAGACTTGCATCACCGTCGAATGCCATGAAACCCAAACCCTCCTCTTCCCATACACTATCACATTAATTCCTACCCACGCTTCAAGAACAGCATCGCGCACATTATCATCGAGTCTTTGCATTGCCTTACTCGTCCTAATTTAAATACGCTGTACTATCCGCATCCTTGTTTAGTATTGATCTTCCGCTAGTCGTCTATTTCTGCCTCCGCTCCGACTCTAGCCAATTTTTCTCGAATCCCTTACCCATTGGTTTGCTAGAGCACTGGCTTCTTTGCTCTCGACATCGCAGTATTATTACATCGCTGCTCCATCAGATCAAAGCGCTTTTCGGCCTGGCCCGAGCTCTTGTGCACAACAAACAGACTCGACCACTAATTCGCGCAATGATGGCTTCCGCCAGTGAACCTGCCGGCTCCAAAACGCCGCCGCCTACCACCAGTCTTCGAACACCGCCTGCACCTCGTCTCGGCTACCACGACAGCTGGGAGCCTTACTCACCACGCAAATCTGCGAGAATATCATCACAACGTGCTGCCAACAGAACTCCATCACCTCGCGCTTCAACCCGTCAGCCACTCGATTATTCACGCACCGCCAAAAAAGCCATGGTCCACGGCAACAACTCGATCGCTTCGCCGATGACTTCTCCGCGCAAAAGATCACAACCTGCTGTTGAATCTCGACGCTCAGTATCAGGCTTCTTGACTACCGAAGGCACTGCAGATGCTGCAGCTGCTCTGGGACTAAACTCTGAAAAGCACCTGCAAAGACCTGCAAACACTTCGGTTTCACAGTCCGCCGGCATGCTGCCCACCCCCTCCAAAACACCCCGAAAGCCACCTAATGAGAAAACCGCAATGACCATCCAGTCGTTTGCCAAGAATCTCTTTTCTTCCGAACAAGAGCCTATGCCATCACCACAAAAGAAGCGATCAAAGAAGTATTCTGGAGTCACTTTGGAGAGCTTCACAGCTGAGGAGGAGGAGGAGTCCATCGCCATCTTCACCGACTCTCAAGATCGGGTTCCGGAGAAGGACGATAGCGAGGCGAATCCTTTTTATGGTAGCTCAACCATCGAACCAAGCAAGAAGCAGAGCACGAAGAAACTTGTCAATATCCCCGGCGAAGGCCTGCAATCAGTAGACGAGGCTTCTCGTCGAGATGATGGAATGATTTATGTCTTGTAAGTCTTGGCACCATTCCCCTCATGTAACTTTCCTCTCACATCTGATACTAACCGCACCGCAGTCGTGGCAAGAAGTTCTTCCGCAAGTTTTCTGAGCAAGATCAGAATGAAGATCAGAGTGATTCTTCTGGTGAAGGTGAGAGGTCTCAAACCTCTCGGCCTTTGACTCGCGCATTCGTAAAACCACGACTGCTATTTCCCACCGAAAAGATGATCGAGGAGGACGACGAGGAGGCCTTGACTGATGTTGAGGATATGCATCTTGGTGAGGCGGCACCGCAGACCCCCAGGAAACCTCAGTCCATATCCGCAGAGACGCCTGAGGCACCACGATACGCACCCGTCTCGCCTCCTGATACTAGACGCACAACTCGCTCCACGAACAAGCTGTGCGACACACCCATGAAAGTTACTGGCCGCAAGAGTCCATTTGATTCTTGGCCCCGCACGAAAGAGCACAAGAGTCAGTCACCAGTGGCAAAAAGACCTGGAGAGAATCTTGCTTCTGCGACTACGAAGCGAACACGCGCTTGATTGTTCTAGTAGCGTGCGGGGGGGTTATTTCATTCCTTATTCGTTTCTAGTAGATATGACTTGGAGAGTCTTCAGTGATTGACATTTTGTCCCGTTTTTCGGTATGGGTCTATTCGAGAAACCGATGATTGGGGGCGGGAGTTTTACTAGTCGGATTCGCAGGTCTGGACTTTGGGCATGTTTCTCTTGTTCATCTGCGGTCCGCAATTGGAAAGGCCTTTCTATTTCTCTTCCGTTTCTTGTTTCCTTTTATGGTTGCTTCGGTAACGGCGTTCAAAGCGGATGAGAGCGGGTATGTGTCCAGAATGCTCATTGCGGACGAAGGTATCATGTTATATATATGACTTCACAGAATCATGTGGCATTGGGTTTTTCAAATGAAAACAGAAAAATCATATTTGACAATATCAACCAAGATGCTGATAAGTTTCCCTCTTTCACATGCGACTATGATGTAACTAGATTGTTTCCCCCCAACATACCCATGACGGATGACTGGGATATTGACCACCGGCTGGTGAATTGCTTCCCGGCCGACTATGTGATGATTTATGACAGAATCAGTCCCCGCCAGGCCACTGTTGCCCCACGTCAAAACCCACATGTGACTCGTGAGCTATCGCTATGTGGCACGTGACTTGGACAAAGATGTTTTTTAGAAGGGATGATAAAGGTAGAGACAGTGATTGAATTAAAGCTGATTTCTATTATACAAATAGAAGGGCAAAAGCTCCTCTTTTATAGAGAGAGTAATCATAATATGGTCCTAAGCGCATACATAGCGCTCGCAATCGGTCATATTACCCTGCCCAATTACCCGCTGCCGGGCAACATGAGCATGCCTGGCACCTGCCCTTCCCACCCACCCTGCACCTTTCGAATCTAGATTTTGCGATTTTCCTAGGTTGTTGATTCATGAGTTCGGTCAGTGCGGTCAGTGCACTGGTTACATATTTTCCGATTCACCAAACCCTTTCGTATTCGGTCATTGGGAAGCTTGTGGTCCTTCGCGTTACAATATTCCGCTTCATTAACCGCGATCTGGGAAGATGCATATCCTGGTCACCAACGACGATGGACCTCCGTCCTCGCAATCGTCGCCGTACGTTCATTGCTTGGTAAAACATCTCCAAGCTGCTGGACACATAGTCTCTGTCTGTCTGCCTCACACTCAGAGGTCTTGGATTGGCAAAGCTCACATGATTGGGCAAACACTCAAGCCGCTTTATTACACTCCCTCCGCAAACATTCATGGCCAAGACACCGAGGGCTCGACACACAATCTCCCCTCGACATCAGCCCATGCCGATGAATGGGTCCTCATTGACGGCACGCCAGCATCATGTGTGCAGATTGGACTGTACCATTACTTTCAAGACAAAGGTCCCATTGATCTTGTCGTCAGTGGTCCAAACTACGGACGCAACACCACGTCCGTCTTTGCTCTGAGCTCCGGAACCTTGGGTGCGGCATTGGAGGCTGCTGTGTGCAGGAGAAAGTCCATCGCCCTGAGCTTTGCCTTCTTCACAAGAAACCATGACCCTGTCATCATCGAAGCGGCCTGCCGACACAGTGTCCGTGTCATCGAAGCCCTGTACAAGCAGTGGCCTACGGATGAAAGCGCCGACTTGTACACTGTCAATGTCCCTCTTGTGGAGGGTGTTGAGGAGCACAAGACACTCTGGGCCGATATGCTGCAGAACTATTGGAAAGAAGGAAGCTGCTTCGAGGAGATTGAGGACAATGCCGGCGATCCGGACGAGGAAGAGGAACGTATCCGGGCAGGCGAGGTGGACAACGGCGCCAGAGCAGAAGCAACCAGTGGCCGCAAGCATAAGCATTTCAAGTGGGCTCCGAGATTAACGGACGTGTACAAGAGTGTTGAGCTCTCGGACCCCGGAAATGACGGCCGTATTGTGCGCGAAGGAAATACTTGGTATGAAAGTCCTGCCCGCTCCCGTGATCAGCGATGTGCACTCTTTCTATAACTCTCAACTCGTGGTTGCTAACTATACTTCTTCTAGTATCACATCTCTCAAGGCCAACTTTGCCATTTCGCATGCTGACCGTGCCGGTAAAGAATTCGAGCTGTAAGTGATTCGACCCGTTTAGATGTTGATACGTGCCAGCGTACTTTTCTCGCTTGGACAAGTCTAGCTCGTATGTATATAGTGAAAGATGAGCTGCGAAAGAGGCCAACCTTTGATCATGTACCTTACGCTGCTTCTTGCACAGACTGAGTTTCATAGATGATGTCGGACAGTGTTTTCTTACTATGATTTCCTACATTCTAGTGCCACTCGCTCAGAAAGCGTTGTGCCGCCATCAGCAGAAGCTGCATCAGTTTGCCATCAACCCATTCAGCAGGCGCAAGAATCCAGTTCCGTTTTTCAAGCCATTGTGGCCTACGAGGATCCATACGTCCAGCCCCTCATAGTCTCTGCTCTGAATGCCGTGTTTCCACACCAGCTTGTGAGGCTCGTTACGGACCTGCCATCTTCGGATTCCACCTTCTCTACCTCTAAGCTGCTCCCATCTCCGGATTCCAAAGTCCTACAGATAGTGCCGTACGAATCCATCGACTTTGAGTTCGCAGCGGGAAATTCAAGCACCTGCCTCATCAACAGCTACATGATTCGAAAAGCTCTTGTACGAAAACACTACCTATCTACCACCGTCGACCACTGGGTGGCCAAGAACCCGGCGTCCCCCTTGAAAACACACGTCAAGCGAAGCGAATCCTTCGAGGTAGATTACGCAGAGTTTCTGGACGATGCACTTGTCGAGGCCTTTGATCTTCGAGAGAGCATGGATCGCAATGCTCAAGTGGATGAAGATGAGCCGTCCAAGAAAGAGTGGTGGATATTGAAGCCCGGCATGAGTGATCGCGGGCAAGGGATCCGTCTTTTCAGCACCATGGAGGAGCTGCAAGATATATTCGACGGATGGGAAGCCGACCGCCCCGATAGCGACGACGAAGATGCAGTCGACCGAACCACGTCTGACGCACAGGGCCAGGGCGACTACATCACCACCTCGCACCTCCGCCACTTTGTCGCCCAGCCGTACATCCACCCCCCCCTTCTCCTCTCAGACACGGACAATCGCAAGTTCCACATCCGCAATTACGTCCTCTGCACGGGGAGTCTCAACGTCCACGTCTACCGCCACATGCTAGCCCTGTTCGCCGCCAAACCATACACTGCCCCCTGGGAAGCCCCCGACGACATTGAATCCTTCCTCACAAACACCTGTCTGCAGGACTCGCCCAACGAGACATCAGTCAGACGATTTTGGAGCCTGCCCCTCCCCGATGAACAGCTGTCGCGGATCTTCGAGCAAATCTGCAATGTGACGGGGGAGATATTCGAAGCAGCGGCGAGAGCAATGCCCGTTCATTTCCAGACACTACCGAATGCGTTCGAGGTATTCGGACTGGACTTTATGGTCGACGGCAGCGGCGAAACATGGCTGTTGGAGGTGAATGCCTTTCCCGACTTTAAGCAGACAGGAGGGGACTTGAGTGACATCGTGGAAGGCTTTTGGAGGGCGGTCATGAAGAGGGCTGTCGCGAGATTCTTTGGCGTTGAAGTGGAGGATAGGGATGATGCCATGGTTTCCGTGAGACAAATTGATCTGGGTAGGCGATGAGTCAAGGGACTGACGCTTCATCTGAGAGGGACGAAATACCCCGGGGGGGGCATCAGGATTTGACGTCTTCAACCGACGTAGATGGGTTCAAAGGTGGCACTCGCCTCGTGGTGGAGCAAAAACAACTTCCCACCGCCATGTGATCTGGTCTTGAACTCGGATGTTCACTTGGTGTAATTCTGTTGTTGGAAATCCCAAGGAAAACACGAGTACATTCATAACCGCAAAGTTTCATATACGAACAAGAAGCAACGGGCATCTACGACAACTTTTCTCGCCACAATTGACACGCAAGCAGGGGATTCTTGGCAGCGGCTCAGGACAAACTGCGCCGACCCGTAGTAGACTACGGTGGCCTTGGTGTAAGATGGTAAGATGATGGTGGGTGAGAGACATCAGACGAGGCAGTGCCTTGCACGTGATATATAAGACTTTGTTATCACGAGACGTTGTAGCCGTACGGGAGGACGTGTCGCACGACATGGGTGCCATGACAGGTTCTTATGTACATGTGTGCCGAGAGCGGGAAAGCATTGTAGAAACACGAACGGGAGGAAGTCAACGAATAGGAAAGAATACGCAAGGCGTGGTTCCCCGCCACGGGACTGTATGTACAGCGTACAACGTAAATGTGCTCATACCTCCGCAAGCCGACTTCACGAAACGGATTCGTTTGTAGACGTGTTCTGCTGCGTAGTAAGAGCCGCCGCGGAATTTTACATGGTCTCTTTTCAAGGTGGTTCCTCTCCTTTCTAGATTTCCCCCCCCTCATTTTCGAGGGAGTTGCAGGCTTACTGTCGTGGAGGGAAGGTCAATAACTTTTTTGCCTCAGCGAGGCCAGCCGAGTATATGCGACCCGTCCATGCCTACTGTAGGTGTAGCTTCCCCTGCGTGGCTGATCAGTGACGCGGAAACGGAAGAAGTCGCGCAAGCCATAAGCATCAACTGGTAATAAGTCGCATCCAGATTCGATTGAGGCTGAGCATTTCGAAAGGGCCGGAAAAGGAAAGAGGAAACATGCTGTGATTGATTGGTGGAGATTTGTCCGCGTACGTCCGCGGAGGCTGTCTTTGTACGGATTGTTACATGTACTACGGATTACACGGGACGGGACAAAAGTGCTGTTTGGGCGGGCGCATCTGGCGGCTGGGCTTTGGCCTTGGCCAACTTGGGGCCGTCGGTGGCCCCTCGCTACGAGCTTAAGGGGAATAAGGTGTGCTGGGCTGCCGGGGTCTGGGTTGCGAAAATGCTTGCCAGAGCAGGGTACCACAACAACAATGTTTGCAAGCTTGTCGCTACTTTCATTGTTAGTGGCGACCTCTGGCGTCTCCATGCGCTGGCAAGTCATTTTCATGGCTTCTGACTCGATCGAATGCGCCGAGAAGCCACTAGGGCCCAGTCCCGGAATCACAACAAAGCATCACAACAAAGGCATTGCCGACATGTGTCAGCTAGCAAGGATGGATTTCATGACGTCCCAGGTCCTCGGCCACACAGAGGCCGCGAGTAAGAACAATGATGGATTGCCGAACCATTTCGATTTCGTAGCGAGATGCCAAGTGTGGTGGCATTGGTTACCTCACGATAAGCTCAGCCTCTCTACCATTGCGCACCATTGATTGTTTTGTTGGAGGCAAGCTTGACTGGCATCGAACCATCCGATTTGCCATCAGCATGTAATACGGGAAACATCTGCGGCGGGGTCCGGGTAATCTGTTTCCGCCATCTATCAAAAAAAGAAAGGGATTTCTTGGGATTTCTTGGAATGGGCTGGACAGCCACAGCCACAGCCACAGCCACAGCCACAGCGTACTAGGCGTAGGTGGCTTGATTCGACTTGGCAGCTCGATGCGCGTGCATGAGTGGGAGGACCCCCCCTGCCTCTACATGTACATGTACGGTGCTGCCACTGGCTGTCAGGTCTTTGATGTTGTTCAGTTACTGGGTACGGAGGAAGGGCGACTCGAATTAACAAGAACGGAGCCAAGTCTTTCAATTAGAAGCGTGCTCTGGAAGGGTCTGGCGGGAAAGTCCTCGTTCATGCTGCGCCATCCATCAATCAGCCGATGGCGGAATGGACAGAATCACGAACAATTTCGGAACCCTCTCTGCCTCTCTGCCTCTCTGCCTCTCTGCCTCTCTGCCTCTCTGTCTCTCTGTCTCTCTGTTCGTCAAACAATTGGCAAGCCTGCGTAACGCTCCACCGCGGCCACTTTAGCCCCACACAACTAGAAGTATCATTTACTTTGCACTGCCTCAATCAACTTTGTTTGGTAGTAGGCTTGCAGTTCCGGCATTCTAGCCATTCCACTAGTTTTAGTTTTGACTTTACACCTCACTACACTCCTTCAACTCTTGTTCGGTTCCTTGTTCTTCTTCTGTTTGGCGATACATCATGTCCCACATCCTGCCTTAAACTCTTCTGGCTACATAGTCAATAGTCTTTTTTTTGCCTTCGAAAGTCCGTGACGTGCGGCCCATATTCTGCAATTCCATCATTCTCCCACGCCATTTCACATTCTACCTTCGATACACGATAACACGGCCCACGGTCCACGGTCCACGAGTCCGTTCCCATCACCTTACGTCGAAAAATTTCGCCACACTAAGTACCTTATGGCATCAAGAAGAATCGCTTCCACATAGCCTCTACACAGCCTCCCTCTCCCGCCGTCGCGACTCGTCTCCATTTTACCTGCTGCCTCCCTTGAGGCGGTTGTGTGCTTTCGAGAATGCCAGGAGCCAACGAAACGGAGCAACCTCCACCAGGTCATGCTGGCGGGCGAAGACGGGCGTATGTGCTTTTTGATTTTTGATTTTGCTTAAATATGTCTTGGGTGACTTTTCTTCTGACCACTGACCGCTGACTTCCACACCGGCAGACCTACCATTAATATCGACACGACTCTCATTGCCTCGAATAACAACGCTGGCAACAACCCTGTCGAGATGTCTCATGATTCACAACAAATCCAGCCCACGATCTCGCCTACTACCCCCCACGACGACACTGTGAGCCCATCTACTGTTGTTGACCAGCCTCTATTTGGCTTCAGTAGCCAACCACGACAAGAACACAACGCAAATACTTCCTTTGATAGTCGTGAGAGCAGACCAACCAGCCCTCACAATGTTTCGAGTCCCATCATGACGCGTTCGAATGATGGAGGGGTGGGTTTCTTGTCTGTGCCCAGCAATACGCGAGAAAGGCAGAATTCCGTGGACTCGGATGAAGCCGCCCGGTCAGTCATGTCGCACGGAGAGACCACAGTAGTTGCATCAAGCTACACGCAAACCGACAAACTCAAGGCTGGAGGCAACGAAAAGATCATGAAAGATCAGAAAGCCCTGACTCCCGATACCGGTACCGAAGAGGACTTCCAAGTCGAAAATAACCCCTTTGCCTTCACTCCCGGTCAGCTGAACAAGATGTTCAACCCCAAGAGCTTACCCGCTTTTTTTGCTTTGGGGGGACTGCGAGGTCTCGAGAAGGGCTTACGATCCAACCGCAAATCGGGGCTTAGCAATGATGAAACCCATTTAGACGGAGAAGTCTCGTTCGAAGAAGCAACCGCCCAAGACGAAAAGTCAAGTACAGAGGGTTCCAACGGCGGAGCAATGGCCAAGACAACATCGCATACATCACCAGGGAATGATGCCTTTGCCGACCGTTATCGGGTGTTCCGCGACAACCGTCTGCCGGTCAAGAAAGGAAAGAGTTTACTTCAACTCATGTGGATCACCTACAACGACAAAGTGTTGATTTTGTTGTCCATTGCTGCAGTCATCAGTCTGGCTGTTGGTCTCTATCAAACACTAGGCGGAGAGCACAAGAATGGCGAGGCCAAGGTTGAGTGGGTTGAAGGTGTAGCCATTGTTGCCGCTATCGCCATCGTCGTCATTGTCGGTTCTCTGAATGACTATTCCAAGGAACGCCAATTTTCAAGACTCAACAAGAAGAAGCAGGATCGGAGTGTGAAAGTAATTCGCTCCGGTAAGACGATCGAGATTTCGGTCTTTGACATAATGGTTGGTGATGTTGTTCACCTCGAACCCGGTGACCTGGTTCCGGTTGATGGTGTTCTCATAGACGGCTTCAATGTCAAGTGTGATGAATCTCAGACCACCGGCGAGTCTGACATCATTCGCAAACGGCCATCTGACGAGGTCTACTCTGCTATCCAGAACCACCAAAGCCTGAAAAAGATGGACCCGTTCATCCAGTCTGGCTCGCGAATCATGGAGGGCGTGGGCACATACATGGCCACCTCTACTGGCGTCTTCTCGTCCTACGGAAAAACACTCATGGCTCTCAATGAAGACCCAGAGATGACCCCGCTGCAAGCCAAGCTCAATGTCATCGCTACATATATTGCCAAGCTGGGCGGTGCCGCTGGTCTCTTACTTTTCCTTGTTCTCTTCATTCAGTTCCTAGTGAAGCTGCCCAAGTTTGATGACAGTGTCACTCCTGCGCAAAAGGGACAGAGGTTCTTGGAAATATTCATCGTTGTTGTCACCATCATTGTCGTGGCTGTGCCCGAGGGACTACCTCTTGCTGTCACTTTGGCTCTTGCCTTTGCCACCACCCGTATGCTCAAAGATGCCAACTTGGTCCGTCACCTCAAGGCTTGTGAGGTCATGGGCAATGCCACGACGATTTGTTCTGACAAGACTGGCACTTTGACACAAAATAAGATGCAAGTTGTGGCCGGCACTATTGGTGTAGACCATCGCTTCGGTCACGCCCGTCAGGGCTCTGATTCTGAGACGGAAGACAACGAACGCTCGTCTGATGACATCCCCGAGGTATCACCTGGCGAGTTGATGACGTCGCTCAGTGAACCTGTCAAGGACCTGCTTCTAAAATCCATTGCTCTCAATTCCACGGCTTTCGAAGGCGAAGTAGATGGCGAGAAGACTTTCATCGGCTCCAAGACTGAATCTGCTCTTCTACTCTTTGCGCAGGCACATCTGGCCATGGGTCCTGTCAGCGAGGAACGCGATAACGCCACTACTTTGCAGATCATCCCGTTCGACTCTGGTCGCAAATGCATGGGTATCGTCATTCAGCTCCCCAAGGGTGGTGCCAGACTTCTCGTCAAGGGTGCTTCCGAGATTCTGCTTGGAAAATGTACGCAACTGCTGAGCGACCCTTCTGTTGACGATTCTGTTGCGCCTCTGAGACAGCACCAGGCCCAGACAATCAGCAGACTGATTGAAACGTATGCCACCCGCTCGCTGCGTACCATCGGCATTTGCTACAAAGACTTCGACGCGTGGCCGCCCAAGACTGCTCGCCGAGGAGACGGCGGTGGCAACGACATTGAGTTTGAAGACTTGTTTCAGGAGATGACTTTCATCGGCATGGTTGGCATTCAGGATCCTCTTCGGGACGGAGTCTACGACTCTGTCAAGCTTTGCCAAAAGGCTGGTGTTGTCGTTCGCATGGTTACGGGTGACAACAAACTCACTGCTCAGGCCATTGCAAAGGAATGCGGCATCCTCCAGCCTGACAGCATCGTCATGGAAGGGCCCGATTTCCGCAACCTCAGTAAACGTGAGCAGGAGAGAATTATTCCCAGGCTTCACGTGCTAGCTCGATCTAGCCCTGAGGATAAGCGCATTCTGGTTAAGAGACTCAAAGACAAGGGCGAAACAGTTGCAGTGACGGGAGACGGTACCAACGACGCGCCAGCGCTGAAGATGGCCGATGTCGGATTTTCCATGGGCATCACTGGCACTGAAGTTGCCAAGGAAGCTTCTGCTATCATTCTTATGGATGATAATTTTGCCAGCATTGTCAAGGCCCTCAAGTGGGGGCGGGCTGTGAACGATGCCGTCAAGCGATTCCTACAGTTCCAGCTCACCGTCAACATCACCGCTGTCGTTTTGACGTTTGTGACCGCCGTTTCCAGCGACAAGCAAAGTTCCGTTTTGACTGCCGTCCAGTTGCTCTGGGTGAACCTCGTCATGGATACCCTTGCTGCACTAGCTCTCGCTACCGATCCTCCCCAGGACAGTGTTCTAGACAGGAAGCCTGAGCCAAAGGGCTCATCCATCATTTCCATTACGATGTGGAAGATGATCCTGGGCCAAGCCCTCTATCAACTCGCCATCACGTTCCTCCTCTACTACGGAAGTCCCAAAGGAATCCTGCCACTTCCCGGACCCGACGATATTCCCGAGCCCGATCAAATCAATACATTGGTCTTCAACACGTTCGTGTGGATGCAAATTTTCAATCAGTGGAAGTAAGTTTTCACACCAGTCCCGGACCAAGTAAAGCCAAGCTTGGGCTGTTATTTCGAGTAAAACTGACGTGGCCCCGCAGCAACCGTCGTTTGGATAACAAGTTCAACATCTTTGAGGGTATCAGCCAGAATTGGTTCTTCATCGGTATCAGCATCATCATGTGTGGTGGACAGGTTCTCATCATCTTCGTGGGTGGGGCTGCTTTCCAGATTGCCGATCCACCTTCGGACCCGGCCATACACGGCACTTTGTGGGCGATTGCCCTCGTCCTCGGTTTTATCTCCATCCCAGTCGGTATCATCATCCGCCTGATCCCCGACTGGATCATTCTGGCAATGGTGCCAAACTTTATAAAGAACCGAAGCCATGGTGTTCCAGGCTTGACAGTGTCGGATGAGGAAATGAACATGTATCCTGAACCGCTGGCGGATGTACGAGACGAACTCAATTTCCTCAGGCGAATGAAGGGAGGTCGCTTGAATAACCTGAAGTTTGCCATCCAGCACCCCAAGGAGACAATCATGCAGCGATCCCGAAGCCCCTCACACTCACGGTCCAATTCCGTGCACGCGCCGCAAACGCCAACACGAGAGGACAGCTTCGGATCACCATCTGCAACGCCTGATTCGCGTGCCAGACCAAAGTCTAACCGATCTCGATCCAACTCGGCATTGGGCGCACCAACCGTCATGGCGGGTATAGTTGCGGCAGGTATTGCAGCAGGTTGGCAACCCAGAGGGCGGCCATCGGCTGAGGAGAGGTCAGAAGGGGGCAATGTGGAGGAAAGGCGAGACGAGGCGGCTGATGAGCAAGGCGAATCGTCACGCAAAACGGAGTAGAGAAAGAGACTAGTAAAGCTGAGTGGAATCAGTTGGTTCTCTTCTACTCTTTTCATCCATCGTTTTTTTGATTTCCTTTTCTACCTCTTTTTTATTTTATTTTTCATAAAAATCACTCTGATGGGGCGCTTGTAACATAGGAAATTGGCACTGCTCCCTCCTTCCGACTCCTTCGGACCTCGGGAAGCAATCCAGATTTACTGCTCAAGGGGTTATTTTCATCATTTTCAAAGTCCAAATTTTAGAAAACTGTGTATATTGCCGTTTTCTCCCATTTCAATTATATCCATAGAAGATCAAATTATATTGCCATGAAAGTAACTTGGACTTGCAGGACTTGTGGCTGCGAGATGAATAGATGAATCTGTGAGTTTCACAACGGCAGCCAAGACGCGTTCATGCACGCATGGGTCTGGTGAATGTTGGTTGTTCTTTTGGGTTGATTTGCCAACAGGTGGGCGATGGATTGACCGAGTGGACCAGGGACGGCTGCAACTGCAAGCTCAGATGCATCGACTTGGTGATTGTTTTCATGGACGAACCCTATGTGTTAAAGGCTATGTTGATAGATTCATTGACAGATGGGCCGGGGCAACCCGTCTTCAAGGTTCACTGAAGTGCCTTGGCTGCATTTGCCACGCCAGCCCACAGCGCCCCCCCCCCCCCCCTCCTCTTTCCCTCTTTCCCTCTTTCCCTCTTTCCCTCTTTCCCTCTTTCCCTCTTTCCCTCTTTCCCTCTTTCCCTCTTTCCCTCTTTCCCTCTCCTCCATCCCCATCCCAATGGCCATGCCCAACCCGCCCCTCCCATCACATCATATCCGAACCGAAACTGAGACAGAAAGCGAAGAACAAGCCACTTGTGACTTCCGTGTTGGGTCTTTTGTCGAAAACAATCCCGGTGTTCTGTCCGAGGCCAGCATGTTTCGGTTGTACACGGTGTTTTCGTGTGAACGTGTGTTGGAGCAAACCAGACCGAACCTGTCTGTCTGTTGTAACTTTGTCGACAAGGTGCGCAAAAGTCAAGTCGGTCAAGTCGTTGCCTTTTCTGCTTTTCTGCGTCGCCCCCCTCCTCTCCTCTCTCTCTTTCTCGGCGCTCGCCCTCTCTTCCTCTTCCCCAACAAGCCTTAACCTTGGCTTATGCCTCACTATTCTCCTTCCCCTTTCCCATCTCATTCCCCTACTAGAGAAAAACTGTCCAGACTCGTTCTTTACTGGGCTTGCTTACACGCACCCCTATTGTCGCCCATCTCGCCCACCGTCACTCATCGTCACTCATCGTCACCCATCTTCCTGTTCGTCAGACAACTCGTAGTTTCCACTTTTTTCGCCCTCTCTTTCTCAACTTGATGGCATTTTCGTGCTTGCACCTTTTTTTGGGAGGCCTTGTCGCATCGGTAAAGTTAGCATAAACCCAACAAACTCCTTTGTCAGTAACACCACGGCGTCACCTCCCCAGATGATCATGAAGCGTCCTACGACAAAGGGTGTTAGTCTTACGCGGCAAAAGGTAAAGTCGGACGCGTTGGAGAAATCATCCGACGATGCTAGCAGCGATGATGTCAAAACTGCTGCCGTCAACGTGTCGTTGGCAGAGCTGGAAGATAGAGTGGCCGATGTACGCGATTCATGGGAGACGGATTCTCTTTTCGAAGATGCTTTTGAGGAGCTGAGCAAGGAGAAGGTGGAGATGGGTGAAAGTGAGCACCCCCCGTTGGATCTAGTTTTTTTTCCAAACTTCAACTTGTTTACGAAATGCGAATGGAAACTGACATGATCGTAGCATCAGACGTTTGTACACCCGAGGAGGCCAGCAGACTTCGTCGGGAGCTCCGGGACCAAGGCCCTGCCATTTTCTGCCAACGCACCGTGGATTGCGGGCGCTACACGGCCAAGAAGCTTCTCACGGCCTTTTCCATCAAGCCGCCGGCTTTCCTCGACGGCCAGCCCGACGAGGCCTACTTCGACCTGTTGTCGCTCGCCATCTCCCGGGAGCTCTCCAAGCGCATCAAGCTGCCCACGCACAACACGGTAGACGACGCAGTGCGGCTCATCGCCAAGTGCAGCAACATCATCGTCATCACGGGCGCCGGCATCTCCACGTCGCTCGGCATCCCCGACTTCCGTTCCAAGGGCACGGGTCTGTATTCCAAGCTGGAGCACCTGGGCCTCAGCGACCCCCAGGAGGTCTTTGACATCGACGTCTTCAAGCAGGACCCGACCATCTTCTACTCGGTCGCCAAGGACATCGTCCCCGCCACGGACCGCTACACACCCACCCACAAGTTCATCGCCATGCTGCACCAGCGCGACAAGCTGCTCACCAACTACTCCCAGAACATTGACAACCTCGAGATCAAGGCCGGCCTGCCCAGGAGCAAGCTGATCCAGTGCCACGGCTCCTTCGGCACCGCCACCTGCCTTCGGTGCAGCTACCAGATCGACGGCGAGACCATCTTCCCCGACATCAAGGCCGGCAACATCCCGCGCTGTCCGCGCTGCATCCAGTCGCTCCGCGTCGACAACGGCGCCATCAAGAGGAAGCGCTCCGCCGGCGCGGACAACACCAGGCGCCGGCGCCAGCAGCAGCAGCAGAAGCAGCAGAAGCAGCAGCGATGGTCTGCCCACGACGACAGCTCCGACGACGACAACAACTCCGACTTCGACATCCCCCAGGCGGGCGTCATGAAGCCCGACATCACCTTCTTCGGCGAGGCCCTCCCCGACGAGTTCTCAAGGCGTCTCACCGAACATGACCGCGACAGGGTCGACCTCGTCATTGTCATCGGCACCTCCCTCAAAGTCACGCCCGTCTCGGAAATCGTAAGCTGGCTACCCTCGCACGTGCCCCAGATCTACATCTCCCGCGAGGCCGTCAACCACATCAACTTCGACATTGACCTCCTCGGCGACTGCGACACCGTCGTCACAGAGCTGTGTCGCCGCCTCAACTGGCCGTTTGTTCACGAAATGGTCCCTGCCAACCAGGCCATTCGCGTGAGCACCGAGCCGGGCTACACGAGCAGACACTTGTTCGAGACATCCACCCCGTCAGATACTCTAGAAAACAGTCCTGGCTCAACTTAAATAGTGCGACGCCGCAATTTTCATGTCATTATATCCTGTGAAACCCACTCTCCTTTTTTTTTTTTTTGAAAACTTTCATGACCCCACCGTTTCATGAATACCCTCATACTTACTACATAATCATGGCCTAGAATGGATACATCTACATCACTCATATTAATCCTCTTGTTCATCTTCTCATCCCAAGGCACAGCCAGGTCTTCTCTTTTCTACAGGCGTTGCATGGTATACATACACAGACTAGACGTGCTGGTTCCAGCCGCGGCACCATGTATAATTGATTCCTCCCCTTTTTTTTGCTTCACCTCTTCTTTGCATAGTGTCCGGACTTTCTTTGCATTGCATTGCCTCTTTCTTTTGAAATTATCTAGAACCTGGGAGGGACGGGGCGTGAGTGCAAGAGACCGCAGACGCTGCTGTGTCGGGATAGTTGTGGTTTGCACATGGACTTTGTTGTAAATCGCAATTTGGTTTCCACTCATAGTCAATATCATGTCATTCACCATTTCAGTCTTTCATTTTTCACGTGTTTGAATTGAAGTGTCATTCAGAGGATTCAGAGAGGTCCGAAATTCTCGATCTTGTCTCCTTTTATCAATGCTGGCCAGACCGAGGCTTTGCATTCGCGCAACGTTTTGAAGAATTTCCGCGTCCACTTCGAGGATTGCCGCTAGATCAGACTCTCGTACTGATCCAGTCCCGATTTTTGCTGCCCCGCGGTTGTCCCCGGGGCTTTCACGCTGCCCAGGGCAGACCAATTTGCCTGGGACTGCGTGGGCGGCGGCTTGATGCCGAAACTAAAACTAGTGCTGGGTGATGAGGTGCTGCCCGGTGGAGGTGGGATCGAAAAGGACGGGTTCCTCGACGAGGCACCGCCTCCCAGGGGTGGCCGGCCCTGGCCCTGACCCTGGCCAAGCGTCGTCATGTTGGACATGGCGCTGTTCATCCCGCCGAGGCTGGAGCCCGCAGCGGTGGGAGTGTGGCTGGAATGGCTTGTGTAGGTTGCCGAGGGCGAGGAATACGAGGACGCCCACGGGTTAGGCGTTGTCGCTGCAGTGGCGGGCCAGTTGACCGACGAAGAGGGCTGCTGTGCGGGTGGTGGACGGAGAGCGGGTGCCGATGGCGACGTCGTGGGTTGCAGCGGCTGACTGTACTGCGTTGATGATGGCGCAAGGGTGCCGAAGCGAGCCAGGTCCGGCGTCGCGGCTCGGAAACCAGGCTGGTTGCCCATGGTCGGCTGCGACGTTGTCGAAGGACTGGCCGGGACGTGCGTGGACCATGAGAAGGAGGGTGTCTTGGGGGTGCTGGATGTGGATTTGACTGCGGACATGACGGACGGTGTTTCGTCCCAGCCAGAGAAGCCATTGTTGTTGGTGCCTCTGAAGGATGATGGCGAAATACCCCCTTTGCCCTTTACCAACGCTTCAAAGTCATCTCCGTTGCCGCCGGTGCCGTTGTTGTCATCAAAGGCGGTCCCAGTGACGCCACCAAAGGCGAGGAAGTCCTCGTTGGGGCCGGCCTTTCCTGCGTTGGCTGAGCCCGAGAGCTCTTGCAGCTTCTTGGTCTGTTCGTCTTCGACTCTTCGCGAGAGATTCTTGATCAGCTGCATGAACGTTTGGAACTGCCTCAAGTCAAGCAAGGGCCCCAGGCTCATGCTCCACAGGATGGGCAGGATATCCATGGCGACAAAGTCAGCGTCGGCTGTTTCGCCAACCATCCGGAGGACGTTGAGGGCAGCCAACATGACGGCAGGCTCCTTTGTCTTGATGGCTTTGACTAGAGGTACAACCTTTTCCTGCATGGTGTATTTGTCCAATGCGCTCGATGAAGACGTCTTCTTCTTGTTCTCGACGAGTCCGTTGAGCCCGTCGTCGGTAGCTGCGTCGGTCGAGCCCCCGCAGAGAATCACAAACGCTTGCAGGCCGCGCACCTTGATGGCCAGGCTGCTGGTCCTACTGAATACGGTAGCTACCACGGGGAAGAGCTCATTCTTGATGGTGCTGAAGTCAAGAACGGGGAGCACAGACGGCAACGTTCGCAATGCCACGTCCACTATGGAGTGCGTGGGACACTCAACGGCGGCCAGGATGACGGGCAGAATATCTAATTGAATGGGTTAGAGGGACACGGAACAGCTTGTGTCATCTTTTTGACAAAAAGGACGGGAAAAAAAAAAGGTACTGACCATCCTTGAACTCCTTTCCCGTGGAGTTGTCCGCGGCCAGGGAGAGGTTCTCGAGGAACACCATCAACCCAGCATCTCTAGCTGGGTCTTTCTCCGGGCTTTGTTTCACCTTCACTACAAAAATGTCTTTCAGCGCCGGGCGGACCTTTTCTCCGAAAGCCCTCTGAGCCGATGGTAGTAGTTCAACAATTTTAAAGATATTTTGAAGAATCAGAGATAACAAGTCTCTATCTTTGAGCTCATCCAACAAGGCCGGTAGGATCTTCTTTTCCATGACAGATTTGGGGAACGAAGGGAGCACTTTGTGCAGCCCTCGCATAAATTGCGACTTCTCGTTGGGTGTTTTGGCTGGGAAGGAATCCAGAAATCGTATCGTCGAAACTAGAATGTTGTCAAAGTATTCGCTTTCTTGAAACTCACGGGCACTCATTCGCTGAGCTGGTCTCCTGGTGATCAGTCTCGGTAACACGTGGTGTAATAGATCCTTGGGGAGAGGTCGAGATGATAGAAAGCCGTTCGATGAGGACGGCACAGTAGATGATGAAGAGAAAAGCCTCTTGTACGATGACAAGCTGCCGTGACATTCGAGAGGTGACCTATGCGGCGAGTTATACAGTGCGATTGCTAATAAACCGAGGGAGAACATGTCTGCTGCCGCCGTCAAGTTACTGTCCATGACCAAGTCTGGTGATGTGAAGTCGAGATTCAATTGGACGAGCTTGGGCAATCGAGGGTCCATGTTTAGTACTTCTCCCAAGCTTATGGCTTGGATCGAGGTGGGCTTGGTCGAGCCATCAGCTGGAGTACAAAATGACAAACCGCTCATCTTCCAATCGGACTGGCAACCATGTCAGTAACTTCAACCCGAGCCCGGACCATACTTCAAAACACTTGCCTTGGCATTGATAAGCACGGCGTCAGGGGTCAGATTGCCATGAACAAGACCGGCATTTTCGTGCAAGAACTCCAACGCCTTGCTCACTTGTAGCAAGCCCTTTTGGATTTCCAATTCGTCAATCTCGAGCTCTCGCCTTCGCAGCACACCATCTGAATCTTCGGTGACGAATCGGCGCGATCTACCACCAGAACTTTCTTGGTCGTCCTTGTCTTGTAACAAGCTCGACAGCGATGCGGAAACGGCTTCCGTCACGAACTGCAACCCTCCTCCTCGCGTCTCCTCCACGGGCTCAACCAATTCCAAAATGGACGGATGCCGAAGCTTCGCCAGGCTGGAGGCTTCCTTCTTCAAGCGCTCAACCACCTCATCCACACTGCGCCTGAAGCCAGAGGCGCCGGAGCGGCCCAAGGAGTTGCCATGTGATTCCAACGCCTTCCGATCGAAAACAAAGACACTGTAGGCTTTCCCGGTGGACTTCTTCTTGGCATCGTATATCTTCCATGGTCCAGCGGTCGAGGTAGGGTTCGGTGAGACGGAGTAGTTGGCAGTGATATTTGTGGCGGATATGGACTTGAGCGCCGAGGAGAACATGGTGCAAGTTTATGGACGGCGCGATTCAGCAGCACCTCGTGATATCATGTCGCCGAGCCGGCAAAGCAGGGCAGACGACTCGTCGCAAAGAGAGATGGATCGATGCTGGCTGGTTTTCACGAGAGGTTTGCTTTCTTGGAGAAGAAAAAAAGCCAAGGTTAAGGTTGCCTTAGCTCGATTGAGGCGCAATGGGCGGCTCGCGTTGGCGTCCGGACAATGACGCTGGATGGAGCCTCGTTGGCCAGATTGCCGCAGGCTGCAGTCGAGCGGCTCTCCCTACCCGGTACCTTGATTATGAACAAGTCCAAGCCGACGGCGCTTACCTTCGGCCCTGGCCCTGGTGTCTCCGGTACCGGTATCGGCCCTCCTCTGATGGATGCGATGCTCCACAATGCCGGCTACAACTCAAAGCTTTCGACTCAGCATCATCTTCAATTGATCAAGTCGCCGCCCCTTGCTCGTCGCACGCTTGACCGGTCGAATTCCTCGCAGCTGCTCCTCCGCGACCCCCAAACAGTTGCGTTTCGCCAATAGTCAGCATGCGTTCCGCGCGTCTTGCGCGGAGTGCCGTCTGGGCCGCCACCAGGTCCTCGCGGACTCTCCAAGCTGCTCGTCCCCTCCGTTGCTTCAGCATCAAGGCTGAGGCCGCTTCAGATTCCAAGCAGAAGGCGCTCGATCCCAGGAAGCTTACCATAACCGAGACGAGCAGTCCCAAGGAGCTGAGTAAACCTGAATCCTTGGTCTTCGGCCGGGAGTTTACTGGTGTGTTCCGCGTGGTTGTCCTCATTATCCCCTCCACTTGCATTTATCCATGTCCTTCAACGAGCTTGGGAAAAAAAAAATTTAAAAAAAAAGAAAAGAAAAGCTAACAAAAGACCAATCTTAAAAGATCACATGCTTGCCATTGAATGGACCCAAGATGATGGCTGGCTCGAGCCAAAAATCACTCCCTACCAGAACCTTTCACTAGACCCTGCCACCTGCGTCTTTCATTACGCCTTTGAATGTTTCGAGGGCATGAAGGCATACAAAGACAAGAACGGCAAGGTCCGACTCTTCCGCCCAGACAAGAACATGGCTCGCTTGAATAGGTCTTCGGCGCGCATCGCACTGCCCACCTTTGAACCTACAAGCTTCATTGAGCTCATCAGCAAGTTCACCAAGCTTGACTCTCGGTTCATCCCTGACCAGCGGGGATACTCGCTTTACCTCCGACCAACCATTATTGGTACCCAAAAGACTCTCGGTGTCGGCCCCCCTGGCTCCGCACTCCTCTATGTGATTGCTTCTCCCGTTGGCCCTTATTACCCCACTGGCTTCAAGGCCGTCTCACTAGAAGCTACCGACTACGCTGTGAGGGCCTGGCCCGGCGGCGTCGGTGACAAGAAGCTGGGTGCCAACTATGCCCCATGCATCGTGCCCCAGCTTCAGGCCGCTAGCCGTGGTTACCAGCAGAATCTCTGGCTCTTCGGCGAGGAAGAATACGTCACCGAGGTTGGTACCATGAACATGTTTGTGGTCATCAAGGACCAGCATACTGGCCAGAAGGAGCTCATTACCGCTCCTCTTGACGGCACTATTCTGGAAGGTGTCACTAGAGACTCTGTCTTGACACTGGCTCGTGAGCGTTTGATCCCAGAGGGATGGAAGGTCACCGAGCGCAAGTATACCATGCGCGAGCTTTACGCAGCTTCCCAGGACGGACGCTTGGTGGAAGCTTTTGGCTCCGGTACTGCTGCCATTGTCAGCCCCGTCCGAAAAATCGCCTGGAAGGACAAGCATGTCGATTGTGGCCTGAAGGAGACCGAGGAATCTGGCGAGACTGCCTTGCGCCTCAAGGAATGGATAGAAGCTATTCAGTATGGTGAGGAGGAGCATGAGTGGAGTGTCCGAATCGATTAAGTAGCAACGGGCGAGTTTACATAGAGCACAGGCGCTTGGAGATAGGCTTGTGAAAAAAATCTATGCCTAGATGCAGAATGTCATATTGTCACATTTGCAGTATTGAGCGCGGCTACCATTCAAGTATCTATACCGTGTGCAAATGTTGAATCTTAACATCAGGATGAGTCGGAAATGCATTATTAAAAAAAAAAAATTCTAATGTGTCGTACGATTGAAGGAGTTTATCTTGCCCCCCCTCTCCAAAAAAAAACCCCACCCGAAAGAAGGCCCAAAAACATGTACATATTGGCGCTCGACGCCGTAGTTGTAAGCCTCTGCCTCTGCCGCGTCCATCCTCCTCTCTATTCCACCAACGTCTCTCATCCACCTCGATAAATGCGCCTCCTACTCCTTCTTCTCCTGGCTGGGATCTGGCAGAATACCCTCGGCCTCTAACCGCCGGCGAGCCTCCTCGAGAGCCCATGTAGAAACGCTATAGTATTTCGTCAGCCAAAATGTCCTTCAAAAATTCGCGCCTGCTTCCTCGAAAAAAAACCGGCGTCGACTTCTCAGCCCCTTCCTTGCCGAGTCAGTCCCAAGCCCCATGACACCACACAGCATGCCGACCAGGTTAAGTCTGCATCTCGTCACGCTGGCGCAGGAAAAGGACACGGGGTTTCGACCGGATGCGCCAAACGGGAGGAAGGCCCGACTTACGAAGTGTCAGGCTTGAAGGCCAGAGCAACGCCAGCAGCCACCAGACTGCCGCAGAAGAGATACATGGGCCACTCCCACCCTTCGGGCTCGGGCTTCTCGCCGGGCTTGATGCCCCAGAGCCAGCCGGTGGGAGGTTCGAACTGCGACTCGTTGCCGTGGCCGCCGCCTTGTCGTCGGGTGGATACGGAGAAGGACCTCACGGCGAAGGGTTGGCGGGCGCATCGCACCGCTCTCAGCGGAGCGACGGAGTTTCGGATCATGGTCATGATCGAGGAGGATATGTACGCGGGGTTGCCGTGGATGGGGACGGACTGTCGTGCCTCGATGGCTGGGCTTTCTTTGAAATACGTTGTTGAGGGTTTGGCTTAGATGGGGAAGCCGCTTGTTTCGCTGGAGACGGAGATGCCCCCGGTTTCAGTTTGTCCTCAGTCACGTGATTCTTTCGCCAAGGACGCGCCCCCCATCATGTGAGTCGGTGCGGTGGGCTTTCGACGTCATTCGCGCTTCGGCTCCAGCCCGAGTGCAGAGAGGATGCAAGGCATGGACAACATTGCAAAACTCTTGGGAAATAACGCACGCACCCACGTGCAATTGATCGACCTCGAGGGCGCAGCTGCCCCTCGATACGAGGAAGAAAAGGGGCCTCGAATTCGAGAGAAGATGATCGATGTATGAGACATCTTCCAGAGGGTGGCATCAGAAGAAGGCAGCAGCATCATGAGATTATACAAAGCAGATGACGGGGTCCCAGCTTCCCTCAATCGGACACCTCTCCCCGAGCTGTCAAGACTCAAGACTACATCAAAGTCTGGGACCCGACGTAGTTCCACCATCAGCATCGCCCAGATCAACCAACAATTGCAAGTCCGCTCAGACCATGAACTGGGCGCTGCTGCGCTCGGCGTATCCGAACTTCGGGATGGCTAATTTGACGCCAACTTTCTCGAGTCTTTCGACAAATACTCGGATCATTTTTACACCCGAGCCAAATGCACTCTGCCACGAGGGAATGGACACTGGTATACAAATCCTATTCAGTTGATACCCAATATATATGCGCCAATTCTAGATACTCTCTTGTATCCATGTGCTTAAATCATACAAGAACAGGGGCACCTGTCCTAAACATCCATATATGCGCCGTTGGTCATTTCATTCAGAATGTCCCTCGTGACCAATTTCCCTTTCAGTAATGCCTTCTCCCCGATCCTAGCCTTCTTTGGCGATGGACGACGGTTCTCCTTGCCCATGGTATTGAACAATCCCTTTTTGGGCAGCTTCGTGGGTGTTTTTGGTTTGGGTTTTGGTGTCGGCACAGAAGTCATCGGCGTGCTGAGCTCTTCAAAGTGATGGCTCTCAATGGCATTCCCCGGTAAGTCATATATCCAATCGCGCTCCTCCATCAAAGATATAAATCGACTGAGCATGTTCTCTTTCCCACTATGTTTCAACGTGTTCATGCTGCCCACAACAAGTAACTTCGTTTTTGCTCGCGTGAAGGCCACGTTTATTCTCCTCCAATCCTTGAGCAAATCCCCAATATTGCATGACTCGTTGCTTCGCACAAGACTGAGCACAATGACTTCTTTGTCTCGTCCTTGAAAGCGGTCTGTTGTGTGCATTTCGACTCCAGCAAATCCTTTCAGCTTTTCCTTCAAGAGGAACAACTGTGCTCGATAATGCGTCATCACGCCCACTTCTGACGCTGGGACACCAACTGTGAGCAAACTCTCCACCAGTTGTGATACGATTCCGACTTCTGCTGAATTGACAATCCGCTTCCCTTGAGCTTCTTCTCGAACCATGGGGCTTATAGTATCGGTGTTGATAAATCGAACTCGGGCTTCACTATCCAGCAGGTCGTATAACCAGCATCGGGATGGACTTGGCCCGGTACAAAACGATCGTGGGGTTCCTGGATGAGCCAAGGAGGATGCGTTGTAATGGACTTGGCCGAGCGCGGTCATTTTCGGAATGTGAAGCTTCTTTCTTCGGAGCGATTCAGTGCCACATCGAAGTTTCCCTTCATAGATCAAGGTGTTACTAAGAGTCATGATGTCCTCGCACATTCGATATTGGTGCTCAAGATTGACAACGGCTTCGGGGTGAGCATCAGAAAGAAGCTTAAATAAGCTTATATCCAAGCCACCTTCTCGAGCTTCTTCGTTTCTCACAACCGGGGGCAGCTGGTTATGATCCCCTACAAGGACGAAGGAGCGTGCCAAACGAATTGGACCAGCACAGATGGGAAGAGTAATCTGTGACGCTTCATCCACGATGCAATAGTCAAATGACCGTTCCAGAAAGACAGGATGGTTAATGCCCAAACAGGTTGTTGCAACGACAGGCGTCCCATGCCAAGCTTCCTTAATCTCTTCGAAGGTCTTCTTCACTTGTCCCGCGAGGTGGGCAAAGTCTTGGACCTCTGGGTGCACTTTTGCTGGTGCTCCCAAGCGAAGAATTGGAATCTTGTCAGATTTTAGTTTGAGCAAAATGTTGTCAACCGCTGTATGGGTGTGCGATGTCAGAAGCACAGTCTTGCCTTGAGAAACCAGCGCCCGGATGATGTGCGCAATTGTTGTTGTCTTGCCAGTACCAGGCATGCCGAGGACCAGAGAATAATCTTGTGTGCTCATGACTTTCTCGATGGCCCGTCGTTGGTCAATGTTGAGCGTCTCTCCGTCTGTTACTGTGTACTGGGTTGGGGCTGTTTTAAATCTTGGTGCCGCCAGGTCGACAATCAACCGACGTATTTGAGCAGCTGCCGCAACGTCATTTGCCATCATTTGGACGAGGTTGTTTCTGACGGTTGCCATGCCGTTACTAAACTCGTCTTGATCCAAACGGTAGCGAACAGGTGGCTCCTTGATCTTTTTTTGCGTTTGATCAGGGCTTGCGCCTTTTTGTGCCACGTCCATGATACTAGCAAAGACTTGGTTGTCAATTTCATCAAAACCAGGCTGCCGAATTCGTGCATTGTGAAGCCGCCTGTCGACTGCCACGCTGATCCTCTGTTTTCGAACGGCCGTGACGTATCCAATGGCCAAGGCAAAATGTCCTTCTTCGTCAGACACGACTATAGGTTCACCAGTGCTTAATTCCGATTCCAAGAAAGAAAACCCTTGTTGATGATTTCGCTTCACAAAGGTGTAATAGAATCGATTGATGCGGGGGTTGTCTGTATCCTCGGATGCGGATCCCTCTTCAATGATGACATCCGAGAAACATCTGGATCGTTGTTCGCGCTCGACACTGGTCATGGTCCACAACTCTCGCTTCTTCTTGCGGCTCTCCTTTTCTTCCTTCGTGAGAAGATTCTCCCATCTCACAAAAAATTCCTGGTGAGCTGGAGTCAAATGCTTGACAAGCTCATCAAACTTTTCGTTCATGCCGCTGCTCTCTCCGTCGCCATCATCCGCCAACCGGTGGTATGTGAAACACGAAGTCTTAGCATAGCACTTGCCACACAAGTGCTTATTTTTCAGCATTGGCGGCAGTTGCACACTCCTCTCTCGAACATAGCATGCCAGCTGGTTCCGTTGCAGAATCATATGTCTCAGCTCATGTTGAACAGCAGGAATCCGCATAGTTTTTGATGTTTCCATGTAGTATAGCACTCCGTAAGCAATATCAATGTCATATCGGTCAGATAAAAGTAATGTGTATAGTGCTGTTTGAGCCATGTGGCTGCTATTTGCATGTTTGCCCGTCTTCACTTCGAATGGGACAGTCAAAGTTCGAGATTGCTTGCCATCGTTCATCGTAACTTCAACGGTGGCGTCAATGTTGCCTTTCAAACCGTACATGGGAGACCAGACGTGCTCTTCAACGTCGAGAAGCTTCGTGATGGCCATGTTGGCTTTTTTGCCGTTCCGGTCCTCGACGACAGCGTCAGCTTGTGGTTGTGACGAAACAAAAGATTTGGCCCAGTAGCTCAATTCTGTCATTTTCGATAATAAATGTTCTTTTGCACTGGGCAAGCCGACCTTGATGGTGTATAGGTCTTCCACGTGCTTGTCGCATATTCGATCAATCACACTTGCAAGAAAAGTCAAGTCCCATTTATTTACCAAGAGTGCTTCTTGGAAGATTTCGTGCAGCATTGTCCCATAGACAAGTGGCGGCGAGGCTTCGCTGGTGGCTTTCACGCGGTCTTGTAACACGGCTCGACGCATGCACCCAAAAGAATCAGCCACGACCGTGGATGATATTAGCTGGTCGGGATGTAATATTAAAAGATTATGGGCATCGTCCACAATGCATTGCCCGCGAGCCGAAAAAGCTCCGATAACATGAACGTAAGAATCAGTGTGGGCAGGCGTGTCAAACCAGGCACCTCGAAGATGCACGGTTCTTGTTACTTTAGAACCGTCGGCTTGAATGATAAGGATCTATGAACCGTCAGCATACTTTCAATGACTGGGAAGGGTGAGTCAAACCTTCTCGGGTCGTGTCACTCCATACTTGTCGACGAAATCGCCGTCCAACACACTTGTAATCAAGTACCGCTGGATCGTTTTTGCTTTCTTTTTGCTCTACCCCTGTTTAGTGAAAATGAACACCCGATGGGCTGGCAATACGTACAGTTTGGGACGATGCGTCGACTTGTCGTACCGATTGCGTTGCGGCCAATTCCACAGCATCAAAGTCAATATCCACATCGAAATCGTCACCAAACTCCGTACCAGGGCTTTCTTCAAGTTTCGTAGCTGGCAAATCCGTGGAACGTTGCTTTTTGGGAGTTATTACCCTTGGATTGGGTTTCCGTGCTTCTGCAATGTTGTCGAATAAAGAGTCGTCAAAATCGTCAAAGTCTTCGCCCATTTTTTTCATTTCTCTCGGCTTATCATGCTTAACCACTGCCGGGGGGTTCTTCAAGACGCCATTACCGGCGCTTGGAGTGTTCGTTGGGCCAGTCGCATGTAAACTCGCTTCTAGTTCCATGAACGCATCATCGTCGAACTCGTCGTCACCGTAGTCAGATGATGATGATGTTGCTTGTGGCGTTGCATTGCGGGGCGGTGTTTCCATCCGTTTTGGCGATAACTTTCGTTTCTTCGGAGATGGTGATTGCATCAAATGATTTCGAGAATGGCCGAGGCTTGGCTCATGAATACTGCTCGTGATTGTGTCTAACAAAGCTGTGACGAGGGACGACTTGGAAGCTGCCTCCATTTCCCGTTGCTGACTGCTACTTTGACTTCCAGATTTGGACCTCTCGGTCTTCCTCCGCTTGGGCCAGTTCAATCCGCAGCTGATAGCCCTTCGCAAATTTGCATCTTGACCCCGTCGGAGAGACATGTCCTTCGTAGGTTTTGGTGATGATGAGATCATGAGTTGTGCCAAAGCAGGATTGACAGCGCCAGTTGGCGTTGTCGTATTGTCTGGTCCATTCATGGAATATCGATCCCATAGCTCTAGTGTTGGATCCGCTTGTGGGGATTTCAAGGCTTTCGTCAGCTTTTGAATATTGACCGCAGGCGCAGTCCCCTTTTCGGCTGCTGGGGACGACAAGGGCGAGGAACTTCTGGCACGTTTCTTCCCTTTGCGGGGCAACATAGGCGAGAGGGCTGCAGCGTAAAGCAAATCTTGCTTGTTGTTCCACATCAACGTGTCACTCGGCGAGGCATCCTTCTCTTCGTCGGCTAGTACGCCATTTGGCTCGACCAAATCTCTCCAGTTCAGGCGCGTAACTGGAGTGACGAGGTGAGCTTCATCGGGGGCTGCTGTCCCAGCCGCGTCTCCCATCTCGCCAAGGGTGTTCTTGTCCTGCTTTGTTGCAAATACATCGTGTTCCTTCTCGTCCGGGTTGTACTGGAATTTGTTCAGTTTACTCTTGGTGACTTCGGATACTGGTGGCAGGATGCGGTTTCTCTGTCCTTGTAGGTTGGAAGGATGACTGTGAGACCGTTGCCACTGATTGCGGTTCTGTCGTCGAGTCAGTCGAGTAAGAGACAATCACGATGGCGGGAACAAGGTGGTTGTGTAGATGGATAAATAAGACCAATCTTACCGTTGAGAAGCCTACACGCTCAGAGTACGATTTCTGGAGCGGCATGATTGACAAGTCAGCTTCATATAGTTTCCGTCAAATCATCTGAAGCATCGATTCCAAAAAAGACATCGGACAAAGAGGAATTGCCCATGTGGGGATTTGTATGTAAAAGTGTTGACTTACTAGCCAAGGGAGTGACAAGTGCTAAGGGGACGCGTTTAGTCGTACAGATCGCGTCTCTAGCCCCGCCACACCACAAGTACGCGATCCCTGTCTTGTCAGTGCGTGTCGCTCCCCCGACAACAGCTCCTTCCCCGGGTATTATGCAGTACTGCGTAATCATCCGTAGTCCGTACTGCTACTAGTAATCACGTGTGATCTTTCTTATCGATACTTATCGATAAGACTCTGGAAACCAGACAACTTATCCTCTTGCGTCATTACCCAACATTGTTATGGATCGACATTGAACCGTGGACTCATCAGTTGATTTGGTTGCAGCCGTCTTCTTGCACACAAGAATTGGTTTGGAGCGCTTTCCCCTAAAATCACCCTTCACAATGGACAGACAGAATGAGGGAGAAGCCAATCCCCAACGAATGTCCCGGGCAGAATACTCCCGCAATGTCCGAGCTGCCATGGAGGAACGACGGCATAAAGCCATGATCAAACGCCAGCAATATCAGCCTCAAATCCACGACCAGATACAGAGGATCTTCTCAGAATACGAAGCACCCTTTTATGCCCGCATGCGCGGCTTTGGCCGCACGCAGACCCTGGCCTTGGCCGAATCGACAGTCCTGGGACTCGCGGCCGGCACGGACAGAAGACTGAGCGACACAGAAACCCAAGCTCTGACGGAGCACTTCTTGTCCAGCATTCACAACATGCTCGCCTGGAAATGGATCATGACCGGCCTAGCAGGCTACATGACCTATCGAGGACGCCAGACCATGCGCTTCCCCTTTTTCAGGCCCGTCGCCACCGGAGGGGGGAGGTTCAACCCTGTCACCGGCGGTCCCCAAGTTCGCATCATGTGGCACACCGCCCGTTTCGCGTCATACTATGCTGCAACCTGGCTCTTGGGGGAACCAGTCTTCCAGGGCGTCAATTTCTTCCGTCAGAGCTACTCCATAAATCGAGACCCGCGGTTGGCCCCGCTGCTGAGGGATGGGAGAGGGCAGGCTGGCGAAGCTTTGGGTGAAGCCCAAGACTCGAGCAGCCAGCACTACGACGACTCATGGGAGCCGGAAACCCAACAACAAGACTACTCATCTCAATCTGACGAGAATCGTCCATCGGTATCTGAGGCAGTTCAAGCACAAACGCAGCAAGCATGGAACTCATATCGCCAGTCGGAAGCTTCACAACAACCAGCTTCGAAGGGTTGGGATGTAGCTGATGTTATGGATGATGCTTCACCCGTCGTACCATCGGCGCAATCACAGAATGAAGGTTCGCGGATCTACGGCGGCTCCGCTTGGGATCGCATCAGGCAGCAGACTTACAGCACACCAAGCCAAGGCCGCTCGCGAGACCAAAAGACGCGGGAACGTGCTCAAGGCAATGCTGGTGGATGGAGCAGCACTGATGAAGCTAGTCCACAATATCGTGGGGTCGAAGACAATTCTTTCTCAACTACGACCGACGGGGAAGAGGCTACGGCAAGGAGGCAGGCACAAAGTGAATTCGATGGGTTGTTGGAGAGAGAGCGGAAAGGGGCAGATCAGGAGCGTGGCTCCTGGGGCAAATGGTAACATATCTATGGAGATGAGAAGAGGGAGGGTCTGATGGAATAGAGTACACAATAAACAACTTTTTCGCACGTTTGTCTCGAACCGTTGTGTAGTACACAGGAGAGCATAGTCCATTGTAGTCATGAACATCCATTTGTCTTGTCTCGAGACAACTCCTGTCAAGCGAGTCACGATAAAGGTCACGTTGAAACAAATGGACTGATGCCGCAGAACCGTTCATTCAAAAAAAAAAAAAAAATCCAGTCAACCATATTCCAAATCTGTTCCAAATATCCATCGATGGTCCAAGCTTTCAATAAATTACCTCCCGTTACCAATTAAATCAAGTAAGCCGTCTAATTCTTGACATCCTCGTGTACTTCTACGGGCTTTACTTCATCATTATGCTTGTCAACCGTGGCCTCGAGAATACTTTCGCCAGCAGTATTGGCAGCCAGAGTCAACTCTTCCATCTCATATGGCTTGGACTCTTGTGTCACGTTTTCTTTTGGTTCTGGCCTGCCTGCTAGCTCACGAGGTGTTTCGACTTGGTCCGTTGCCGCGGGCACGGGTGCCGAGCCGGATTCTGAAGCAATCGGCCTTGGCCCAAGGGTTGGGTCTTGTTTCTGTACGATAGAAGTCTCAGTCGCCGCAGAAGGCTTTGGTGGCACACACGACTTGATAGCATCGGGACCTGTCCTATTCTCATGGTTGCTGAACGTGTAATCTCCATTCTCAGGATCCACAGACCAGACGGTTTGCGGCAGTGAGAATGAAAGAACAGGTGCACCTTTGTCAGTTTCTGATGAAGGTGCAGCAGCAGGACTCCTAGCGGGGGCACGGCGTTGAGGTCCACGAGCACGACCCTTTCGAGCATCGGCCAAAGGAGCCTTCTCCTGTTCTTCGACGACTTCCTCCTCCTTGGGTTCGTCTTTCTTCACGCCCTGCGGTCCTAGCTGCAGGCGCTTATTCAAATCGCTCATGAAACCTGCTTGCAGAGCTGCGATCTTGCCACCGACAGGTCTGTTGGGGACAGGAGGCTTGGGTTTTAATGACGCGCCGTCTTTGGAACCTTCCGGCGAACTCTTAGTGGGACGAGGAGGAATTGAGGGCTTAGGCTTATCTGAAACTGGCGGTCGCTGCCTCGTGGCGTCGTCACCGCTATGTTTTCTAGCTGCTGGTCGCTCAGGCAAGGCTGGTCGTTCAGGAGATGGCGAGGCCTTCTTTACGGGGCGAGCTGGGAACTCAGGCCTGGCTTGCTCTGTGGGTGACGCAGAGACCTCAGCCTCGGGGAGGTGACTTTCAGGGGCATCTTCCCAAATGTCACGACTCGGAAAGCGTTTGCTGCTGCTGGACGCCGGTCGCGAGGATGTCTGCAAGTGAGGCTGATGACCGATCCATGACGGTTTGAAATCCTGGAGGGGCAAGAAGCTGTTTGTACGACCTTGGGATTCCTTTTCAGCAAGCTCTTCCTGATACAGAGCAAACGCTTGGGCGGGAGTGATGGGACGGTCAGCGTGGTACACTGATGACCGTCGCTTCTCCGGCTCTGGCACATCAGGAGCTGACACTTCTGCGGTGACGTGAACACTGTTCGGGGCATCCTCCCAGATGTCTTTGCTTGGGAAATGGTGACGCTCGGGGTGATCCTCCTCTGGCTCCTGGATGATCACCTTTGCGTCCTTCCCGTCTTCCGGGAAAAGAGGATCATACTCCTCTACATCTTCCAAGGGAGTAGGCTTGTGCTCCTGAGGTGCAGAATGGTGATGCTGAGCCTTGGCTCGACTCGTGGGTCGACTAGGAGGATCCTCCCCGTCGTAAGAGCTGCCTTGTCGCTGGAGGTGTGGGCGGATGGCGGGCTTGTGCGCTCGAGAGCTTGGGTCCTTGCTCACCTCGTCCGGGGCGAGAATAGGAACAGGATAGTCCTCATTTTCTTCGTTTTCTCCATCCTCGCCATAGTTGTAGAACTCGGGATTTTTGCCATCATCGACGTGGATGCCCTTGTCAGCCTCAATTCGTTCCTGTTGAGAAGATGCACCGGCCACGCCCTCGTTCGGTACGGCGATGGATGCCGGGCGTGAAGACGAGATACGTGACGTATATTTCTCAGTGGCTTCAAAAGCAACGTCATCTGTAGGCGTACCACGAAGTTCACTGGAGCCTGTTTGCAAGAATTAGCCTTTCGTTTCCATTACGAAAACCGTTACTGCCTATATTCATACCAGTTGCCGCCTGGCGATTGGCTGTATCCCGAACAAGTTTGTTCAAGTCCGAGCTGCTCATGGCGTAGTCATTCTGCCGGTCGTGATGAGGAGTATGTTGTTCCTGGTGAAGCACTTCTGGATGCTTCTCGTAATAGGCCTTTTCAAACCTATCTTGCGGAGCCACTCCATGTCCATGGAGGCCATAGCTACCAGGGGGGAGACTGCGAGCACTATGCTTACGGGCATGGTGCTTCTTGGAGGCGTCATGGCCAGGCCCGGGGGATGGAGCCTGGACATCACCGAGATGCTTGTTCATGGGAACTCGCTGGCCAATTTCTGGAATTCCGTGATCCTCGTCAGTCTGGTTTCCCTGGTCGCTGTAAGCCGAATAAATGCTTTCTGGCCGCTTTCGCGTAGAGCTACGGGAAACGGCTCTTTCTTCTCCGTTACTTGGCTGGCCGATGCCAAAAGAAGCAGCTCTGTCGGAATCGGTGCGAGTCACGGCCATTACCTGCTGCTTGGCACTCGAAGCAGGAAGAGATGGCGTGGGCGCATGCAGCTTTAAACTTTCATCGACCAAGCTAGTATGCGCTGGTGCAGAGGGTCGACGCTCATCGTGACTTAACTCGGTGGCAACAGCACCGTACTCCATACCCTCTTCACCCACGGAGGGCAGATCAACGCTACGAGAACGTTCAATGGGATCTCTCGAATGCTGTTTCTGAGCATGATGCCTGCTCACTCCATTGTCCAGTGATTCGGCAGGAATGCCCTGCATGAGCGGCGACTGTGCAAATCGATCGCGATGGGGAGAAACAGATCGGTCGAGATGTTTGTTGACGGGACGAGGAGGCACCTTGGGCATCAGGCCACTGGAGGCATCTCTGTCCGTGGACCGCGCAGGGCGAGGCGGTACAACCGGCGCTTGTGCCATTGGTACTGTTGACAATGTCGCTCTCGAAGGTTACACGGGAGTGTGCACCGAGGTTGAATGCTGTTTATAGAAGAGAGGTTTGGGAGTTTGGCAATCGAGGGGCCAATGCAGTCGGGGTGTTGAGATGTAGCAAGAGCAGACCACGAAAGACTGACTATAAGAGAAACATGCCTGTGGGACACGTGTTCCAAGAGCAATTAGCTTTTCAAGAGTCGTGATTTGCGGTCAAGAGTAGCCTGGGTGGAAGGGTTGGCTGGCTGGCTGAGAACTTGGAAGTCACTGATCAAGACTAGGGATAGGGACGCTGGTGCCGCAAGATAAGCAAAGCCGCCAGGGCCAGAGGCACCGCCCATCTAAGTCCCTTGATGAGCATGGAATTCCATGCCGTCGAGACCATCAGTCAACAAGACTGAAGTTCTTCATATTTCATGCCCGTGAAGCCAGCTGTGTCGTGACTCGTGAGACACATGACTGCGCGGCTCGCAGAAGCTCGCAGAAGCTCGCCAAAACTTACAATTGTGTAATTGGTAGTTCGGGCAGTATTAAGCACCAGTAAAACAGACGTGCTTACAGAAGAGAGCGGTCTAGCCTGTAGAATATGTAGGATGTAGGATGTAGGATGTGTTCCAGAGTGTTTCGAATGCTCAGGAAAGATCAAGGACCAAGCTCGGGGGCATTGACAACCGGCGGCTGCCTCGATTATACCTCTTGCAAGTTGAAGCCCGCCGTCGGATGCTGCAGAGCGTCAACGACCCTCTGTCCAACTGAGTCCTGGGGCCACGGCGTCACCAGACCCGGTGCTGAGTCCACTTACTGTGCGAAGAGTCTAGCGGGGCACTATGTGCTGCTGGGAGGGCTGCTGGGAGGGCTGCTGGGAGGCACCCATCCTTCCGGCCGCTACACCTTACCGGGTAGCCCGTATGTATGTACTGTACATACGGAGCACTCACTCACTTATCACGCACACCACAGCCCCAGTGCTGAACACTCTCAGACAATCTTTCAAGCAGTCCAGTTGTGATTCAATCGCGTTCCGACACTTGTAGCAGTTGAGTCTCACTGCTGGCGATTGCGAAGAGGGATCTCGCCTCGACATTTTTGGCCCTACATCATCCAAGGTATGCATTGCCAAGGGCAGCTCACATCATCCATGTCCCGGCCTGCGTCCGATTGTTGAAAATGCAGTAATATGTATGTATGTATGTACGGACTTCACCTCCCCACACCGTCTTCCCCACCAGTGGATACCCCTCCCAGCAATCGCAATTGGGTTTGCTTGGTGGGCTGGCTGCAAGCGGTCTCTCGTCTCTCGTCCAAACACTACTCGAGGAAGTCGGATGACCAGCAGGATTTTTTTTGTCTACACACGAGTACATGTAGGCGCGGACGTGCATAAGTGGCTAATGTACAAGACCGCATTAGTTGCTCGCTATCTCGCTTTTCCCTCCCTTGCAATAAGACCTTGAGCCTAGCAACAGCATCTGAGCATCTGAGCATCTACCGAGCAAGTGCTACATGTATTGATTGGCATTACGTGGCTTTCTCAAGGGGGAAGGGAGGCAGACATGTGAACATGCTTTGTCAACAAACCTGCAGGAACCCATGCTTCCTTCCCCAACGCTGGGAAGTTCCTGAAAGCATCGACCGCCTGCCTGTGCACTGTACTGTACTTGTCACTACTGTGACAGAACTGACAGAACTGCATGTACTCCGTGCGTGACGCGCGACGGCTGACCTGCCCGCCCTTCCCTCTGCCAATGAAGTGCTGCTGTGTCTCTGATTGGACTATCGCGAGCAAGAAACACATTCTTGATAACGCCGCACCGTGCGTGAGAGGCCCCTCGTGGCTTGGCCCGGCACCTCCTTGACAGTTTCGTCGAGGCAGTTGAGTCGAACGGAGGAAACGGCCCTCAGTTGATCTCGATTCAATCACAAACTAGTGTGATGCATCCATCACATCATTATGTACGCCGCCGCATCTTCGGCGTGAATTCCTTGTTCTGTTGTGACCTTGAATGTCGAAACCGCCCAATCGCTCGCACTACATTAACAATTGGCTGCAGTCAGCATGGTTTTGTCTGAACTCTCACAACTCATTGTTGCTAGTTATACCCAGCCAGGGCGAGGGACAGTTTGACATCCGTGTAATGAAGTACGTACGTATCCCACATTCTGTAGTGATTCTTGAATAATGTTTAACCCGGCTGTTCTCATTGCCACATACAACCAAACCTTATTGCCGTTTTGCTTCTTACGTCACCAAGTCAGGTGGGTTGTCATTCATAACAACGTCTGGTTGCTAATTGTCGACGCCGGTGGAGCAATGCCGTGGTTCGGGTGCCCCGATAGAATGAGATCCACATGAGCTTGGGGAGAAAGCTCTCCGCAGTCTGGATTATTTGGGTCATACTCCGTACAACACATGTCCTTTCTTATTATCCCTGTAATTTCGTACAAAGGTATTCATACTGTTTCAGTAAAATCAGTCAGCAAATGAAGGGTACGGTGCGGTATTGAGCGGGACTGTCTTCTATCACTTCATGAGCAGAAGAACAGTGACTGTGCTACATGAAGGCGGAACTGTTGGACCGACTTTCATCCAAAAAACGCAAACAATCAATCAATTGAAAAGCAGTGCGAAGAATCCCAGTGATGTACAGTATCTCTTGAGCTGCCCCATTTCCCATAGCCAGGCAGCCCAAGAAAGGATCAAGGCTAAAGGAAGCTCATATCGTCAGCCCAGACGCCAAACAACTTGCTCAATGATCAGTTTGTCACCCCCTGAATCGCTAAGCCGAAAGGCATTCAAATCGATAAGTCAAATTTCCCCGTTCGCCTGAACGGTTGCAGGTCACCACCCGTATCATCGCTACTCGTTTGTTTCTGTTGTTAACACTTGACTGCCTAGCCCAGGGACTTGCACATTGGTCCAGCGTCGGCTGAGGGCGGTGAGTTGATTGTATTGCGCTGAACCCATTTAAACAATCATTTGCGCAACGCCGGCACCGCCTAGGGTCTTGCTTCCAATGAAGTCTTGACCCTTGAGACCGGCAAGTACGTAGCACAAAGCAGTGATAAGCAGGAAAACGGCGGCTGCAATCAAGCTTGAACGACCACCGAAGAGACTCATGAACTGGGCAAATGACATGACGCCATAAGCTGCGGCTCTCATGTAGTTGGTGGATATCTTGCGGACGAAATCATCGAATTTGCCAGATGTTGGACAGATGCGCAGCAGGAGAGGGACTTCGATGAAGAGAATGAGAAAGGAGGACGCGCTGAGATCCCTTGTTAGCGGCAACCTGCCAGAAGTAACATTGCAGCTAGAGCTTAGCCAACGAACTCACATAGCAATAGCACAAAAAACTATGAGCAGAGGCACGAATGTAAAGATTGTCGAGATGCCTGTTGCCAGGCAAACAATCATGGACAATATTCCAAACCTGATTTATCCCACGTTAGTTCAATTGAATATGCTGTGATAGGTCGTGTTTGAGCGTTCTCGTGAATCATCTGGTGAAAATTATGTCGACAACCTCTGTCGGCGGACAGGGGGCGGCGCAATGAGGGATTGATCGTTCGAACGAGACGGGGACTTACCACTGTCCATAGATGCCTGTGGAAAATCAGTCTTGGCCAGAATCAAGAAAGGAGAGGTTATTAGGAGCTTCCACTCACTGAAGTTTCTGGTCTGAAACTCTTCCTTGAGCGTCATCTTGAACGCTATCGCACGCTTCCTATGCTAACTAGTTGTTGTTGTTTATTGCTGCTCGGAAGATGCGCTCAGCGCGAAACAGTGTAATCAGCAAAGAGAGAGGATAAGTCGTTAGGCGTTGGATAGTTTGATTCGAATGAACCCAATCTGCAGCTGCGTCGCGGAGCTTGTCCAACGATGTTGAAGCGGCTGGGCTGGGGTGATGATGAGGAGGAATGCGTGGTGGTCGTCAAAGTGATGAACAAGTCGCACGTAGCCTCTTCTCCAGCACGGAGTAAGAGCGGGCCTTTGCAAGAGGCTGGCCCAGTCAAGTCTGCTGATGGTGCTTAGCGAGGAAGCGGCACTCAGTCGGGAAGGTCACTAGCGCAGTAGAACAACGTGCCACTTTCGACTTGTACCTGACGACTCCACTGTGCCCTGACAGCACTGCTAGCCTCAATTAGCACAAAATTAATCCGTATAGGGATGAAATAGTAGCTCTTGGGTACTGATTTCTAAAATACCTTTATGACTATGGAACTTACTCCGTAGTGCGTAAGATAACTGCTCCCCGTCGCCAACTATTACTGGTGAAGTATTCCTGGTATTGAATGTCCGTTTGTTTGCAGCGCAGCCACGTGAAGCCACGTGATGCGTGCTTTTGGGGTTCATGGGATTGTGAAAGTGCAACAACGGAAATTGCTGCTGCTGCTGCGTGCCTTGCGAATTGCTCCGTGACACCGCTGCCTTGGCAAGGATACCACAGCTACACTCTACAATCCGCCTCAGGCCCTCACGCTGGCCAAGCAAGATACTACAATAACCGATTCCGCGAAATAGGCTACTAGCAATAACATCAATTTCTCTACCCAGTTGTTGCTCACGTCTTCATAGGTTTTACGCAGAACTCGTGGAGACATGCCCAAGCCCCAGTCGTGGACAAACCCCATCTTTATAACACGACGCTCGAGCAACTCTTCTACGCCCATGATCGAGCAGACCCAGGGTTGAATGGCACACATGATTAATCAAGTACCTTGAGTTTTGACACACCAAGGCCCTTCGAACACAGATATACTCGTTGATTCTGATTCTGGCCATCTCACGGGTGCCGTTGACTGGGCGGATGCTACGATTGAACCATTTGGCATTGCACTTAGGGGACTCTAGGTGTTCTTGGCTACAGCGGCCCTGGCGGCTGGGCATACTCGTGGGGTAATTCTTCCTATTCACGGACGCTATACGACCAGCTCTTGGTCCAGTCCATGGTATTTCAAAATGGATGTAAATGCCATGCGTTGTTGTCCGGCCGAGAACTATGCGTAACTGTGCTCGAGCTGATCATGAAATTTGGCCCCGCTCTCGAACCTGAAACGGCCTCCATTAAATGCATGAATATTAGGGGTTACCTTTCAAAGTTCATGTACTTGTAGGCATGGCATGATCTTGATTTTGCACTCAAGCCTTCCTGGCGAGTTTCTAGAGCTTCGTTAAAGCAACTTGGACAGGCTCGCCTCCCAAAGGTAGGCTAATTGAGCGAGCATTCAAGCCCCAATCTCGTCGTCCCAGTGTACTCACCAGCGATGGCAGGCAGCTATGGATACCTGGAGGCTGTCTGTAATTGGCAGAACCATGCTCCATTGATTAATGAGTGAATGAACGACACAAGGCGCTGCAAAAAACCAAAGCGGTACTGAATTGTGATCATCCCGTTGTTGGATAGCGCCGATACTTGTTTTGGACGAGTTCCAGACGGGGTGACGCCGTGCAAACTTCTAATTGGTTCACAGTTGTGACAGCTCCATGTTACACCACAGCTCCACGCCTATTATTGATGTCAAGTTTTCCACTTCCATTGCCACCCGAGCACTCGTCAATTTAAGCTTATCTGGTTGTAGTGGCTTGTCAGCTGCCATTGAATTTGTGATACACTCATTTCTCCAGGGCCCGAAAATATTCCCCTCGAATACGCTGCATATCCAGATCACCCCGCCTGTTGGTCCGGTCGGATAATAATCGACCGTGGGGCGTCATGACACTCACAGTCCTTACCGACACCCAGGTCAAGGAAGTCCTGGAGGATTTGACCGCCGATCAGTTGGATGATTTTAGGCGCGTTTTATCTTCTGCGTTGCACGAGTTTTCCAATTCCACAGGAGCTGTTGGCGGTGATGTCTACCAACAACCTCATCGCATATCCACTACTCATTCTGGAACCAAGGCGACATCGCTGTACATGCCCTCATGCGGGCCTGAAGGCATGGGATGTAAAGGTAAAGGAGAGAGGCACGCACAGGACAGCTATGTGGCATTTCCTTCCGTGAGCCAGGTCGATGTGTGAGATGCAGGCCAGAAGATGACATGACATACTGACTATTCATGAACAGTGGTCTCGCTCACTTCATCAGCCGCCACGGAGGATCCCAACGTGAAGCCCATCAGTCCTACGGGCGTGTTGAACTTGTTTAATCCCGACGGAAGCCCCATGGGCCTCGTCCATGCCAGTACTTTGACAGCTTTCCGCACAGCTCTTGCGTCAGCTTGTCTTCTCAGTCGCCGAAATCATGTGAGGACTTTGACCGTCTTTGGCAGCGGCAGTCAAGCGTACTGGCATGTGAGACTGGCACTCCTTATGCGCGGAAGCACCATCAAGCACGTCCATATCATCAACAGACGATTCTCTGACAGCGCCGGGAGAATTTTGAAGCAGTTCACCGTAGTGCCTGCTGCGATCAAGGAGAGAGAAGGATGGGCACACACCAAGTTCAGCATCTTGACCCCGACCTTCCATGATTTTGAACGACTTCAGAAGGAGCAGATCCGCAGTGCCGATGTAATTTACTGTTGCACGCCGTCTCGACAAGAATTGTTTGACGCCTCTATCCTCACATCGCACGAAGGAAGGAAGAAGGGCCGCTTGATTGTCGCAGTGGGGAGCTATACTCCTGAAATGCGAGAGCTTCCGGAGGGCCTATTGCAACTGGTGGCCAAGCCGCACGGCAAGAATCATCGCCATTTTCACAGACATGCTGAGGAGGGGGGCGTCATAGTCGTGGACACGCTTGAGGGCGTGATGAAGGAGGCCGGAGAAGTCATTGCTGCCAAGATCTCGCCTCACCAAATGGTCGAGTACGTCTCCTCCATCCCCTCGAGGCTACGGACCATTGGGGCAAAACAAAAAAAAAACTATTTTAGAGGCTGACAATAAATAGACTCGGAGAGCTAGTCATGCTGCATCGTCTCGCGGTGGAAGAGTCCGAGACAGATACCACAGGCACTCAGACACCCATGTCAACGGATCTCGAATCTCCGATTGACGTCAATGACAAGACACCCTCCATGTCTGCTGGATTCAATGAGGCACCGCCTAGATCAGCAAGCTCATCGAGTTCGACTTCGTCTCACCATGCCCGAAAACCTAGTTTCCCTCTACCTTCCCGGACCCATTCCGGGGGCTCATCCGAAACTGAAAATAAGAAAGAGGACGGCCTTGCTAGATGGTTGAGGGATGGCACTGTCGTGTACAAGAGCGTGGGTTTGGGTCTCATGGATCTTGTTGTTGGCGTGCACCTGGTCAAGGTTGCTAACGCGAAGAAGATTGGCACAAAAATAGAAGGCTTCTGAATGATCGAGCTTGCGGCAAGTGGCCAGAGGACGAAAGCGCGTTGAACTTGTACATCTGCATCGGACAGCAGACTGTCTGCATTTTTTTTCTTCTTCTCTGGATTGGTAATGCACAAGAGATTTCTTTACCATATACATGGTGGCCATCACCGACGAACTAGGGCAAGGCGGATAAAGAGATGCAGATATCTATCAACTTTGATGGATATTAAACGACCATATATATTCATACATGCATGGGCACGTGCCAACGTTCTTTTTCGCGTACGTTGGTGAGAGGTGGGGCTCTTCACCCGGTATCTCATTCCTACTGATGTTCCATCTCACAGTTCCGTTCTGTTCCAGTTGTACATGCTATTTCGTTTCTACTAGAGACCGACCGTCTCTACTCGGCAACCCAGACGGCAGCCATACCCATACCAGTACCAACACACATGCTGGTGCTGCCAACCTTCTTACCAGTTCGCTTCAGCTCATACAATAGGGTAGAAACCTGACGAGCACCAGTGCAGCCCAAGGGGTGACCGAAAGCAATGGCACCACCCTTGGGGTTGATCTTCTCGTGAGGAATGCCAAGCTGATTGGCACACCAGAGGCACTGACTAGCGAAAGCCTCGTTGATCTCGTAGATGTCGACATCGTCACGGCCGATGCCAGCGAGTTCGAGGGCCTTGGGAATCGCCTTCCAAGGACCCTGACCCATAAGGAGGGGCTTGACACCGACAACAGCACCGGAGACGTACTTTCCAATGATGGTTTGGCCGAGCTTCTCAGCGGTGGAACGTTTCATGAGGAGGACGGCAGCGGCACCGTCAGAGATCTGACTGGCGTTGCCGGCATGAATGCTGCCGTCAGCGGCGAAAGCAGGCTTGATCTTGCCCAGAGACTCGGCGGTGATGCCGTCCCGGACACCATCATCGCGGGCCACGGTGATCTCCTTGGTCTCGCCGGACTTGGGGTCCTCGAACTTGACCTTGAGAGGGACAATCTCGTCGTTGAAGAGACCTTCCTTCTGAGCCTTGACGGCCTTCTGGTATGAAGAAGCGGCGAAAGCATCCTGGTCAGCGCGGGCAATCTTCAAGTCCTTGGCCATGTCCTCGGACAGAACACCCATGGGAACCTTGCAGTTGGCGGACTCCTCGAAGGACTCGAGGTTCTCGGAGAATTCGGTGACGGCAGAGGGGCTGCAATACGCGGGTCAGTCAGTGTTGCATCGCGACATAGGCAAGCAAGGCAGAAACCTACCCATACTGAAGAGACATGCTCTCAACACCAGCACCGATACCGACGTCAATCATGCCAGCCTTGATCTGATTGGCAATGTCGATGCAGGACTGCAAGCCAGACGAGCACTGTCGGTTTAAAGTGCGCACGGCAGTTGTCGCGGGGAATCCGGCAAACAAGCTGGCTGCACGCATCTCGGTAGCGCCACCACCAGGGGCGAGGACAGTGCCGACGCAGATGTCCTCAACAAGAGCGGGGTTGATCTTGGATCGGTCAATAATGGCCTTCAGGATACCGGCCATGATATCGGCGGCCTGGGTGTCTTTGAAGCCACCCTTTCCACCCTTTGTGAAGGCGCTTCGGCAACAAGCAGTGACGACAATCTACCCATGCGGTGTCAATTCATCTCTTCCCGGTACACGAATTCCAATCAAGACAACGCCCCAGAATTGACTTACATCGTCTGGACGCTTCTCCAGGATCTTGTCGCGACCACCAGCGGTAGGGTTGCCGGTGAGCTGGCCACCCAGCTGAGAGAGTCTGTCGAGAGCTGTCGAGTAGACATGTTAGCCTGCGTCCCACTGACAACCATCTATGCCGCAGAATCTATGAGGTGCAGAGCTTACTTACCACCCATTGTGACTTTGCAAGGGAGAAAATGTATGGTATATGGCGGCGCAATGGGAGGAAAATTATGAGAGCAAGAAGAGGGTATGGGATAAATGACGACAGGACAAGGCGACAAGGTCGGGATTTGTGGGCGGCGGAACTATATAGCCATGATCAGGATTCTCGGTAGACCTCGGCGGCAGCCATTAGTGTGCTGTGTCTCTGATGTCAGCTGGGTCAACGAACGCCGAGGCATGGTGGCAGCTGGGCAGCGGTGGGCCGGTGGGCCAGTGACCAGCACAGAGGCCCCGAGCCTCTACATGTACAACCCCCACTGACCGGGGCCACTGTACATACATACATATGTACATAGCATAGCGTCTTTCACATGCAAGCGTAATCCCGATGCCCACACGAACAAATAAGCACCGCCGCCAGTATTACGAGCTGTCATACTTCATCTCCGACGTGATGGACGAGTGCCGTGTTGCGAGCGTTTTGAATAATTATGTCATTGAGCCATGTGTTCATGCTTGATCGAGATTACCAAGAATGTTTGGAAATCGCCAACACAACACGGTTGCAGTGTCTAAATTTGCGAAACAATCTGGCCGACTATACCAAACTACACCTGCCTCAACGCTGGAAACAGCAATCTGACTCTGCTTGTCGAAACGCTTCATCTAAGCTTTGCTCTCCTTGGAGCTACCCGCAGCCGCTTTATCGTCTGGAGAGAAATTCAGACTGACGCTGTTGACACAATGTCGCTCATCTGTTGGTGTTGGGAACCCCTCGCCCTTGAAGACATGCCCGAGGTGACCGCCACAGTTGGAGCAGACAATCTCAGTCCTCAGCATGCCCAAGGTTCTATCCTCGTGTCTTGTTACAGCGCCAGGGATGCTGTCAAAATAGGCGGGCCATCCGCAACCAGATTTGAACTTGTGATTTGCCCTGTAGAGCGGCGTATGGCACCCAGCGCACGTATAGACTCCCTCTTCAGGATAGTGTTTGTCAAATTTTCCAGAACCCGCTGGCTCAGTCCCCTTTTCTCGTAGAATTCGAAACTGTTCTGCACGCAGGCGTTAGGGATTGTTCGGGTATAGCAGAGCATCAAAAGAACCACGCCGCACCTTTATTCAAAACAGCTTGCCACTCAGTGTCAGAGCGCTTGTCGGGGTACGTCATTGTGGACGAGGTCGACGAAGAAGATCCGAATAAGGCACCAAGGAATGGGATACCAGACATGGATCGCAGTGGGACTGGTCGGAGAGCTGCGAAAGACGCTGTGAATGGAGCTCCGGGTCGAGTGAAGTTGGAAAAAGTATGGAAAACGGCGGAGAGGAAAGGATTGAATCGCATGGGAGGCATGGAATTTTGCAAAGGTCCAAAATTGGATGAGCATATATGTAAGCGAACAATTGGGTTTTATGGCTGAGTGAGCAAGATGAAGGGTTCAGCACTTAGAAAGACGTTGACGGCGAAGACAGGGATGTGCGGCGTGGACAAATCGCGGGGTGGCCACAAGCGAACAGTGGGCAACAAGTTTGGAATCAATCAATCAATCACTTGCATCATCCACTTGGCATCGAAGTCGATCTTCAGCCACGGCCCGCAGGGAGTGGAATCGGTTGGCGCCGCCTGGAATGTTACTCACTTTTGTTCGCAACGGTTACGGTTGCCTGCAGCTTTTGCTCGTAGTACGAGATTTCTCCACGGTTGTGGCGATGAAAAAAATGGCATCCTATATTATCGATTTGATGAACAAGACGGCATCCCCCCCGTTTAATCATCCGTCTCTTTTTGGAGTGCCTCCATCAACGAACGGCTCATGATCCAACCTTGCTACACCAGAAAGTATCATTGGTGCCTGAGGAACAAAGGTCAGTGTGAAACTCTGGCTAGGGCCAGCGGCTGGTGCGGGCATTAAAAGTAGACTTACCCAAATAAATCATTGGGGGTGTGGGCAAATTGTATGTAGCATTAATCACCACGACAGATCAACCCCCCCTTCCTCCTCGACATTTGCCGTTTCGACATCAATCCCCGATTCAACAAACCAGTTCATCTCCTACCTGTCTCTCTTGCCCCGTAACCACAGTCGACCAATTTTTCCAACGCGGAATAACTACTACACCATGTCCCGACGCGCGCCAAACCCCGCTGCCGAGCGGGCGGCGCAAAACCAAGCTACTATTAAGAACCTCCTGAAATTGGAGCCCAACAAAGTCTGTGCTGATTGCAAGAAAAACAAACGTATGTATCTCAGTCCCGAGATGACTCAATCAAGATTCAGATGGTCTGACAAGTGTTTCTTTTGCTATAGATCCCAGGTGGGCTAGCTGGAATCTGGGCATCTTTGTTTGTATCCGATGCTCAGGCATCCATCGAGGCATGGGAACCCATATCAGCAAAGTCAAATCGGTCGATCTCGACTCTTGGACGGACGAACAGCTTCAAAGCGTTTTGAGCTGGGGCAACGCACGCGCAAATAAGTACTGGGAAGCCAAACTTGCGGCTGGTCACGCTCCATCGGAAGCGAAGATAGAGAACTTTATCCGTACAAAGTACGAATTGAAGCGGTGGGTGATGGACGGGCCAAAGCCGGATCCCGCCACGTTGGATGTGGACGGAGACGACGATGTGCCTTTGAGCTTGGTCAAGGAGAAGCAGGTTCTTGACAGAAAAGAATCTATCCGGAAGGCATCTGTCGGACAATCTTCAGCCCCACGCAGTATTCCAGCTCACCAGGGCGATTTAATCGGAGGAGACGATCCATTTCCATCTCGTGCGAATTCTGCTGGCCCTTCTGTTGCCAAGGTCGCCCCCAAAGCCGAGCCTGCTGCTGCCAAGGCGATGAACGCACGAGATTCGTTGCTCGGTCTTGACTTCTTAGGGGGGCCGGCTGCTCCGCCCCGTCCTGCAAGCACTCCTGGAGTAACATCGCCTGTAGGTCAATCGCGGCCAGACCTCAAGCAGTCGATACTTTCGCTCTATGCCTCTGCTCCAAAGTCGCAGCCGCAACAGCCTCCTCAACAACAGCACGCATTCGGTGGCATGGGGACCCCAGCTGCGAGTCATCAACAACAAGGTTCCATGGGAAGGTTCAATGATGCCTTTAGCGACCTAGACATCTCGCATACAACCAGCCCGAAACCTGCAGCCGCCGACCCTTTTGCAAATATTGGAACCGCACATTCGAGCACGCGAGCTACCCCACAGGCATCCAGCTCCAATGCTTTCGGCGGTTTGAGTGGCGGTAGCTTCTTTGATACCAAGCCACCCCAACCAACGACGTCTTTACACCAACAAAAGCCATCGAAGTCTGGATTCGGAAGCTTATCATCCTTTTCCCCACCCCCGCCTACTCAGACAACATCCGCGCCGCCGCCAAAGCCTGCTCAATCGGCATCATCTGCCATGGATGATCTCTTTGACTTGTCGGCACCCGTAACGCAGACCTCTCCACCACCACCGATTACCTCGCCTCCCGCTACTACAAACTCCGTTTTCAACCTTTCATCGCCACAAAGCAAGCCCGCGACCGCAGCCCCTGCCACGAACCCTTCAAACACTTTTGCTTCTGCTGGTTTGTCTGGAGCTGATGTCTGGGGTACCAGCGAATGGTCCTCGCCTGTTCCCGCAGCTGCCGCCCCTGCACCGATAGTCAAGAGTCCCGAGCAGCCCAAACCCGTCGCTGCTGCAGACTTTGGATGGGGACAAACCAGCCCTGCGTTTGCCAACACCCCGATCGTTCCCGGCGCTAGCGAAGGTTTCAATCCCGCACCGAAAGTGACAGCCGACGAGGAGTTCGGTGGTTGGGCTAGTAGTACTGGCGGCCCGAGCACTGGAAATGCGGCTGCCCCCAAGGCTTCGTGTGGATTTGGCGGCAACGAAGATCTCTTCTCCAACGTCTGGCAGTAGGAAATTTCAAGTTGAGGCACAATGAGTCGACGTCATGACTATATATTCCAGAAGTATTGGGTGTGAGGGCATTGCAAGCATGTTCTCGGCGTTCTGTTGCTCCCATGTCAGGATTCCATATTATGAATGGCAACGAGAGAATTGACCGTAAAGTTTCACGAGTTATCGAAAAATCCTAATTAAAAAATAATTAACGCATTGATCTACGCATTGGTTAGACAATGAGCTTGCCCCGAGGCCTGTATCGTTACTAGAGAATACCAGCGGTTCAAACGCCAAATGCACAACGCTCAGCTCATCTGATCCCCCATGTCCTGCTCAGAGACAATGATCCCAACATCAACGTGTATCACATCGTCGAGTTTCTAAAATAGACGTGCTTTACCCAGATTTACGACTGAAAACAAAATGCTGGCCAAGAAATGTAAAAGCCTCTTGTGAACCCTTCACACGACCCAGCCCAACCCACTCATCTCGCCAGTGTTGTTCGCGCACCACGCCTGCCTGATGTCGAACTGCACCGCTTATCCTACCAGCAGCTACGTACGGAGCTTGCGTTCAATAAATCAGTTTCAGTCCATAGTACAGCACCAGGAAGAGGCCAATGATTATAGCTGATAGTTTTAGAATCGCAACCTTGTTGCCCGAAGCGGCCATGCGCGTTAAGCGGTTGGCTGAGCCTTTCATCTGCGAGCCCATGGACGAGAAGGTTTCTGACTAGAGCAGGGGGGGGAGGGGGGAAGAGAAATTAGTTGAACTGCTTCGTGTGCGTTGCATATCAGGAGGTTCATGGCCGTACTGTGCTGTCAATGACATCTTGGGCACGTGCGTTGTCGTAGATGTCAATGGTTACGCCTCGGAGGGCAGAGACTTTGGCTGAAAGCTCGTCTAGGCGAGAGTTGTTTTGCCTCTCGCGCTCGTAGGCTTCGGACATGGTGTGCGACGATGGAGACAGGGCTGTGGCAGGAGATGGCGAGAGACGAGATGATGCGGGCCAAGGTCTACCGAGGTAGGATGCTGGTGGCCTGGTGCTGTGGAAGGAGAATTTGTCGCCGAGGCGGTGGGACTGACTTGAGGCTGTCAGGCTTGGTCTCGGATATTATGTGCGTGGAAGTTTGGAGTAGGTCAGTCGGCGGGCGGGCAGGTCGTCTGTGGATGTCGTCGGCCGGGCTTGGAGTCGTGATGTTGATCTCGAGGGCAAGTTGTGGTCGTGGAGGCCAGGGGGGGGGAGCTTGTTGCAGATGCGGAATGGGTCTGGCTGGCATTGCCCCGTCCTGGGGGTGGATTCGATGACGATGCCGTCTACATATGTACGGAGTTAAGTTATTAGTAGTAGTGTCTCATAACTTGACTTGTTCCCGTCGAGTTCCAATGCCTTCCAGCAGCAGTGCCATGGCGGAAGAAAAAAAAAAAGAGCACCGCCACAAGACCTGAGAAGACGGGTAGCCCGGAAGACCTCGTTATTGCTTCGGGGCACAGGTGGTACCCTTGTTGGCATGCCGCATGCTCTTGTGACTTGTCATCAAGTCCCCCGCCACCCCGCCCGCAGTACGGATTTATTAGCGTGGTCTGATTCCGTGGGTGACAAGTCACATCGTCTCAGTGCCTACGGATTATTCTGCTCACGTCGCCATTTTCCTTCCGCTTCTGTTTTGCTCAACGTGCATCTGTCTCGAACCCGCAGGCCCGAGATTCCTGGATACAAGGGAAGAGACTCAGGGGAGACCATCAACTATGGGCATCAACAACCCCCTTCCTGCATCTCTGAAGTGTAAGCAACTTAAGCAACTGCCCAAGCTACGCGACCAGCGGCGCCCCAGAACTGCATGTACGGAACATCGGACCCAAATGCTGACTACTTCTTGTTGCCCCAACCACAGCCGAATGCAAGAAGTGCGGAAAGATTTTGGCTTCATTCGTGAACCCCCGACAAGCCTTTGGCCCAGATAAAGTGATTCCGCCATCCATCCTGTCCAACGCGAAGGGCTTTGCGATCATCACCATCTTGAAGGCCGGCTTCCTGGGTTCAGGTCGTGTTGGCAGCGGTCTCGTGGTCGCCAGACTCCCCGATGGATCATGGAGTGCCCCCAGTACCATCGCGGCAGCTGGCGGCGGCTTCGGCGGCCAGATTGGGTTCGAGCTTACCGACTTTGTCTTCGTCTTGAACGATGCCAACGCTGTCAAGACATTTGCGCAGATGGGATCCATCACTCTGGGTGGCAACGTGTCTCTTGCCGCTGGCCCTATAGGTCGTAATGCCGAAGCTGCCGGCGCCGCATCTCTCAAGAGTGTGAGCGGCATTTTCAGCTATTCCAAGACCAAGGGTCTCTTCGCTGGAGTCTCGCTAGAGGGCATGGCAATCATCGAGCGCCGAGACGCCAACGAGAAGCTCTACGGGACCAGATATACCGCCATGCAATTACTCACTGGATCCGTTCGCCCACCACCGGCGGCCGACTCGCTCATGGCTGTCCTGAATACTAGGGTGTTTAGCGGCATGCGAGCCGGCTCCACGAGCGACGACGCCATGTACAACGACATGCCTACGTACGACGAACGGCATGACGATGTGGTATGGGAAGGCCGCCGGGGGGATGCCCTCGGAGAGGGAGTGCAGCGAGATCGTACCGGAAGCGGGGGCTTCGGCGCAAATGAGTTTGGTAGACCAAGCCGATCGAACACTTGGAAAGACGACGTGTATGACCGACAAGACTTCAACGGGCCTTCCCGATCCAACACATTCTCTGGAGGAAGAGGACAAGGCGACGACTTTGGGTCTAGCGAGAGGAGGATTGGACCGGGACGACCCACAGCTCCCAAGCCCAAGTTCGGCGAGAAGGAGGCAAGCCTGAAGCACAACGAAGCAATTGCCCTATTCAATTTTGACGCAGATCAGCCCGGAGATTTGGGCTTCAAAAAGGGCGAGGTCATTACCATCTTGAAGAAGACTGATAGCGATAACGACTGGTGGTATGTTGTCTCGTCACCCCTCTCCACCACCGAACAGCTTGTCATGCTTGATCGAGCACGTGTACTAACTGTGCCACCTCCCAGGACTGGTATGATCGGATCAAGGCACGGCATATTTCCCAGTAACTACGTCAAGCTGAAATGATGACGAGTATGACGATTGAATTGTTTGTCGATGAGGTCGGGAGGCCATATACCCCTCACCCAGAAAGAAATTTCTAACCTAAACCTTGGGGGAGAAAGGTTACGCATTTTCTTCCTCCAACCCTTCCCAAATGCTCTTGCGCGCTTTGTTACTTTTTGTGACGTCTTTCATGATTCAATGTTGCTGCGGTGTTGATTTCTGCCACTGCTTCCTTCTTCCCCTTGCTTTGCTTCTTGCTTTGCTCTTCGGGGGGTTTTCCTTTTGGGTAACATGGATGGGTTTTGTGTTTAAGGAGGGGGGGGGGGGGGCTTGATGAGCGAGTCTTGGGTCTTTGATAGAGATATACCTAGGTTTGGTCTGCAGCTTATTTACGTATTCTTACAACGGAAGTCCGAAACACCAATACAAAGAACAAGATTTGGATCGGAAAATGAATAATTGGGCAGCTTATACACGCACAACAGGGACGTGGCGGGCGATGATAACCCTGTCCATCGTGTCATGTCTGAGCACTCCTCATCTATCCGAGCTAGGTTCCGTTCGTGCAGCAGCTCCTTAGGCTGGTCTCGGTCAGCTTGTTTCCGAGCGTGAGTTCTGTGAACAGAACAAGAAGCACTGATTAACTCTCCCGGAAATGCTCCGACGCCTCGGCCATCACCTGAGCTGGAGAAGCCGCTAATAAAACGGCTAACCCCCTTCGTGCCCTTCTGTGGGGCACTTTCTGGGCACATCTCATTAATGTAGATCCGGTCCAAGTCAGAAATGTTCATGTTCCCGCGCTGTTCGCTCAGATACCACTCCATCGCTGTGCAAGCTTCGCGTCGCATTGCGAAGCAGATCAACCAGGCGATGCTCTTCTATTTCCACAGCATCAAATTGCCACTGCGACTCCCCTGAGGCATCCCCGTGCATCTTGGCGTGCGCGCGAAAGTAGTCGTGTCCAAGCATCTGCGCGAGGTTCCTGAAGCCCCTGTGCGCGAAACCGCTCGGCAATATCTCGACCACGGCAGAGCCTGGCGGCAGGAACATGATGTGAGTAAGCCCGGCTCCGTGAACACCCACGAGAAGATCCGTCTCGCGGACCATCCTGAGCTGTTCCGCGATGGGAATATTTGCGAAGTCGACTATCTCGAGCCTGACGTGGGGGACGGCTTTCTGGACCGACTCGATGAGCACCGTCTCGTTGATGAGCTTGCGGAAACCGCCTCGATGGATGAACTTGGCCTTGACCCCTCGTGAGTTCCCGCGAGCAGGCGTCGCAATATCGAAATGTTGCAAGACGCGCGATGCAAAGGCCCTCACCAAGGCGGACTCGCGGCAGTCCAGGTCCACCCAGTCTCCCTGCCAAAGCGTATTGCTCCCGCCTGAGAAGGGTATGATGAGATCGGTGGCCGGCTCCAGCCGTTTCAGCTCGTGAAAGCGTCGAATGGGCATCTTGGTGAAGAGTTTCCACATGTCGATGAAGGGGCCGTCCTCGTGCTCGTCTGCGAAAACGAGCTGTGTTGACGATGCGGCGTCCGGTGCAAGGTATGGACTCGAGGTCTGTGGGTTGACACTCATCTGCAGTGCGTCGAGAGTCCACGACAGGCTCATCAGCTCCATCATGCTGTGCCAGAGGTTGCCTGCTCCTTCACGTTTCACCAGGATGGTCGTTGCGCGCGGTGTTTCCACACTGCTGGTCGCATCGAGCTGCACGTTGTTCTGGACAATGTTTCCCGGTCCAGTTCCGTACCAGTACCGAGTGAGGCGGTCTGGTACTTTTGGGGTGCCCTTCTCGACTTCCTCTGACGACAAGTCGCGCAGTTGGCATCCGAGCCGGAACTTCGATATGTCGGCATCATAAACAGCACCGACCCCATAGCACATGGCGTCTTGTCGCCCGTCGGTGGTCGTCGACCAGAAACAATTGAAGCTCTGGGAGCTCTGGGCGCAATACGAGACCGAGCTGTCTCGAACGTTTTCCAGAAACTTGACGCCGAACCGCTCCTGGCACCAAGGACCATCAGAGGGTCTTGACGTATATTCGGGCGGCAACTCGAGGGTCCGGTGCGGTTGCGGTTGCGGGTTTGCTTTGGAGTCGTGCGGTTCCGGGTATTGCCACGGTAGAAACAGTTCGGACTGGCGCAGTATCGCGATGACTGTTAGAACCACGACTACGAAGCACAGCACTCGCAAGCGTCGAGGGAGAAGGATTCCGCGCATGTCATGGAGGATTGTGTGTTCAACAGTTCATTTCGCGACTCGATGGGACAAGAACAGCTTGCAGACCAGCAAGTGTAGGGACCCAAATGGGCCCAAATGGCCACATGAGGGATTTCTGGTCTTGTTATTAATCGCAGGGCATCCAACACACCAATGTCTCCGGGCTGGGGGGCTCACGGCACGTACGGATCCGCATTGTGCCGGGTGCTTTATCCGTACCATCCATCCTGCCATATGACCAGGGTCCTTCCTTTGTTGATGGTGGAACCTCATGGTAACGCAGGGCGCCTAATACGGATCCGCACTCTGCTGAGTTGTTGGTCCGTTCTGGTGCCTCGATCACTTCATCAAAGTCAATGACAGACTCACCAGGACCAATCAGCTCATGAGCGTAGGATAATCCCGGCTACAGCGGGTCAGCCCGGTCAAGCTCGAGCCTATTATTTTGTGCCACTTCGTTGCCGTGCAAAGCGGGTCACTGTGTTGTTGGTCGTACAGTAACAATATCGAATGTCGGAGGAAGTGAACGATGCAAAGCTGAATGAATGGGCGTGGGCAAATCGTCCAGTGCCATCATTACTATATATCCTGATCCCCCTTCTTTTCAATCTCTGCCCTTTTTGCCAGTAAAGCCTGACGTTTCAATGATGAAAGTTATCATGTAAATCTAGTTCCGCAGTACCAAAAACGAATTATCTGGTTCAAATCCAAGCGAGCAGCCTTGTTCTTGTTTTATCCTAGGGAAGGAAAAATAATGTGCTCCGTACTTAAGCGCTCACTCTGGTTTCCCAATCCAATCAATGGGCTCAGCGCTTGTTGATCAAGCGATTTCCCCCCAGACATCCATGGGAGTCGTGCAGATATTAATACGGGTTGGTACTGCAGACATTTTCCTTGGGCGTTCAGGCCGGAAGCCATCTCTTCTCCTTCCCTGTCTCATTCTTCGCACCGTTTGTTACTCTCATTCCTTCAATTCTTCTTCAGTCCCTAATTTTTTTGGAGATTCAAGCTGTGTTCAACTGGTTGGGGGCGGGCAAGCATTCAACCCATCTTCCTTGGGGCCGTGAATCCCAGGTCTTGTTATCTGACACGCTGCCGACGATGTCTTTTCCACCAATACGACCAACGTCCTGGTGCTTTCTGGTACTCTTTCTTTGCCGAGCGACTTATACAATGGCACAAGCCTGTGTGCCAACCCCGTTAGCACTTCCCATCAGGAATGTCACGTTGGCATCAGGCAAGACTCAACGTGGTGTTCTACTCACCGTCGCCGAGCCTGAGCAGAGCTTCGCTTTTCTGCCATGCTGGTGAGAGCTGCCTTTCTTCCCTTTTTCCTAGACTCCTTTCACCGAAGAAGCTGTTTCATAGCATGCTACTTCCCGCTGCCCCGGTCTGTAACGCGTTTGCGATGAGATGCTGGAGCTGGGCGCCCCGCCCGCACTGACGACGTCAACTCAATAGGCGAGTTAACAACACGTTCTTGTATGGTCCTCAGTGTGACTCTCTGGACCTCGCCTGGGGCGGCGATTCGTGTGTGACCTTCCGAGGGGGCATCTACAAGCCTGCCGCTTCCATGACAAAAGGCACGCCGCCTCCGAATCTGAAATCACCTACAGAACCGTGGAGCTCCAAGACTTATAAGCTCCTCACCGACACGTTCAACGTAGCCAGCAATGTTAGCCTGAAGAACTTCGTCTTTGCTAATCCAGTGGACTACAAGGCATGGGACTTGCAAGGGTATACTCCTTTGAACATGATCGGCATGGACAGAGGCTCAACTCTCATGTCCACGTTGAGGAGCACTGGATACATCGCGTCCTCGGCTTTCGGATTCTGGTGGGGTCTCGACGGGACCGAGGACGGGGACCAACAAGAGGGTTCGTTCGTTCTGGGAGGCTATGACAAGGCGAAAACACATGGCGATGGTACCACCATGCTCATGAACTATCGCACGGACTGCCCGACGAGTATGGTGGTGACGATAGGAGACATCATCATGAATCTGTCCAACGGCACAGATGTATCAATTTTCTCCAATTTGAACGGGGGAACGGCTGTGCTGGCCTGTATTATGCCAGAGCGACCAAGTGTAATGGACATGCCTCGGGATCCTTACTTTACCAACCTGTTACGACTTGATAACCAGTGGGAGGCAGGAAGGTCTACCGGCATAGACTACTGGAACGTTATTTTGGACCCGGAGTCTGTAATGTAAGTCATGATTTCTCTGCGTCCGGTCTTTCATCGTTGCTTTCTGTTTCGAGACTTTTGTCACAGCAGTCAGTCCTCAAAGCTCTCTAGTTTGTATATTTAAGAATGTTCCCGGACGCTGAGTGGGGCAATGGGGTCGTAAAGATGTCGTCCAATACGAGATGGAACAGAACAGACGCCATATATATTGTCGGTTTCGTCCTGCTCTTCGCCTAGCCGAGTCTCATTCATCAAGATGCATTTGCGGGGTTATCGAGGCCAGGTTGCTGTGCTGGCACTAGCCTCTAGTCTAATGACGTTGTTCGAAAGCAACCTCCCCTCATGATCAACCCTCAGGTCGGTCTCAGTTCTGAACTGCCAACTACCGGGTCCAGCTCGGCCTCCCAGGTCGAGGGCGCCGCCGCAAATCCCCATCCCTCACGGACATGCTCGTCCGGGGCTCGCGGGCCAAATCACACGCCACGAATGAGCACTGCTACTTCTACGAGCAGGATATCGAGCGAGTAGCAGCCGTGGGCGCCGGGCACATCCCCTCCAGCATCGCGTGAAGTCTCAGCTCAGCGACGCCGACCTCGGGTACGTCGGTGGGACGGCAGACTTTCTTGGCATCGACCCGTGCACTGCCAGCCACCGTGGCGAACGGCTCAGACAGCGTTCCCGGGTGCGCTGCCAACTCTCTCGTCGACATTCAGACCCTACTGCGTCAGTCAAACTACCGCGAATATCTACGGGTGCAACGTTGGGTGCCGCTCCCAGTCGTATGTCTACACCACGCCCACCTATCTGAGGAGCTACTTACAGCACATGGAGAACGCGCGTGAGTTCGGGGTTCCCTGTTTTTTTTTTTTTGCAGAGTCGGAGAAGGGATTTTCGGACCAGCTGTTTGATTCCCCGCGCAGCTTCTGCTACCTGAGCTTCCTGTCAGAGGTGATCAAGTCCATGTGGGATTAGCATGTATGCGCAGGTGATTTCGGATAATTGGGAATTTGGTGACTCGGCTTCGCAATTTGGTCTGCAAGTGGTGAATCGGACGACGCAGCAGGTGTATTACAAGAGAGCTTCTTCGATTTGATGGATTTTCTGACAACCAGGGGGATACGCGTTCGCAGGCGTGGCGGATTTTACAGAAGAGAAGAACTCTGGTCAGACATTGTAAACATACGTTATTGGCAGTACAAATTCATTCGTTTAGTAAAGTTAGGCAAAGCCATGCGATTTCCCAGCTCCTACAATACAATGACACATTTCGTCATGTATGGGATCTTGCTTTTTCCAAACACGCCCCCCTCCAAAATGTCACGATTCGTCCTCCGATCCTGAAAAGTCTCGCTAGCGACACTTTCGCATCCTGATCCAATGCCAACAACTCCTTTTTGAATGCCCATGATTAGGAATACAATTTCTCAGCATCGAGCCAATGTGAGAATGCCACCGTCCTAATATACCAAGTATTATACATCTTCCCCGTACACAACAAGTCCCATCAGCCATGGCTAACAGTCCTCTCATCCATCAACATTCGAGAACTCCAACGCACAAACGTTCCACCAATCGCACTAGGACAGCAGAATAATCCATTCCATATCCTTGGGCGTCTCCTTGACCAGTCTGATGCTGTCGACATTCAACTTTCGTCGACGATTCTTGTCCCTCCCCAGCTTGTCCAGCGCAGCTTGGAGGTCCCTGCGCACACCCTTACTATCCCCAGTCGGCACGATGAAGCGCAGCGCTCCGCGCTTTGCGCTTCGAGGCGGCACGCTTTTGCAGTGCTGATAGCTGTTGATCTTTATGTACTTGTCATTGACTTGGCTCCAGCGCAAAGCGTGGATGGGGTGGCTATCATCCTGGTATGTTTCCACCTCGAGGACTCGTGATCCATCGTTGTCATGCATCGATACATCTGCTTCGGCGAAGTTGACTGTTTCGATGCCCCCGAGAAATTTTTTAACGCTGACGATGAACTCGTGCGCTGCCATTTCGTCCTCTGTCATGATGGAAGAGGCGGTTTATGTATGGATAGGTTCCGAGTTATTTAGAATGGAGCGGGAGGGTCCAGAAGAATAAGTGTTGGTGGCAGGCTTGGCCCGTGATGTAGTAATACAGTGTAATATAGATAAATGGACGTATGAAGATTTCGCTTTTGAGACTTTGTGCAGATGATATGTTCTGATGTTGTGGGTGTTTGGATGCCTGGAAGACTTGCTTTGCGGACTCTGAGTGCAGGTGCGACTGTGAGGTAGTTTGGGGGGGGGGGGGGGGACAGAAAGGCCGGGAATGTGTCTCTTATATGGAAGTGACAGCTTTTCAGGCTACCTTTAGGTCCTCCAAGTCTGACTGTTTTGTAACTTAATTCTGCGGAGCGCAGGCACGGGGTCAAACGCTAACGGAAGGTGATGGTAAAGACGAACCCGTTCACTATTAGACAGGACTTTGCGCAGACACCTAATCGTCTTTTCTCAGGGTAGATGGAATGCGAGTGAGAGTTGGGTTCTGATTTTTTCGCGACAAGATAAATAGGAGCAACTGTGATGACTCTCAAGCACGCAACTTGAAGCCTGAAGCCTGCCTTGGTCTGGACAGTTCGAAATTTTCATTTTCTTTTCTCATATATCGGGGTTATTTGACAGTTAGCTTCATAAATCTACCCACATCTCGTGTTCCGAGGCACTGGCTTTCTGCAGCTTATCCAGCCAAAAGGCTATTCTCATGTTTTTCAGCAATTCAAGATAGAATGCAGCACGCTTTCCGTCTTCACGGTATTTGGCAGCATCCTGTTCATACTGTTCATAGATAGGTGATGACTTTGTCTCCAGTTCATCAAGGTTTGATGATTGCATTAGTAGCATATTCATCTCCGTTATGCGATTTACTGGCAAGCCGGCTCCAGGTGATGCATCTAGTGATGTATTTGGAGCAACTGACTCACTGCTCGCGTCTAACTTCAGCCTTTTGGGGGACCGTGGCTTGGCCTCGAGAAATGGAAGACTTCGACGGTGAGGCATGAGGCTCCTGAAGTCCATCGTCGGGCTCGAATCAAAGCTGTGACTGGCTTTGTTCAGGGGACTTCTCGGGCGATCAGTCTGAGCGGGCTTTCTGTTGGGGCCGTGGCCCCTTGAGGAACGGGCAGGCTCTCCCCCATTTACATCTATGTCTGGTCGGCGGGCCGCTAGCGAAAACGATCTTGTAAAATAGCCATGGTGGCGTCGGGGTGGCTGCAGGGCCGGCTTTGCTTCAGAGTTTGTCCCGGCCTTGCTACTGACTCGGTCCTTCGAATGCTCATGAATGCTGGTCTCTCGGAGAGGAGAACTGATATGTGGTCGATTCATGAGGTCTTCTCTCCCTGCTGCAAGCACATTGTAGGGATTCAGCAACGACAGATCAGTAGAGCCTTCAGGTCGAGCTCGCTCGCTGGAGCCCTCGTCGATGGCTGGATCGAGCTTCTTGTCAGTTTTGCTGAGACGATGTAGTACCTCGTCAAATATATTGCCACCGGCCGTGCCAGCATCTTTGCTTGAGCTGGAACATTGAGCATTCGAGATCCTCGCTTGTTTTGTTAGCGCCGCCAGCGGCGTGATGGTCGAAAGACGTGGTAGATCAACAGTTTTAGTCGGTTTAGGTGTCAAGCTACTGATTGTCTGTACCTCCCCCGTCCCTGGATAAAGTCCCTCTTCAATCAAAAATCCAGCTTTCCTCAGAATGCAGACAGAGACTAAAAAGTCGCGACCGTGCCGAAACCACACGCAGAGAATATGATCCAGCGTCGGGAGTTTGACACATAGTTTGTAGGTTTGCTTATCGATGGAGATTATGTCATCTGCCCCCTCGGGATGGCTCAGGAGGTCATTCAGTCGTATTGAAAGCTACATTTGTCTATCAGATCCGGTATCATCACGAAGTCAGTGACGTACCATTTGCTTGGAACCCGTACTAATTATCAGCAAGAGGATGCCAAGCTCTGATCCTAGGGACCGTTGCCCTTCGAGGCTCAATTCCAGAGGCTGGTCAAAGGTCGTCGCATCGTACGTCTCCACACCATTTCCAACTTGCACCTCCACCAAACGCAGGTGGCAGCCAATTGCTGGCGATACGAGTCGAGACATTTCAGTGCGCTATGCTTTTTCGACGGATTGCTTGTAAAAGTCAAATCTTGATAGATGTCCTGCATCATGACATCTCTGCCTTCATTCGAAGAAGGTCTTTGATGTTGCAGGGCTGGAGGGGAGCAGCTAATATCAAGAGGAACGCTGCCCGATTGGTGCTGCCGGCCATCACGTGGCGATAAGATACCACCGCCTTGTCTGCGTTCTGGCGCGAACCTCAGCGCGCCGTCACGTTCGTAGCCTTGTGCACCCAACCCAGTTGAGACCAAACGAACCACTTCGTCAAGGCAAATCATTGCCTTTGCGATCGTTCTACATACATCGGTCGGTGAGCGCTCACAGACTGGCCTCAATTCAATGCGCATACTCGGCCGTCACTTTTACCTCATTGATCTCGCCTCGGCCACAAGCGCAGCTTGATTTGCGCAAGTTTGCAAGTCGCGGTGTCATGCCCAGCAGCAAGTACTCGGAAACGAGATTGGCATTGAGATTGAGAGGCAATGACTACGACGCCGCAAGAGGTGCCCCTGCACTCCATCGACCGTACTGCCGAATATGAGGAGTTTATGACCAGACTGAAAGAATTCCACGAAAAAAGAGGAACCGTTCTTGACCCAGAGCCCAAGGTTGGCTTGATCTTTCTCGACCTATACAAGACTTTTAACCACATTGTTGCCAGCGGAGGCTACGATAAGGTGTCGGAGGAGAAGCTCGCCTGGCGGCGTATGGCAGCGGAGTTGGGCCTGCATTCCAACAACGAAGCTTCAACGGCTTTCTCTTTGAAAGAAAAGTTTTATAAGAATTTGGCGGCCTACGAGATCAAAACCGTACATAACAAAGAGCCACCTCCAAAAGAGATTCTCGAAGACGTCACAGCAAAAGGCGCCGGTCTGTTGACACGCACGCTCGAGAACTTCCGACCGAAACGCGACAGCACTGTGAACGCTGGCGACTCGGCGGCTTCTGGTGACGACGGTACTCCGACTCGTGAGCGATCCGCCCCAGAAGCTCCCTCGAGCTCTCGTGCGTCTCGTGGACTTCGAGAAGCGCCGGCTCAGCGCGTGATTTTCCAACCCGACACTGGCTCCAGTCGTTCCACGAGACACGCTGTACATCAAATTGCTGCTCAAACAGCTTCTCCGGCACAGAGTCATACACAAACGTCCTCACATCACGCAATCATGCCGCCAATGCCACCCGGTGGTCATCAAGGCCGTGGGCCATCTATCATGCATCACCCTTCCAATTCGGAAAACACATCAAACCTGGTGCTGTCATACCAACCTAAGCATCTCAAGCCCTTGCCGCTGCGGGCGGTCGCTACGCCCAGCAACGCCCCCAGTGAATTCCCAAGGCATCGTCTAGCACATCGGCCCGCGCCGATTGCCCCGGCAGGCCGACAACCGATGCAACCAGGCAGTAAGTAACCCATCTGCATAATGCCCCAAACGTGTGACGGATTCGCATGTCTGACAATTCTCCCCAGCTGGGTTCGATGGGCCGAATATCTATACCCGATGCTTGAACGCCTTGCGATCCGGCGTTCCGTCTGAGCAGTCTTTCGCCCTGAATCATTTGGTCAAGATCTCCTTTGAGCGTGGCGACAAGTATCGTTTCGACGCCTTCCCAGGTCTTGCTGAGGGCCTTGTTGACAAGGCGCTTCAGGTTGGTAGCCTCTTCTACCATGTTTCATGGACGGTCTCTTGGGATCAGTATGCGGAGTCTTCCAGCATCGGCCAACTTGACGGCAACAATGGAACTTGGGACATTCTTGATCGCATCAGCAACCTGGTTGAGAAAGACCAGCCAGATACCCTGCAAACGGGACCCGAGACCGATCAGATGATTCTCATCGCCGAAGCTGTCCTCACCCTCCGCAACATGGTTACCCTTCCGGAAAACGCGGTCAACATGTCCGACTTCTTCCCAATCAAGGATCTCGTCTGCATCATCCTGCGCCTTCCACCAAAAGACACCGTGGTCGAGCTGAAGCACATGGCTCTGGACATCGCGGAGCAAATCACGCCATTCATGGTCTTGGAAGCGAACGATCCTCTCTACAGGACCTTAGTCGCGCAGCTTGCATCAGACGACAGGGGAACTATCCTCACTGCTTTGCGGGCACTTGGGCGCATCTCAATGAATCTCGAGGCAACAAATAAGCTGAGCAACGTTCCGACAGAGTTTTTGGGGCGCATCTCCAAGTCGCTTCTTCTCAACGACGATGAATTGATGGATGCCTGTTTAGACTTGCTCTACCAATACACAGCGGTAGTCCCAAATGTGGACAACCTCATTCGATCCACAGTCACGGAGGACCTCGTCGATCACCTTGTTCGGCTATTGGCACACGGGGCGAGAAAAGTCCATCGAGACTTGGTACTGGTGCCAGAAAAGAAACTCCCGGCTCGGGATGAAATTTCTCCCATGCCCGAGGACCTGCTGCAACAGATGCTGAAGCTAGAGGAGCCGGAACGCGTTCACAAATGGGTCAAGTGCTTCTTTGAAGAGGATGGCGATTCCTTCGTGACACAGCTAGCTGCCTGGCAAGCCTACCAGTCTGCCTTCGTGAGTCCCCTCAAGGCCATTGGACAGCCCATGATCACACCAGCCGATTTCATCCGCAACAGCACGTCAGTATACAAGGACTCGAACGCTCAAGTTCTTCGAGAACCCGGCGAGCCACAGCAAAAATTCATCATCCACGGTATCCGAGCCCGACCACGCCCGCAGAACTTTGACGGTGCAGAGTATGGTCGTTGCCTGTGGGCCCCTACAACAGGGAAGAAGGACGACAAGTGCGGCCAATTCTACCTGCAGCCTCAGCAGATGTGGAATCACGTTCTCACCAAACATGTCGGCGAGCAAAGAAACGAGAGGGGTCAGTTTGGCAACATTGAAAAGGATTTCACATGCGCATGGGGTCAGTGCCCCAAGTTCAAGCAACCCACGAAGCTGCATCTTCACGAGTTTGCACGCCACATCAACACGCACATCATGTCTACCATGTCTGGGGAGAAGAGGACGGCTAAGAAACCGTGGGTGATTCCCGCCAAGACCATGTCCGTCACTCTCGAAGAGACGGCAACGGTTCGAGACGAGAGAAATCCACAGCTCCCCCCGCAAGCAGCCGGCATACCATTGAGTGCAGTTCTCGTGCTGCGCAACATTGCACGCAACGTTGTCAAGACAGAGGCTGAAAAGGAACTTGTCAAGTCGCAAAAGGAGAGCGCCCTGGAAAGGGGTGGTTGGAACGAACGGCTCTTCCGCGCCGCCTTGCCGCGCTTGTTTGAGATTCTTGCTGAAAATCGAGCCCTGGTACGTATACAATCATCATCAAACATATTTATGGGCGGTACGGCATCGCTAACAAGAGGTGTGGGTGCAGAGTCCATATATTTCCTCTCTCCTGGACCTGATACGACCCAAGATGGAGCCAGAAGATAGCGATGAAGATGAGTATTGAAATGGGTCAGCAGACGTCTGAATCCGTCCGCCGTGGAATATGCAATGCATGCTCAGTCTGGGCTGTCATGGGAGATGATGAGTTTAGGGGTCTTGCGCGTTTGGCTTTGTGTTGTCCGGCGATGTATGTGTACAGTATAGCACAGTTTTGTGCTAGTTACGCGATGAAGATACCCTACGTGGTGGCGTTTCATGGCCGTAGTCATTCTTGGGGCGGAATCACAGGTAATTATTGCAGACTCGATGTGCAGCCTTCGGTCGTCTTCTTCTCAAGATAAGATTGGACGGGGAAAAAAAAAGGAAACCCATGTATGCTTGCGAAGCTCGTGAAGCCCGTTCGCTTATTATTGAAAAGGAATTCGCGGGTAGAAACACGGATAGAAACAAAGGTTGAAAAAGGGTCATGGCTTGTTGTCTCGCAACCGGTGGCGGAGGCAATCTTGAACACGACACGGAGGACAGGTAGGTAGCACAAGGTCCAGGAGATGAAAACTCAGCTTGGCCACATGACGGGCTGCAAGATTGCCTCATTCACATCCTGGCTCGGAGCGGTTTCGGAGTCGGTGACAGATGGACAGTATGTAATAATACTCGTACATACATTGTAATAAGAAACAGACCAAGTTGCTCGTCTCCACGTTTCCCCCCTTTCCCTTCCAGTTCCCTTCCAGGGGACCCACACCCACGGACGCGGGAGAACAGGGCCGTTGGTGGCTGTTGCTGGCCGTTGGTGGCTGTTGCTGGGGGCATTGCATACAGTGACATGTATATATCACGGAGCATATACGGAGTACGGAGTACACATGTACATAGGGGTGGTCAGGCTGTTCAGGTTGTCATTGATGATACATACATATTGACAGGAGCGACCGGATGTACATGTATGTATTTTGCAGGAAGCCCAGTGTGGGGTCGCTGGCAATGCCAATGTCACGATAGATCTATATGTACGGATTACATACCGAGCGAAAGTACCACGGCCGGCAATGAGCCACAGGCCCACAGACTACAGTATTTCTCCTGGTCTGCCTTGTGGATGGACGACCCGAGCTGCCGGATGCAACCAGAAGTTATCAGAACTTGGACCTTGGTCGTGGTGTTGTCTCACTGAAACTCGGCTTCACAAGTCGGTCATCTGACCGTCCACAAAGTGCACGCCTCCTTGCTGCAAAACGCGTTTTACGTCTGACGGAGGAGGGAAGGCCCGGGGCTTGGCTTTGCTGTTGGTGAGGGCAGCGTGAGACACGGCACATTCCTCTCCTCGCTGCTGTTCGAGCTTGCGACAATACGATTCCCTCCTGTCCTGATGCGGCAGGCGCCGAGCAGCGCAGCCGTGGCACGAAGAAACAAGTCGGTCCTGTGAAACGAAACGAGTGCGCGCGCGAATTGCTTGCAGCTTGCAGATATGTCCATCCTGATTGACGCTGACGCTTCTTCTTCTTTCGTGAAACAGGCCGAGCGAGTTCTCCGCTGTCGGGAATCTCTTGTCGGGGCCCTCTTGTGCCTCTGCATCAAGTCATCAGGCCATCAGGCCATCAGGCCATCAGGCAGAAGCAGCCAGAGGAGTCAGTCAGTCGACGGCTTCCAGAAGAAGAAGAAAAAAGAAAGAAACAAAGAAACAAAGGGGAAGGGGGGGCACCTTCCGTGGCCGGACATGCCGCCGACTGCCACGCACACCCACCCACCACCCGCACCCACCACCCTGACTAGGGCCTGCTGCAGTCCTGCAGTTGTACATGTATGTAATAGCGCCAAGCCAGGCTGCCAGATTTGATTCTCCACCAGCTCTCACCAGCGCTCCAGCGGTTCCGGCGTGCGTTGCTCCAGGAAGTCCAGAGTGACAGGCAGCAGATTTCTCCTCCCCTCCCCGCAGATCCGGGAGCTCGACCAAAAAAGGGCCTCCTCAAGGGGGGGTTCTGGACCCGCATTCGGTTTTTTTTGGGGTTTTTTTTTTCCTCAGACATTGACAACTCATCCTCCGTACTCCGTATATCAACCATATCAACCCCGTTCCCCGTTTGCTTCCTGCCTCCCAACAATTCTTCATCTCCTTTTCTCTCTTCCTCCCTGCGAAAGACTTGACCGGGGCTGCTACTATTCCTGCCTCTTCCTCACAACCTCCACAACCTCCACAACCTTCGTCAATCCACAATGTCCTTTGCTGCACGAAACGCTCTGCGGCTCACCAGAGCTGCCGCTCCACGCGTTGCCCCCCCGCGAGCCGGCGCGCGTCTCTTCTCCGTCACACGCACCAACGCCGTTTCTGACACGCCGCAGAAGAAGAGCGTCGTCCGCGAGAAGGAGGTGCCCGTCACGGTCTACGGTGCCGGCCAAGGCCAAGGAGACAAGCACACTGTCCATGTCCCCGATGATGCCGCCCAGGTTCCCTACGACAGCCCGGTTCCCCCTCCTGCCCACGATCTTGTACAGCCTCTGGGCAAGAAGGTTTTCGAGGCCATGCCTCACACCATGCGCAGCATGAGCGTCTACGGCAAGGTCATCATCGTTACCGGTGGTGCCCGCGGCTTGGGCAACCACATGGCTCGCGCCTGCGCTGAAGCCGGTGCCAAAGCCATTGTCATCTTCGACGCCAACCAGGACCTCGGTGATGAGGCTGCTGCCGAGCTCCACGACAAGTCGGGGCTCCCCGTCTCCTTCTTCAAGGTGGATGTCCGTGACGGTGCCGCCATCAATGCCGCCGTCGACTCCGTTGTTGATCGCTACGGTGCGCCCGACGTCCTCGTCAACTCGGCCGGGATCGCTGATTCCAACATCAAGGCAGAGACCTACGACCCTGCCATGTTCCGTCGTCTCATCGACATCAACCTGACAGGCTCTTTCCTCATGTCTCAGGCCGTCGGCCGTGCCATGATGGCCGCCGGCAAGCCTGGCAGCATCGTTCTCGTTGCCTCCATGTCGGGCTCCATCGTCAACTACCCTCAGGAGCAGAGCTGTTACAATGCCTCCAAAGCCGGTGTCATTCAGTTCGCCAAGTCAGTTGCCGCCGAATGGGCCAAGTACAAGATCCGTGTCAACTGCATCTCCCCCGGCTACATGGACACTGCTCTGAACCGTGTCCCTGCCCTCGAGGCTCAGAAGAAGATCTGGAAGTCCATGACTCCCCAGGACCGTCTGGGCGGTGTTGACGAGCTGAACGGCCTTTGCGTCTTCCTCGCCTCCGACTCCTCCAGCTTTATGACTGGCTCCAACTGCATCATTGACGGCGGTTACTCTTGCTACTAAGCGGACGTCTACGGGCCAACTTTTTTTTTTTTGCATACTCCATACTCCCCGCGTCGCGCAAAGAAGCTCTAGAGGAGCTGCTCCTGCGTGAAGGAAGACACGAAAGGAGTGGGCGTGTGCCAACGCGCCATGTATAATATTAATCATCGGTTCCATGAGTCTGGAACGAGCCACATGTGGACTGCGAGATCAGCCACGCTTACCAATTTTCTAGACTTGCATGTTTTACCAGTTTGGCGTTGCGGATTTTCTTTTCGTCACCACGTTTTCAGCATCATGTAAGGCGAGAAAAGCAAAAGCCGGGATCATAGAGGGCATAGAGACCGCATGGTCTTTTCTTTTTCTCTGTTTTTTTTTTTTTTCATCTAGAGCAACTCCTATATAGAGATGGATTCTTCAGCGAAGTAGACGTCTTTTTTGTTTTGAAACAGAAAATAGAGTCAAATACAACACTTGATGCTTCAACTGTTCATGTTCTCGGTGCTTGGAGACAGGGCATCCATGCTGTGTTTCAAGTTGTCTGAAATCAAAGGTCGAAACAGCCAAGTGAACCGCCAAAGACGTTGCTCAACGATCGCACTGGCTACCGAGGACCGTGACCGGCCCGGCCGCGTACGTACGTGCGGGCCATCCGCCCTGGCTGGAGGAGTGCGTCTTCAGAGTCTTCACCTGACGCAATGCAGCGTCGTTGCATTGCATCCGTCGTCGGGACAGCAACAGAGACAAACGGGACGGACCAAAGGCCCTTCCTTGCCCCTGACGACAAGACTCGGGCCACGTCGTTCGTTGCAGGACCAAAGCACGTCGGCCCATCTTTGATGTCGGGAATCTTGGACATTGAATCGTCGCACAGTAGTCATCACCAACACGGGTCTTGAAGAGGGGGCCGACATTGCGCTTGTTAAATTTCGCGAGCCATGATTGCAAAACTACCCAAGTCTTGTCTCGGAACACAGGTCCGTAGATCGCTTCGGGAATCGATACTCCGCTTCTTCTTCTTCTTCTTCTTCTTCTTCTTCTTCTTCTTCTTCTTCTTCTTTTCTTCTTCCTCTGGGTCTCACCCATCAGTTTGGTCCGTGGCACATCTTCACGTGCTATTGAAGTTTCGCTCCCCTTCCACCGTCATCACCCCTCGGTTTTCACAAACCGTCCCGTGGATATCTTGTCCCGCTATTGTTTCAATAATACAAGCGTTTCCCATTCGTCAGGTTTGGGCCGAGTGCGGAGGGTAAAGGATGGGGGGGGGGGGGGGGTTTGTTGTTGTTGTTTTTGCCCCGGCAATGCAGAATCAATCATAAAAGAGCAACGCTCGCTTGTGACGTAACGAAACATGTATGCATATCCCCCGCCGGTGAGCACAGTCCAATCGACTTGAATTTACTGCTTCCGTGCCTTTTCCTGAGCTCTTTGCTCTCTAGCGGCTCGAACAAGGGGTGCTAATTGACCCAAATCCACACATTGCTTCATAAAATCGTGCTATTTCACACACACAAGGGGTTAGTAAAGTGCATCTCTTTGACACGATTCCGCGTTGGGGAAGAGCGACGTCAACATGGATCATGAAAACGTACCCTGAGCAGGTCGTGAGCGCTAGCTCTCTTCTCTGGGTCAACCTTCAACGCAAAGCAGAGGAAATCTCTGAAGACGGGCGACAACTCTTCTTCGTTTCTGATCTGAGGCGTTCCGTTTGTTGCTATCAGCCACAAAGCCCGGAGAGGCGATTCCGTGAGATACGGTGGCTCCCCTTCGATCATTTCAATGGCCATGATTCCGAGAGACCAAATGTCTACCTTGCGACCGTACTCTTTTCTCGTCACAACTTCGGGTGCCATCCAGTAGGGGGTTCCGACCATGGTTGTTCGCTTGTTGTGGGTTTCGTTAATTGTGGCACAGAAGCCAAAGTCGGCTAACGAAATAGAACTTGTTAGAGGCAAAGTGAATCGACGTCGCGAATAACGTTGCATTGCATCGCGCGCGCGGGGCCACGTCATCGCGAAAAAGCAGGCCTGGGGAGAAAACACGGGGTTCCCACTCACTCAGCTTGATGTTACCCTCGTTGGATAATAAAATGTTGTCCGACTTGATGTCACGATGAATGACCCCTTTAGAGTGGAGATGTTGCAATCCCATCAAGGTCTCTCGGCATACCGACGCAATTTGCCCTTCCGTCATGATGTTGAAGGTTACAACGTCTGTCAGACTACCACCCTCCATGAATTCCATCACTACCCACAGCTCACCTATGCAAAGGTAGCTGGCAATGTAATTAACTATGTTCGGGTGAGAACTGTCCTTCATGACCAAGATTTCGTTGATGATCAAATCTTTCTTGGGTTGCTGCTCCAAGTTCATCTGTTTTATCGCTACCAAGCGGTTGGTGGCTCTTTCGTAGCCGGTGTACACACCGCCAGATGCACCCTGGCCAATTTTGTTGAAGCTGCGGAAAAGTTCCCGTGGATCCCCATCGTCACAGATTCGTTTGAGCGACGCAACCACGTCGATGGCGTTGCTTTGGCGGGGTCGATGCCTCGGCCTCGGGACAGGGACGCCACCAGGAGCAGCCTGCTGCTGACGTGGGACATGTGCGTGACCATTTGCTTCTCCTAGTCGAGCGTAAGCTACGGTTTGATGAGGACTTGGAATAGGTGCTTGAGGTTGAGGAGCTTGTCTCTTGCTAGGAGCGCGCCCGACATGGCCCGACATGGCGGCCTGAGCTTGTGCCAAGGCTTGCTCATGCTGTTGCTGCATCAGTTGCTGCTGATACACTGCCGATTGTGCCACAGAGGGTTGGCTACTCAGCTGAGGCGTGGGGGGGCTGAATGGCGACGGGCCGTTGGCCCGTGAATTGGATCTTGATCGATGCTCCTCGGGTAGCATGGGGGCGCTATCCTTTAGCTGCATCTGTGACAAGTCATCAGACTGCTGCGATAACCCGATGCCAGAGTCGTTGGTCGTCGAATAAGCATTTGATGGTGTCGGTCGATTACTCATGCTGACGGGCGGTTTAGGGGCCGGTCGGCTGGGTATCATGTCTCTACCGGGGGCCCTCGATGCAGGGACAGGAGGCGGCGCTCGGGGATTCTCGAAGCTCCCTGGTTATTTTTCAAAGCATGCTGTCAGTGGCCAAGACACACCTGTCAAACAATGAAGAAGAAGAAGATCCACAAGAAGCTCTCTTACCCATATAATTCGCGGGATACATATTGGGTGATGTGGGCGTGCTGTATTGACGGCTATCTGTCGGTCCAGCATTATGGAATTTCTCCAAAACCTGATCTTCGGGCGGCCGTTCAGTTGTTTCCTTGTAAAACTGCAGGATATCAACCATGGTCTGAGGGTTTTCCCGACGCTCCTTTTCAGGAATGCCGCTTTCGTTTATTAACCGCTGCCATTCTTTTGGCAATCCCTATAGAGAAGCATCAGCATATCAGCATATCAGCAGTCATAACTTTCCGGCAGGCTGACACGCCGCTGATCGACATACCGTGAATTGGCCAGTCGAACTGTCGTATCCGACGTGCGTGACATGAACGGGGTTTTCCGGCGCCGAGATGATTGGCTTTTTTTGTGACCCGACTAGACTGGTGACAAACCCTGAGAATCCAGACTTCTTCCGCAGTATGAGCGGCTTCGATTCCTTGCCCTCATCTGAATATCGTTTTGGCCCGGTCACGCCAGCTTCGGGCGCTCTGCCGGCGTGATTTTTCTCCGAAATGGCGGGCTCCATGTTGCCAAAACTCCGCGACGGTCGCAGCGCGGGGCTCACGAATCTCTTGTCTACAATGGTCTTGTTCAGCGCGGGGGAGACGGGTGACCGTTGGGATGACGTCTGTGGGCTGGCGTATTTGGTAGACTCGATGCGGCTCAATATGGCAGCCCCGTCAAAAGGCGCGCCAAGAAGGTCGTCGGATTGTTCTCTGCTTTCTCGGCGAGGGTGAGTGTCGGAAAGTCGATCTGGGCGATGCGCGGGCGCGGAATGCGAAGCGGTGGTGCTAGCTGGATGGGCGGTGGCGAGAAAGTCTCCTTGGGAGAGGGCGGGTGAGGCATTCGATGGCCACTGAGAAACAGCAGGATGTCTGGGCGATGAGCTGCTCGAGGCGTAATTGTTGGCAGGCGATCGCACGGGCGGAGCGCTGGGTGCTCGTCGAAGACTCTGGGAGCTGCGTTTGCTGCCAAGCGACTGGGAGTCGTCGAGGCCTGATGAGGAGCGAGTGTATGAATGGGAAGGGTGTTTCTTGACTAGCTTGCGACGTTGAGTACTGCCGTTGAAGGACGATCCCGGACCGTCCATGATCCTGTCCAGTTCCACCTTGCCTAAAAGAAAAAGGAAGGAACAAAAGTCTCAGGTCTTATTAGAGGACAGCTGGGCGGGCAGAGAGGGTCGGCGGGTCGGCGGGTCGGCGGGTCCTTTGTTGTCTTCGTGGAGGATGACTGAAGGAAGGAGCGGGGGTTGGTTGTGCGGTTGTGCGGTTGTGCGGTTGTGCGGTTGTGCGCAGGTTACTTTGATGATGTTGGCTCACGAGCTGTTTCTCCTCCAGGGCCAGCACGACCAACGACGACCAGCAAGCAGGAGCCGCCGATGTGTCAACCTGTCGACTGAGTCTTTTCCACGTCCTCCGTACCTACTACTACTACTATTACGCCAAGGTTCGAAACAGGCCGTTCGCTGGGCCGTGTGGATGCTCCAGGTTCGTGTTCGTGGGATTAATGGATTGGACGATGGATGGGCACATGGGATACGACGGGGGCCCCCTGAGCTTGGCCCGGGGTGTCTTGTCTGCACGATCCAAGTCTCACTGTCAGCAGGCACGGCCAAGATACGGAGTACATGCGCAACATGTAATCCGCAGGCTGTAATAAAGCAAGGAGGGTGGTTCGGGAGTCCCTTGCCAGCGCCCAGGAACCCCGTTGTTTGATGCGTCCACCGAGGCAGAGGCAGTTGTTGATCTGATCTTCACTGTACGGTGGGTGGCCTCTGTACAGTGGCCTCGCTGCTTCTGCAGCAGGCCATATCCCAGACCAGAGCCTGTCCTTTCTGGTTTGGTGCTGAACTCTTTTTCAACGTACCTAATAAACAGGCGATCTCAATCTTGCAAGTCGATCAGTTGATGAATACATGTAATGATAACGGTGCCAACGGTATCAACGGGACCAACGGGACCACAAGTGGGCGGGGCTGCTTCAGCTTCCGTACAATGTACAGCTGTCAGCCTGTCACTGTAGTTCCTATCCGGACCAATTCGTAGAGCTGGTCGAGGAATGATGTGCGACGGCAGTATCTTCGATGGGCGAATTTCGTGAGTGCCTCTCTGCAAGAGAAGAAAAAAAACTGATAGGAGGATGGGATGTAGGAGGAGAATTAATATCCGAGAGGATGCAGGCAACAATCCATTCACGATGAGCAATTGAGCTTGGTTGTGATTGGGAATCTAGACTTGCGCTTAATAAAATTAACGAGGGTCGCGAGCCGGCTTGGAATGCCTGCATTGAGCCTGAAGGTGCGACTCGTCGACGACGCCAACCCCAGTCATTTTAATCAACAACGGATCTTCCAGTTCCACTACCCAAACGCAAGCTTCCCATCACCCATCACCCATCACCCTTTTGGTGGGAGCTTAGGGGTGGAGGGTCGCACAGTGCTGAACGGCATTGATGAAACAATCGAACATGGCCTTGACCCAGCCTATCCGGATTTCCAGCACCGCGCCACTCTACCAACTAATCTAACCACCACTGAGAGTTTTCCATCAATTGGCAAACGAGGGGATCATCATCATCTTGGTATACCCTTCTCGATTCACAGCACAGGACGAAAGCGTCACCGTCGCCCAAACTCTTTATTCATCGACACATGCACGGCCGAGGCCCAGTGGCTGCGTTTTCAAAGCCAAGAGACCTAGCTGCGTGGTTGGCGTCCATGATACCCGCCATAGCAGGAGGGTTGCAATTGCAATGGCCCAGCAGTCGCGCGAGAACGGACGTGTATGTACTCCGTAAAAGGGCTACGGCTTATTACGCCCACTCCTTACTTGACCTGGCTAAGGATGTGTACCTCGACAGACCTGTAAGGTTAATAAGCCAGAAATGTTCACAATACTACTTGACAATAGGACCCTGAAGCATACATAAATACACAAATCCATTGACCCTCCCCTGCCCGTCGACATTGTTGGTGACAACTGCTAGTTGATTTATTGTGGGGTTACAGTGCAAAGAGAGCAGCTTGCATTTTATCCGCACTCTGGTTCGTACTCCGCATCATCCGTGCATGTGACATCAATCTGGTAAACAAGCTCCATCAAAATTAGCTGTGCCGAGCGAAATACTTGAACTTCTATCAACAGTCGAGGGCTAGGTTCGCAGGCGGATACGAATGCAAGCGAGCATCGAATCCAAATCGTCTCGTGTTTCTCGAGTTGGTGGTCTCAGCACTTGAACACAAGCCAATACATAATGTGTTTTCCCGTGTCAAAATGTGCTGCGCTAATGGCTTTCAGGATTACTAGGCCCCGTATTTCATATCTCTTTTGGTAAGGCCTCGCTGCGATCACTACATGGGCTTGTATGCAATTAACATTCACTAATTGAAGGTACATTTACAATTAGATGTAGTCCATTTCACTAGGCTGTAAATGTCATTAATAGCAGTCAAGTGTATTGGCGCGCCGATCTTGGGCTCTGCTCTGCACATTGCTTTCTTTCCTGGAGAACGGGATGAAAAGGAAAGGAATTAGTAAACTTCACCCCGGGTTTTTTTTTCTATTTTTAAAAAAAAACCGTGTGGTGCAAAGATTTGTCGCAGTGCAGAATATTGCCCTTCGTGTGCATTTTACCTACATATGAAACCATCTAGGTAGGTACGTCATTCGCAAGCCCAACGGGTTGACTCCGGGCATCACAACTTCTTACGGTTACGATGCACGCTTGACATTTGCTCGTTTTTCATGTCATTTATCTTTTGGAGTCTCTTGGAAATTCCCGCAGCGTCGAGATCGATTGGTCATGGAACCCCAAAGCATGCGGCGTGAAAATTGATCAAATAAAAGGCTATGGCTGTGCATTCACCACGCGCTCCATTTACTTCTTGCTTGATTAAAATGCACAACTGACTACCGGGTAGCTCAAGGTCACATGCCGAAACTCGTGACTAGGTAGACTAGGCGACGCAGGCAGGCTACAGAAATTTGTCGTGCAATGCTCTGGTGGGGAAACCCATGCGTGCACTGGTGGCTCCGCTTTTTTTTTCTCTTGTCTTTGACCCTTTGGTGGAGAGAGCTAGGAGACTTGTTACCACCTCACCCTTAACTTCGTTCGCCTCGACACTTTTCTTTCTTACCATCTCTTCCGGCATCATCCCCCCCTTCCCTGGTCTCTGCCTCTTCTGGTTTATTCCTCTGGTCACCGGTAATCGTTTCAAAATATTTGTAGGTTGGCTGAGTAACATTCTAGACACAGAAACCTCCAACAAAGAAGAAATAAAAAAGAGTATCAAACTGCATTTTTTTTTGACGAGCTCCCCTGCCTCGTCTTTGTTAGCCTCGAGGAAAAAAGTGCTAGCCGGTGAAAGAAATTGTACGTTCTAGAATTGACTAATTTCCATGTCGAGGGCGCCATGTCGACTCTCTCAGCCTTTATAATGGACAGGGACGAAGCTCATGCTGACAACCTCTTGAAATAGCATAGACTCGGGTGACGTGTCGTATCCGACCCAAAACACGCCATCCATCACTCATAAATCTTCTTTCAAATCATTGCTCGAACGTTTGAAAATGGCCTCCGAAGAATCTATCGCCCAGAAGCTTCTCCAGAAGCACGCCGAGGACCCCCACTATGCCACCGTTGAGGAGGTCCCGGACGAAGATCTTCCTTCTAAGCCAGTCAACGACGCCTCTGGGTCCTGGGCTGCCCCCATGAGTACAAAGTCCGCTGGTAAACAGCAGGAGCCTCAGAATCCCAAGGCTCCTCTCGACACACAATCCCACGAACTCTTCCCAGAACTTGGAGCACCCAAAGGCAAGAGCGCTAATGTTGCCCCTATCTGGGGAGCAAAGAACAGTGCCAATGGCGTTGGCACGTCTCCCAATGGACCTTCACGCTCCCCGACTCCGGCTTCTGGTACCGCCACTCCGTCTAAGGCATCTACTCCTTCCATGTTCATCCCTGGTCGCAATGTCGAGACTGTGACACTGGAGCCTCAATTTGTCCTTCCCCGCGGCCAATTGAGGCGACCAATCCCGGACATCTTGAAGGACATCAACCGCAAGTCACGAGCAAATATTACGATGGCTACGGCATCCAATGGCCGCCTTCGATTTGATGCCACTGGTCCTCAGGAGATTGCTCAACAGGCTCTCAAGGACCTGGTTCAGCAAATCGGCACCAGAGTAGGTCTGAAATCACAGCATGTGTTGTCCTTTTCTATTGTTTCCAGTTCGCTGACATGGTGTAGACATCTATCAAGGTCCCTATTCCCTACTCAGCTCGAGCTCATGTCATCGGAAAAGGTGGCTCTATGATCAGAGCTTTGCAGGAGAAGACGGGAGCAAAGATCCAGCTGCCCAAGGTCGAGGAAAATACTCTTTTAGCTGATGATGACGAAGCTACCATCGACGTCGTTGTCGAAGGAAATGCTCTTTCTGCGGCCTCTGCTCGCAATGAGCTCCTCAAGATCGCTGGCGAGCGATCTGCGAACGTGCAGACCAAAGTCCGCGGTGTCCCTGCAGTCTTTTATCCCTTTATTGCCGGACCCAGAAACTCGCTTGCTCAAACCTTGGAGGACAACCATGGAATTCAGATTCGAGTTCCTGCTCACCAGGCTGTCTCTCAAGTTGCAACCCCTATTCCCCCCCAGCCAGGCCAGCGACCGATTTTCACCCCTGCTCGTGCTGAAGACGATCACATTCAACTAGCTGGTGATCGCGCCGCCATTCAGCGAGTTCGCGCCGAAATTGAGCGACACGTTGAAGAACTTCACAAGCAGTTGGAGCTGGAACAGCTATCTATCCAGAGAGGTCGCCATCAGTTCATCATTGGAAGCCGTGGTGTGCCGTCCGATGACTTCTTTGCGGAGACCGGATGCACCATTATCCTACCTTCTGAGGAAGAAGAAGATACGGTCACTATTATTGGTCCCGCTGATCGTGTTCAGGCTGGTCTTGAGAGGGCTATGGATCTGGCAATGGGCATGCAAATGTCCAACATTGACATTGGCCGATTCCACCGCAACGCCTCCGGAGGTGCGTCTGCCCATGCTGGCCACGTCACTCGTTATCTCCGTCAACGGAAGGAGATTGGCCGTCTTGAGAAGCTCTACAACACTCACATCAACACCCCTTTCTCTCAGCATGGGGCGTTGCCTTGGGAGCTGTATTCTCGAGAGGGCAAGAATGCCATTCGTGCCCAGTCCGAGATCACGGGTATCATCAATGGCCACCCTCCTTCCCGCCTGCAGGCCATTCATGTTGACCCGTTCTTCCACCAGCATCTGCGCACTGATATCAATTCCAAGGTGAAGAAGGATTATGGTGTCCACGTTGTTGTGCCTGAAGCCTCCGAGACCGATGTTCCAGTTCTCTTGGTGTTTGAGGGTGCTGACCCTGTTGATGGACCTTACCAGCTGCCTCGAACGAAACCCTCGGATGTAGATGCACTTGTATTTAAAAAGGCTCTTGAGGAAGCCGAAAAACACATTTTAGGCTTCATCAACAAGCAAGAAGTTCTGTCCAGCGCTTCTCTTGATGTACCCGCAAAGTTCCACGAGAGACTTCGACGTTTCATCAAAAAGGAGCAGGAAAGTCGCTCATTGGATCAGATCCCTGTCAGGGTGACCAAGGTCGGCACTACCGTGACGCTGCGTGGTCCCAGATCCGCCGTCGAAGCTCTTGCCGCAAAGGCGAAGGCCTTTGTTGAGCAGGAGAAGGAGGACGAGAAGGAGCGTGGTTTCACGTTGACTTTTGACTTCCCTCAAAAATTTGCCAATCATCTTATTGGCAAAGGGGGCAGTAACATTAAGGAGCTTCGAGATCGATTCGACGTTGAGATACAGGTCCAGGAGGGACAAGTTGAGCTCAAGGGACCTAAGGCGAAGGCCGAGGAGGCTCGTCGCTACATTCAAAACCTCGGTCGCACATTGGCCGATGAGACGACTCATATCATGAAGATCGACCCCAAGTATCACCGTGAGCTCATTGGTGCTCAAGGAAGTCAAATTAACCGCCTCCAGACTCGGTACAAGGTCCTCATCTTCTTCCCACGCTCAGCCAGAGCAGCGTCTGACGAACTAACCAATGCGGATGTCGCCAGCGACGCCGGCAAGCCTCGTCGTCAGCAGGCTCCTGATGAGGTCATTGTTCGTGGCCCGAAAAGGGGTGCTGACGAAGCGCGAGACGAGCTTTTCTCTCTTCACAAGTATCTTGAAGAGCACTCTGTGACTGCCACCGTACCAGTCCAGCAGAAACAGGTTGGATCCCTCATCGGTCAAGGCGGCGCTGCTCTTGATGAGCTGCGCCAGACCACTGGCGCCCGTATTGATGTCCCTGCCGACCGGGATGCCGAAATTGTCCAGATATCTATCAAGGGAACTGCTGCTCAAGTTGCCAAGGCGCGCAAGGTTCTTGAGGAGAAACGAAGCGTTTTCGATGACACAGTTGTTGAGACTATTGAGGTGGATAAGAAGCACCACAAAGCTTTGATTGGCACTGGTGGTATGTATTGCATTCATTTGGACAACTTGGTCTTCCAATTTGAATTGTTCCTTATTGACTTTGTTTTCTTTTTAGGTGCTAAACTTAAGGAAATCGTCGTTGGCGCTGGTGGTTCTGACGACCGGCGAGAGCTTGCTCGTACCATTCAATTCCCCAAGCAAGAAGCCGATGGAAACACCATCAAGGTTGAGGGGCGCACTGAGGTCGTTGAGAAGATCATGAAGCGCATTCAAGAAATAGTAGCCGAGCGCGATAGCCAGGTCACTGAGGTGATTGAGGTGCCCATCGAGAATCACCGATCTCTCATCGGCCGCGGTGGCGACACGAAGCGTCAGATGGAGACCAAGTTCTCAGTTTCGATTGACGTACCCAGACAGGGTGACGGCAAGACTGGTGTCAAGGTGACGGGGCGGCCTGAGAATGTGTCGCTGGTCAAGGAGCACATCGCCAGTCTTGTCAAGCAGCAGCAAGGAGAGAGCATTCAGATCCCCCGCAATGCTCATCATGCTGTATCCAACAATGGTCAGCTGTTCCGCCAGCTTCGAAACAATCATCAGGTTACCGTAGACCATGCCGGGCAAGCTATCCCCAGTAGACCCGACAGCTCGGCCAGAGTGAACACTGGCTCGCTGCCACTCATTACCGACGACGCCGAGTCGACGGCGGATGCACACTCCTGGAAGGTAGTGCAAACTGTGTCGACTGAGGAGGGAGATATTCCCTGGGTTTTACGTGGCACGCCCGAGAATGTCCAGAAAGCCAAGGATATCATCCAGAAGGCCCTGGAACAGGCCAACAAAACTGACTCCACGGGTTATCTGATTCTCCCTGACCCCAAGACGTACCGTCACGTCATTGGCCCGAACGGGTCAAAAGTGAACTCCATCCGACAACAGAGCAACTGCAGGATTCAAGTACCTCGAGACCAGGCAAGAGACGAAGCTATTGAGATTGTTGGAACCAAAGAAGGTGTAGAGAAAGCCAAGGACCTGATTCTTGCCGCTGTTCGCGATGGGCAGAAGGCCCGCGAGTAAATTTATTCTTTGCGCAAGACTGATGACAATCTGGATGCCTATCTACACGTAAAGAAAAGCAGGGGAAAGATGTAAAAGGAGGGATGTCTCGTGAAACTGTCCACGAAGCAATATTGGGGAAGAATAAACGACGCAAGAGGGAAAAAAGATAAAAAAAAAAGGTCAAATCTAAACAAGCGAACGATGTAATAATTCATGAGTCGAGTAGCCATGAAATGCGTGATGTAGATGTTGATTATGCGCGTGCATTCAGCGCCATCAAACAACAGGTCACAGGAAGCAACCTGGAAAAGCAAGCACGACCCCACCGGTAATTACGGAGCATGCAAGCCCACATCCCGCCCTCACAGCGGCCGGCCAGGCACTACTGACTGGTTGTCTCGTCTCGTGCCATCAACTGCCATTTCGCCACGCGTACAACATCTGGCCGTCTACTGGTGGCAGGTGCAACGCTTTTGAGCCAACAACAACAAAGTCGGGTTCGATTTCAGTCTCGGAAGCCATACTATATGTACTGCTCGACACCTTGGGTGGCATTTTTTCTGCGAACAGCTACTTCGGTTGTTGCAATTGGAAGCAGGATGCTGCCGTTGAACCCGTCTTCTCTCACCCTTTTCCAAGTTTAAAGAATTCCCAATATCAGGTCTCGGCTGTCACAGGCTCGTCGTGCCCGCCCGTGCATACTGGCGGTAGGTGAGGTGGAAGAACAAAAAGTGAAAATGGGCGTCAAGGTGACCAAAAGGTCTCCCCCGAGCCCAGCACCAAGCCCAGCACCAAGCCCAGCACCAAGCCCAGCACCGTGGGAGTCTGTCGCTGCACACGAGCAGCTCTTCGTCCTTGTCACTGGGGCTAGCAGGTAACCACGCTCTTCCAAATTCGAATTCCTTGCTGGCTCATCGGCTGACTTGGAGGACATGCTGGCAGTGGAATCGGTCTCAGCACGGTTCAACACCTCATCGACGACTTCCTGAGCTCCCGCTCCCTCAACTCACATCTCATCGCTATCCCTACGACCCGATCTAGCCATCAGTCTCTCGAAACGATCCGAGCGCTGCGCGAATATGCCATCAAAGCAGCACAGAGCTCCGCGGCCCTGGCGTCCCGTGCTGGGCCAGACCACAAGTGGCAGGATGCTGTGGCCAGGATTCACATCTTGAGCTTGATAGTAGATCTGTGCGACCTACGTGCGATCAGAAAGCTCGCACATACGCTTCGTTATGGTACTGTCAGCAACCCCGAGGGCCTGGGCAGCGAGTACCTGCACAATGTCCGGATTCCTCGGCTTGACAGCATTGTTTGCAACGCCGCGTATGGCGGCTGGTCGGGAATGAGCTACCCCCAGGCCGTTTGGTCCTTACTTTTCAAGGGCATCATCCAAACGGCCACTTGGCCAGAATTCAAACTCGCTCTACCGACACGTATTTTGAATGAGCGCCCGAGCTACAACTACGTGAGTTCTTTTTGCTACACCATAGTTCACCTTGATACTGTCCCTGCTACAGTCAACGACGGAACTTGTGCTGACTCTTGACGTGCATTTAAACTCGAACAGCCTGCGAAGCCGCTACTAGGAGAAGTCTTCTGCGCCTGTGTCTTCGGTCACTACATGCTAGGGCATTACCTCCTGCCTCTGCTGAGCAGGCCATCCACCAACGAAGCACCAGGTCGCATCATCTGGTCCAGCAGCGTCGAAGCAGTCAGAAAAGTCTTTGATGTCAACGATATCCAGTGCTTCGCACGACCCGAAGCATACGAGTCGGCAAAACGCCTTATCGACCTCCTCTCCCTTACGTATTCCCTCCCTGCGGCTCGCCCCTACTCGTCTCGGTTCCTCACCATTGACGACGACGACGACGACGAAGCTGCTGCCAAACAGGTCGTCAAACCAAAGCTGTACCTGACTCATCCTGGTGTCGTAGCTAGCACGCTTTTCCCATTGCCCTGGTTCCTCTTTTGGGCCTATAGACTCGCCCTCATTGTATGTCGCTGGCTCGGCTCACCCTGGCACAATGTCGACGGGTACCGCGGCGCCAAGGCCGCTGTATGGGTAGTTCTCCAAGACCAAGAGGCGCTCGATGACGTGGGTGGCGATCGCATAAAATGGGGGAGCAGCACAGATGCAAGTCTGCAAGTTGATGTGAAGAAGACGGAAGTTGAGGATTGGGGCTGGGACGGAAACCCCGAGACGGCCGACATGATTGCCGCTGACACAGCCGTAGGCGTGCTGAGGAAATCTGTTGGACGCAAGATTGGGACCTGCGATGCCACTGCTGAGAGTATCGCTGACTTTGAAGAGGTAGGTGCTCAGTGTTGGCAACAGCTGGACCAGTTGAGAGCGCAGTGGGCCGACATCATAGAAGATTAATGGTAATTCGATAAAATCACAATTGCTATGCAGAGGAGAGGGCTATATAGAATACTAGTAGAATTAGTAATAACTTTGTCAATGGATCTTTACTAGGATCAACGACGACAGGATCTTGCCCCCCCCCCTTTCTCCCTCCAAAACAAGTGCGTGTGCAAACGCATGTGACGTGCATGACGAATCATTTGAATCCTCGTCATGTTCAAGCAACAAGTCGTGCGGCAGAAGACACACGTCTTGTGTCGGAGCGGACACGCTTTAAAATGATCTTGTCCCCGCGGCCGAACAAGCCGAGGAACAGCGGGAGCGGGCAGACGAGCAACGCAACGACGGCCTGGAAGACGAGAGCCCTCTTCATGTTCTGGGGTGGGTTGCCATCATGGCCTGCTGTCAGGGCGTCACTAATGATGACGAAGATGGCGCCGAGAAGCTGGCCGCCCGCCCAGGCAGTGGTGGACGTGACCTCGGGGCTGAGAGGGTGACCAAGTTCAGTGAGGAACTCGAGCGCAATGGGGACCAAGGCGAAAGACGCGGCTCCGAGCACGGCGAGCACGGCGTAGGGGCCGGCGACGTTGCGGGTCTCGGGCATCCAGACAAAGGCGAGGTAGCAGATGCCGATGACGGGCATGAAGAGCTTGAGGGCGAGGAGAAACTTCTTGGTCCGGTCTATGATGGGTGATGTGACGGCGGAGGAGAGTAGACCGACAACGATGAGGATGGCACCTCCGATACCTGCTTCGTCGTCGCTGAATCCGTAGGGGATCATGATCTGATTCAGCAGCGAAGAGATGGAGTTGAAGAAGCCGACATAGACGAAGAAGGGAATGAGGACGAGCCATAATTCGAGCGAGTGCGCGAGAACCTTGAGAGATTCCCTCAAGCTCAGCTTGGGCGTCTCGGCCGCTGGACCGACGGGAGTTGGGGGCGCGGCTGGCACTACAAAAGCGGGAAGAGAGCAGACGGTAGACTGCCATGGCAGAGCGATGACGGGATTAGCGAAACTCTTCAATGGTTGCAAGTTGTGTGAGGCGGATCGATCCCGGGCCTTGTGGAGCGTTCTAACAAACTCGGCGTGCCAAACTTACAATGATGGAGACGTAGAGAACCATGCTCGAAATGTCGGCCGACTGCTTGGCCCAGAGCGGATTGATCAACTGGCCCAGCGCGCCGCCCAGAGGATTCGCCAGGCTTGTCAGGGCGGTGGCGGCAACGCGGCCGCGGTTCGTGAACCACAGGTCGGAGTAGCGAGTAGGGGCCGCCAGGATAAAAGGCTGGGCGAAGCCGATGATGATCTCGCCGGCCATGATGGCGCCGTAGCGGCCGCCGGCCGAGCTGGCGGAGCCCGCATATCGAACCCAGTTGCCGATTATGATGAGGACCGCGGCAATCATAAAGGCCAGCTTCGGGCCGCGGTGCAAGATGGCAATGGTGATTGGGAAAACGGCGACAAAGGCCAGGAAGAAAGCTGTGCTGACCCAGTTGATGGCCGACTTGGAGACGCCGTAATAGGTGGCCGAGAGGTCAGCCACGGGTGCGAAGGTGAGCCACTGAAACAAGTGATGATGGGAGGACATGTTAGCAGATTCAAAAAGGCTGGTTGGAATGTATGGGGTTGTTCTTACATCCCATGAGACGACAACGTTCATGAGCGTGAGGGTGAGAAGACCAATCCATCGTCGCCGATACGTGCGGTACTCTGGTGGTTGCTCATTATCGCTTTTGCTGCTCTCCTGTTCGGCGTCGACAGTTCCATTCGATCCCAGCTTCCTGTACTTGTCCTTGTCCTTGTCCTTGTCGCCGTGGCCGCTCATGATGCGGGGAAGTGAAGATGAGCGGGAGACGAGAAATCAGTGATGAAGAGACGATGGAAGCAGAACGCAACCTGGGACGAGTCCAGAGAAACAAACGACAACGTCAGGATGCATGGGCGCGAGCATGGGCGCGAGCATGAGCAAGTTGCTTGTGCTTGCATGAATTGGCTGGTCCACAACCAACCGGGCGATTCATTGCAAGTTGCAGGGTCGGGTGGAGTTTGTCCTTGCAGATTGTATCCTTGCAACTTGCTTCATCACATCAGAGCGCGCTTCGCTTCTCGCTTCGCTTCTGTGGAGTCGAGGCACAACGCCATCCATCATCCATCCATGCGTCTGTGCTTCACCATCTGCCCATCTGCCCATCTGCCCATCTGCCCATCTGCCCATCTGCCCATCTGCCCGTCTGCCGCCATCTTTTAAAGCACAAGAACGTGGCACCGTGGGCACCAGACGACCCATGCTGGCACATCTTGTAGTGCTTGTTGGGACGACAATTTACTCGTAATCCGTACATACGTACAGTATTACAATCCGACTTGGGACTGTGGCCATGTGAACCCGGGACCGAGAGAGGGGGTTGAGCCGTCCTCCATGCTCATTGGTCGAAATCAGCTACGAGTCGTATGGTGGGTCAGCACGGGATCCGCACCTCGTTCAGGCCACATCCTTCAACAGGCTACTTGTCCTTGTCAATTGTAGCACGTAAAACTGATACATAGTAGCCGCGCCGCGTGAGGCTTGTATGTAGTCGTGTAAAATGAATTGGGGGGTACGCTGGTACACTACTGTCACGACTTCGCTCGGGAAGGAATATGAACCAAGTGATGGCTAGGATTCGCAGTCGCTACTACATGTAGACAGGTGCGTGAAGGTCTTAAACTCGAACTGAACCCGGACTGAAAGGATCTTAAAAATAGCAAGAAACAACCGAAAGTCATGAGAAGAATACCCCCGCTCTGTACCGACGTAAACACGTACATATTACGTGGCCATCTACATGTATGTAGCAGCTAGCTAGCGCCTCCCTATTAGCGAGGCCCGAGATCCTACCGAAGCCCTATTATATAATCGCCTTGTCATGAAGATTTGTGAAGTAATTCAGGGGTTGTACTCTGTACATATGTACATGTACTCCGCACTACCACTCGATTACCTATTTTGGCAAACCAACCCGCTCGCCCGTGGCATCGCCGCCTGGGAGTACAATCAAGAGAAGCTACAAGCTACGGAGTATTCCTTACATATTATTGACAATTCCCCTGCTTCCCGTATTGCGTCCTGGCAACTACCGACCGAGCTCGAGGTACGCGGCACGCGGCATGCAGCAGCATGCAGCTCGCTATCGGCCCTGCGGCTTAATTATTGGTTTTTTTTCTCTGACCTTATCAGGGCAATAATATGTACTCTGCTGAAAGAAAGGTGGCGGCGAAAAGAGAGCACACAGGTGGTGGGACTCCTGACAGAGCAGCCAATGCCTTCTGCAACAACCCGCGCTGAAATGGTATCTGGGATGTGCGTGTATTGGTGTATAAACTACGCGACTAGGGTGTCTGCAAGAAGTCCAAAGCAACGCAATGCACAAGTCCGGGAGTTAAGTGACACCGAGTCGGCTTTCCTGATTCAGCCATGAGCCAAGCTGCGCACTCAAGTAAACTATGGCCATCATTACAGAGTATAGCAATGCTTTTGAGTAACGAGTAGTTCATGCCATCTAGGAGCTTACTCCAAAGCTATACTCTGCCAGTTTTTGCCTTCATATTACCTTCCAAAGCAACGCACTGTGAAAGATACATTTTAGTTTAGAGTGAAGAGATTAAGTCCTTGACAACAGCACCATCGACCATGGCGCCCAACGAAACTTACAGAGGTGGCCAGACGGCTCCTTCATTCAAGTCCACGATGGAGACGTCCACAGACACGGCAACCGATCACAGTGCCCAGTACGCCACCGCCGCGAGCAACAGTGAGACTTGTGAGAGCTCCTCTGTTGTATCCGATGGCTGCCCGAGTGCACCCAGCCGTGGCAGCCTCGCCATCTCGTGGGCACCACCACCAATGGACGCGGAGCCTTTTGACGAGGTTGATGAGTACACGGCCTATCCCAGTCTCCCGGCGTCTGTCATTTATCCAGCGGCGGACACCGAGACTCGGTACGAATTTTCATGGCAGCCGTCCGGCCATCATCCACAAGAGCGAGGCGATGACTGCTGCGCTGTGGTGACATTGGTACATGCTGCTTGGGCACTCATGACGAGCCGAATGACGAGCTCGGAGCGAGTTGTCTTTGACACAATCGACGGCAGGCCGGATCGGCCGGCGGTGAGGCCATTGCGTGTCCTATGCGTCTCTAGTCAGACTGTTGGCGAGTATCTGCAGGCCGTGAGAGCATATGCCAGCTCCGAGGAGGAAAGCTGTGTGGCTTCGCCGGACTGCAAAAGCAAAGTACATCCAACATCGAGCACTCTCATTGCTACAAGGCCCAGCGGCGACGCCAAAAGCAGCAATGGCGCCATCGGAAACGGCCTTGCCAGCCTTGCGGGCTACCCTTTGGTGCTCGACTTGCAGCTGCGAGGATCTCGGCTACAAGCGACAGCCATGTCCGACTCCAGGTGCACCGAGCCGGATTGTGTTCAAGCTTCTCAAACGCCTAGAGTTCTGCATGAGAGGGCTCCATGAAGCGGACTCGGGAACGCGTCTAGCGGAAATCGACCTCATGTCACCGGACGACCTGGAGCAAATATGGAAATGGAACGGCACTCTCCCTGCGGCGGTGGAGCGCTGCATGCACGACATGTTTGAAGATCAAGTCTGTTCGCAGCCACTGGCCCTGGCAGTCGATGCATGGGACGGCCGATTGACCTATAAGGAACTGGATGAGCTCTCCGAGAAACTGGCTGGCCACCTCATAGACGCGGACGTCGGGCCCGAGGCCATCGTTCCGCTATGCTTCGAAAAATCCATGTGGATGCCGGTCGCCATGTTGGGTGTTCTCAAGGCCGGCGGAGCGTTTACCCTTCTGGAGCCCTCGTTTCCAGAGCAGCGCCTAAGAACCATCGTGGAAAAGGTCAACGCGAGCGTGATGATCTCTTCCCCCTCGAATATGTCGCTGAGCTCTAGACTGTTGAAGAGGGTCGTAGAGCTCGACTCTTGCTCCGTAAAATCATTTTCTGCGCATCCAAGTCGTGCTCGGAACGCACAGCCTTCATCGACGGCAATGTTCGCCGTCTTCACTTCCGGGAGCACCGGAGTGCCCAAGGGGGCGATACTCACGCACACAAACTACTCTTCCGCCCTCGCTTATCAACTTCAGCGACTCGGTTTCACCAAGGATTCTAGAGTATTTGACTTTGCCTCCTACGCCTTTGACGTCTCCGTTCATAACGTGTTTGCGACTCTCACATCAGGAGCGTGCTTGTGCATTCCCTCCGATGAAGACCGCCACAACAACATCTCCAAGGTCATGGCCGACATGCGCGTCACGATTGCCCATTTAACACCCTCAGTCACGCGACTGATAGACCCAGATTCACAACCCGTCCTCAAGACGATGGTGTTTACCGGCGAGCCTCTGTCTGTGGACGATGCTACCCGATGGTGGGGAAAGGTCGACGTCGTCAACGAATATGGGCCTGCAGAGTGCACCATCAACACTGTCAACAGCCGACCTATCAGTCCTGAAGCCGCTGCGAACATAGGGCTGCCGGTTGGAGTGGCCGCTTGGATTACAGACCCGGAAAATGATCAAGTACTCGTTCCAATCGGCTGTGTTGGGGAACTGCTTGTGGAAGGTGCGCTAGTCGGGCGTGGATACATTGGCGACCCCATCAAGACCGCCGCTTCGTTCATCGAAGATCCCAAGTGGCTGTTGCGCGGTGTTTCCGGCCACCCGGGTCGGAAAGGTCGGCTGTACAAGACCGGAGACCTCGTCCGATACTGTGCAGATGGAAGTCTTAGCTACTCGGGCCGGAAGGACGCCCAGGTGAAGATCCGCGGCCAGAGAGTGCATCTCGGCGACGTCGAGCATTGGACCCAAGTCTGCATGCCTGAAGCGCAGCGAGTTTTTGCTGAAGTTATAGAACCTCGAGCCACCAGCCCAGTTCCAACTTTGGCTGTGTTCGCACAGTCCCCGGAGATGGGCGAGAAGACGGCAACAAATGAAGGCTCCGTCCAGATACGGGCGGTACGAGCTGATGTACAGGCCAAGCTGTCTCAGCATCTGCCCTCGTACATGGTTCCCACGGTGTCTTTCTGGATGGAAACGCTGCCTATGACGCCAACCGGCAAGATGGACCGAAGGATGCTGCGAAAAATAGGCTCCTCGTTCTCCGCCGAGCAGCTCGCCGAAGCCAGGGCGGGCCGCCGGGATGGCCCAAAAAGGCAACCGACTTGCGAGATGGAAGAGCGCATGAGAAACATCTGGGCCCGCGTATTGGGCATGTTGCCGCAGGAAATTCATCTGGAAAGCAACTTCTTCCACCTCGGTGGCGATTCTATTGCATCGATGAGAGCTGTTGCGTATGCCCGCAGGCTTGGAATCCAGGTTACGGTTGCGCATGTATTCCAGCATCCGTCTCTCCACGATTTGGCCAAGAATTGCTCCCAAACTCTTGCAAGGTCTCCAGAATACATCCCCGCGTTCAGCCTCTTGGGCCCCAATTTCAATCACGCCTTGTTCGCCCAGGACATGTATACCCGGTACGCCCTGAACCCGATGACAATCCAAGACGCATATCCCTGCACGCGGCTCCAGGAGGGCCTCATGTTCTTGACCTCCAAGCGACCTGGAGACTACATTGAGCAGAATGTCCTCGAGCTGGCTCGGGACTTATCACTGGAGGGCTTGCGCAATGCATGGGAGCAGGCAGTCAAGGCCATGCCGATTCTACGAACCCGGATTGCACAGCATAACCATTTTGGCCTGGTACAGCTGGTCCTGGACGATAGAGCTGACTGGGATGAAGCAAAAGGGCTAGAAAAATATCTCGCCGCCGACAGAAAGCGCTCCATGGGGCTGGGAGAGCCACTGTCGCGCTTTGCGTTAGTCAGAGACGAGGAGGGTACGTGCAAGTGGTTGGTGTGGACAGTCCATCACGCCATTTATGATGGCTGGTCCATTCGTCTCGTCACTGATGCTGTCGCCGAGGCATATGGGGGACAGAGCATTCCCCAAGGACCGCAGTTCCAGGCTTTCATAAAGTACGTCCAGGACCAAGATGAGAGAGCGGCAATGAACTACTGGCAACGAAACCTGCAAGGCTTCGACTCAGCTCCTTTCCCACCAAATGTGCCGTCGGTCGTGGAGCCTGTCGCAGACGCGGCTGTTGTGCACAGCTTTGCCACTCCAAGTGGTGACCACGGATGCATCACAACATCCATGCTCATCAGGGCGGCGTGGGCCTTGGTCGTCGGACGAATGGCCAACTCGAATGATGTCGTCTTCGGCTCTACCCTCCACGGTCGCAATGCGGCCGTGACCGGCCTAGATGAAATGGTGGCCCCGACAATTGCGACAGTCCCAGTGCGCGTGAGGTTCTGCAGCACCCAGTACGTGTCCAGCTATCTCCAGGCCATCACACAGGAAGCCGCCGAGATGATGCCCTACGAGCAGACGGGTTTGCAGAGGATCGCCGCCTTGACTTCTGACGCAGAGAAGGCCTGCAAGTTCCAGACCCATGTCGTCATTCAACCCGAGGATTGCATCCCGGGCAGAAGCCTTCTAGGCCAGTGGCGGAGCGACAGCCAGGACCAGTGGTTCAGCACGTATGCGTTGACGATTGAAGTATGGCTGCGGTCGGATGGCATCTTGGCCTCAGCCATGTTTGACTCGAGGACGATTCAGTCGTGGGTGGTGAAAGGCATGCTGCAGCGACTGGAGTGGACTATGCATCAGCTCCACCATGCCACAAGTTCACAGATCTTGGGCGAAATCAACGTGTCGTCGGCAGAAGACTTGGAACAGATTTGGCAGTGGAACGAGAAAGTTCCTGAACCAGTGAATCGATGTATCCACGACCTACTCGCCGACCAAGTCCAAGCCCGGCCAGACAGTCCTGCCATTTGCGCATGGGATGGGGAGCTGACGTACCGCAAGCTGGAGGAACTTTCGACCAAGTTGTCACACTCACTACTGCAGCTTGGTGCTGGCTTCCATAAAGGTCTGGTGCCTCTTTGTTTTGACAAGTCCATGTGGACAGCGGTGGCCATCCTTGGCGTCCTCAAGGCCGGTGTCGGCTTTATACTCCTTGATCCACATCTTCCAGAGCAGAGGATGCGAGACATTGTCGATCAAATCGGAAGCAAAGTCATCGTAACTTGTCCCACCAGAGAGATGCTGTGCTCGCGGCTGGCAGAAGCGACGGTCGCCATTAGCTGGGACTACTTTTCTGGCCAGCTTGATTGGACGCAGCAAGAGCTTCCATCTGTCAGTCCGTCATCAATCGCATACGTCGTCTTCACCTCTGGAAGTACAGGAACACCAAAAGGCGTCGTGGTAACGCACGCAAACACCGTCTCTGCTCAGCACCATCAACTCGAGCCCATGGGACACACACCGGAATCAAGGCTGTTCGACTTTGCCTCGTACAGTTTTGACGTCTCCATCAGCAACATCATTTCTATGCTGGCATGCGGTGGTTGTCTTTGCGTCCCCAGCGACAGTGACCGCACAGATGACATCGAGAAGAGTATCGTGTCTCTACGCGTGAATGCGCTTGACCTGACGCCGTCTACCTTGCACCTTCTTTCTCCAGAGAGACTCCCCGCGGTGCGTCAGCTGACATTGGGCGGCGAGCCTCTACGCGAGGCGGACGTTGAGAAGTGGTGTGGCAAAACACGTATATGTAACGCATATGGGCCGAGCGAGTGCACACCGACCGCCACCATCAACGCGAATCCGATGGAACCTCAAATGGCGACACACATTGGGAAAGGTGCAGGCGTTGTGACGTGGATCGTTGATGCTGACGACCATGACGAGCTGCTGCCACCGGGGTGTACTGGCGAGCTGCTTCTAGAGGGACCTCTTATCGGTCGAGGCTATTTCAACGACTCAGCCAAGACAGCAGCAGCGTTTATTGAAGACCCTAAGTGGTTGTTGAGGGGACCCATCTCTCACCCCGGCCGGCAAGGCAGACTGTACAAGACCGGCGACTTGGTCAAGTACAACCGTGACGGCTCTCTTGCGTTTGTCGGCCGCAAAGACAATCAAGTCAAGGTGAGAGGGCAGCGTGTCGAGCCAGGAGAAATCGAAGCGGTTCTGCGGAGCCACGAGAGCGTGGACGGCGCTGTGGTTGTCTTTCACCGTCTGACTGACCAGGAGCTGTGGCTTGCTGCGTTTGTCACTACGCGCGAGGACGATGGCAAAATACGACAGAGCCAATCACCTGCTCACGACAAGACACAATTAAAGCAGAAAAGGATTCAGGCCTGGGAAGAAGATTTCGACGGCGAAACGTATCTGGCCATCGGCGCCACCGAGGCCGAAAACATCGGACGGGACTTCATCGGGTGGTCGTCCATGTACGATGGAAGTGAGATAAACAAAGTTGAGATGAACGAATGGCTGGACGACACCATTGCTACCATATTGAACGGCGGGCCCGCTGGCCATGTTTTCGAAATCGGGTCCGGGTCGGGCATGATGCTCTTCAATTTAGCCAACCACGGCCTGAAGAGCTACATAGGCGTGGATCCGGCCATGCGAGCTGTCGACTTTACAATCAAAGCCGCCAAGTCCATCCCGGATCTTGCAGACAAGGTCAACGTGTTCAAGGGCACAGCCGAGGATATCGTGAACCTCGACATGCCCATCCACTCCGAACTTGCCGTCATGAATTCCGTCGTCCAGTACTTCCCAAGCCAAGACTATCTCTTCAACATAATCCAGCATCTGGCCAGCTTGGGAAACATCAAGACCATCTTTCTAGGTGACATCCGCTCTCATGCGCTTCACAAGGAGTTCATGGCAAGGCGTGCTCTGCACATTGCCGGGAAAGACGCATCTCGGGAAGAGTTCGGTGGGATCATGGAGAACCTCCTCAAAGGCGAGCCAGAGCTGCTTCTAGATCCTGGGTTTTTCACCAGTTTGCCCCACCGCATACATGGCGTGACACATGTCGAGATCTTACCCAAGAGGATGAAGGCCACCAACGAGCTCAGCAGCTACCGCTACGCAGCGGTGTTGCATGTCAATTCCCATGGAGAGCAGGCGAAAGATGGCCTCGCTCAGGATATTGGTGCGGACGAGTGGGTTGACTACGTGTCCAACGGTCTCGACCGTCAGGCCGTATCGGGCCTCTTGGGCACCGCATCCAGAGTGGCCATAAGCAACATCCCCTACAGCAAGACAATCTACGAAAGAGAAATTGTCAATGCTGTCGAGGCGTCCAAGAAGGTTCCCGAGTCGGAGTGCGAGAGTGCATGGCTCGCAGCCGCTCTTCAGGCATCGCAGGAACACTCATCGCTCTGTGCTTTTGATCTCGCCGAGCTTGCGCAGCTGGCGGGCTACAGAGTCGAATGCAGCTGGGCTCGACAGTACTCACAACGCGGTGGGTTGGACGCGGTCTTCTACCGCGGCGGGAGTGGCACAGACAGTGAGAGGAGGACCTTGTTCCGATTTCCCACTGATCATGAAGGCCGGCCCTGCCATGTGCTCAGCACAAACCCGCTGGAACAGCAGCGCGAGAGCAAAATGCGCCGAGAACTTGAGCAACTGCTACGATCCAAGCTGCCTTCTTACATGGTGCCGCAATCGATCAGGATCTTGGACAAAATGCCGGTCAACCACAGCGGCAAAATCGATCGCTCCATGTTGTCTGAGAGCCTGCGGCAAAAGGCACCGCCGACGGCAAGGAAGCGACTGCCATCAACGGCACCGGAGAGGGCGATGCAGCAGATCTGGTCAAAGGTCCTGAATATCGAGTCGAGTCAGATTGGTCTGGACGATGGATTCATCAAACTGGGTGGTAACTCGCTCAGCGCCATGAAGGTAGTCAGCATGGCCCGGGAGGAAGGCATCAGGCTGGAGGTGGCCGACATGTTCCGTCACTCCACAACCAGCATTGCCCACTTGCTTCAGGCAGCAGCTGCGGGCGTTTCTGAATCAGAAGCTGCTTTGCAAGGTGTCTTTTCGGATCGTCTTCTGTCGGACCTTGCCCGATGCGATTGCACCATCGCCATGGCGCAGTCTGAGGCTGCTAATAAGCGTTTGAGTGCGACATCGCACGGGGGTATTCGTGATACTCGGCTCACCGCTGTGCTAACGGGAGCCAACGGCTTCATTGGCACCCAGATTCTCCGCCAGCTTCTCGATCATGGCCGCTTCAGTCGTGTGATTGCTATTGTCAGGGGTACTTCTGCAAGCCAGGCCAGACAGCGAGTTATCGACGCTGCGAAAAACGCTCAGTGGTGGTCCGAGTTTTATAGCAGCGAGCTCGAGGTATGGCGCGGAGACTTGGCGCTGCCGAGACTGGGTCTCGAAAAAGAAAACTGGAACACCCTTGCAGATGGTAATACTGTGGATGTTTTCATACACAACGGGGCGTCGGTGCATTTCATGAAGAGCTACTCTGCTCTCCAGGCGGCCAACGTCGAGTCAACCGCCCAGGTCCTTCGCGTGGCTGCTGAGAACCCCTCCATGAGAGTTGTTTACGTTTCTAGTGCGCGATGCTGCGACCCTGAGCTCGAGCGCGACGAGCACGTGGCAAAGGCGCTCGCCGACAGCCCCAACGGCTACACCGCGACCAAGTTTATCGCCGAGGCCCTGGTTAAGCGTGCTGCGGCGCGAGGTCTAGGCAGACGAGATCAGTTCGCAGTTGTCAGCCCTGGTCTCGTCGTGGGCACACCGACAGAAGGTGTCGCGAATGCTGACGACTGGCTGTGGAGGATGGCCGCCGCCTGTATCCGGGTAGGCGTCATCAATGGCGAGGAGTCCGACAATTGGATCCCCATAGCCGATGCCGCTGCCACGGCGACGACTGTCATAGAAACTTCATTGGGGCGTTCATCAGGCGTTGTGACCCAAGTCAAAGGCGGGCTCACCATGGGCGAGTTTTGGCAGACTCTACGCGCGACAGGGTACGCCCTGAGGAGCAAAGACTCGAGCACGTGGATGGCGGCAATTCGCCAGGATGTAGAGAAAAACAGAGACACACATCCGCTCGGAGCGCTGTCAGATATGCTCCAAGATCTGGCTGATACCGCCAGGTCTCAATGGGCAGACAGTTGGCGGACTGGTGGCCTTTCGTCTCCTGCCAGGCTTAAGTTGGCACTGGTGAAGAGCGCGGGATTCTTGAGCAAGGTTGGCTTCTTGCCCTTGCCAGATGGCAACGACGAAACTGCGCAGGCAAGAGAAAACCTGCGTGCTTTCACAAGATCTGGAGGCTAGGTGGGACATCCAAGTGAAGTAGGGAAGTAGGACCCATGATAGTGTGTGTGAACAGGGATGGAGTAATGGTGAGAGTCGAAAGGGTGCGAAGCGCAGTAGTGTGACTCCGTGCGAAATACAGTTCTTGTGAAGAGAGACACTGTGCAGCCCAATGGTCTGGAGACGACCGTGGTGGCTCAAACTGTACCAAGATGGCTCGTAGGACCGACCCTTCATTCGCGCGGCCCTCTCGGCGCATCGTGTCGAAACGGATGTAGTGAAGATCAAACATTTGCTACTCTATTTGCGTATCTCTGGCCCGAGAGCTGCGTTCTCATATTGGAACTTTCTCGAGTACGTGGACACTCCCATGATGCGTCAAGATATCAATACATACACTCACGGACGGCATCCTCAGGAATCGTTATGCTCTCTTGGATGCTCTCGTCCCCTGTAGCACATATCCACTTATGGGAAACGGCTGGAACTTCTACTACTATCACCATGTTAAGCATCGTCACTTGGAGAACAATTGTGCGGATGTGTCACGCGCCTAACGTGCTTGACCACGGTAGATGGCTGGTTGATTCCAACTACTGGCTGGAGTGACTATTCCAGAGGTAAGCACGGGGCTGGAGAGGCATCTCGTGGCTATCAGGGAAAGCGAAGTGTTCCCTGATTGAAGCATTCTGTGATGCGGAGCTCAGGGGAGGCAGGGGGCTTTGCATAGCAGCTTCCCGCTTTCCCTCTATTCAAATAAGAATAGATTCACCCCATCTGCGTAGACATGACGAGAAGGCCAGTCAACGTGGGCGTCCAAGTTGGGCGTGCCCATCGCTGTGTATCCATTTCATAGGTGTTTGAACATGAACTTTGCGTGCATGACATGACTAGGGGAATAAGAAACGGGAAAAGGCGTGTAAGGAAGAGAGAAAATCTATTCTTGGCGCTGCAGCATTGATGATACAGACAAAATTTCACCATCCTGCAAGGCAAGTCGGACTCTTTTCACAAGTCCGCCCACCAACCCAGTCGTGGCAGATGATACATGGACGCGTTTTCCCACGAAAACACCACTCCGTCAAATAAGCCCCCCCCCCCGAAACAACATTTTCTTTTGCTTCTTCATTCCTTTGTCAAGTCTTTGCTCTTTGCTCTTCTACGTTTCGGTTCCTCGTTAGTCACCGTGGTAAGAAAAAGCAAATTCGCCGATACGGGCGGCCAAGCTTCGACGAATCCAAGTAGTAGCCGTTGAACGCATGACGCAGAAAATTTATCGCAGCTTGGACCAAAGCTTAGGCGCGGCGCAGGAGGTAGCGCAGTGGGCGAGGTGGAAGACTGCAGGACACAAGTTAGTTGCATTTGGAACATAGGGATAATTGGAGTGCGAAGGGGGTCCAATTCGTTCACATCAAACAGAAACACCGATTGAATGAGACAAACAATTGGGTGAGCCAGCTTGGTGGGGTCTTTGAGGAAATCTGGATCAAAAACGTACACTCCTCGACGCAGTCCTCCTTGGCCTCGCCCTCACTCTCCTGCTGCTGGACGCGCTCAACGCACTCATCAAAGTGGTGCTTGGCGGGAGCGCATTGAGCAGAGTTCTTGCACTCTGTATGGTTCAACAAATCAGTCAGGAGAAAGCGCCAGTGGGTATACGCAAACAATTGACGTGGTGGGCAAAAAGACGTAGATCCCCTCTCGCGAATGGCCGAGAACCATGACGTCCTTGACCAAACGCTCTCGGATCGATTACCAATGGTAGGCAATTGTTACGAACCTTCCTCGAGAGTTTCTTTAGGGTCGACAATCTCTTCCTCCTCCTCTTCCTCCTCCTCCTCCTCCTCTTCCTCATCGTCTTCCTCGTCAGCGTCTCCAGTGGCTTCCTCATCCTTGGACTCCTCGGTTGACTCCTCGGTAGCGTCTCCGTCCTTGGACTCGGTATCAGCGGCCGGCTCCTCCTGCCAAGGTTATTCTGTTAGAAATTGTTTTCCGAAGTCGTGTATAGGCATCAGTGTGGTGCCGCACCGGTTAGCGGTGTCGACGGCCTAGGAACATCGTGCATCAAGGGGAAGGACAAAGATGGAATCCCTTACCTTGGACTCCTCAGCCGGGGCCTCAGCCTCAACAACACTCCATGGCGTCACGGCCTCGACAATCTCGGAAAAGGCGTCCCAGATACCCATCGTGACGGTTCGGTGGATCACAACGGAAAGGGTTGTAGGTGATGTGTGGTTTGCGGTGGTCTGACCAAGATCATGCGAGGTCGGTCGGGTCAAAGTCGAAAACCGATCCGGAATTGGCGCACATTGATTGGTGGATTGAACCCGCTGGGAACTGAACAGATCACGTGCAGAATCACATGCACACTAGATTTGAGGCCATTGCCGTCCGTCACTTATTCGCGACGTACATATTATGATCACTACAGTACCGCGCCCGAGGTACCCAACACAGATGTCTATTCAGCCATTGCATTGACAGTCCTGATGACGACTACGCCGCCATGCTCTTGACTATTCCAGCTCCCCAATTGGCATGTTTCGGAAATGGAAAGTAGAGCAAATGACTAGAAAGAGAAAGAAAAATACATGACAGAGTAGAGAAATGAAAAGGATACGACGACTTAAAAGGACCGTAAACAATAATGCCGACCCAAGCCCACTGCGGTGGACAATTTTTGGCTACCAGCGCCGCAGAAGCCACGGACTGGCCAATATGAATGCCGTGAAACTTATGGTCTCTATAACACATTCGTGACTGTATGAACTGTTCGAGGCCAACTTCTTTTCATGGTAAATTTGAACAGGAACGAAATGCACCTGTCCGAGTTCTCATTACTCAGAAAAAAAATGACCATCCGAGAAATCAAGAACCTGCTTCACCGCGAACATGGTCTTCAAGTCGCATGCTCAATTGTTGCGCCTGTGCTTCGTCATAATTGGGCGGTGGTTCGTCGGGTGCGCGACAACTAGGCGAAATGCTTGATCCATTATTCCCTGGAACATCCAAAGAACTTGCTGCCTCAATTGGCTGATTTCCGGAGGCTTCGTATGCGGGTAAGGGCTCGTCAGGAATATCCGATCCAGAACCCATCTCCCTTCGCATTTCCTGGTACTGGAACAGCCTCTCTCGTAGTCTAATATACGTTTCATTAAACTCCATCATTCCTCCATCAGAAAATGTAAATTTGACTTCTATCCTTGGCAAGTCAGGCGGGATCCCCCCTCCAGAAACGGGGATACAGTCCGACTTCCAGACCCAACCCCACCACATGGATGATGATGTGCTTGAATCTTGAAGTTTGAGAATTGGGGCGCTGAAAGATTCGAATCTCGGCTCTTGTGTGGGTTTAGCGGGCAGATACACAATCTGAATCAAGTCGCGGCAAACTTAGCGGACGTGGCGTTGTAGCTTGTACACACTTGAACGACTCACTCTTTTGTTTGTGAGAAATAGCGTCCCCTTATCGCTTTTACACTGGAAAGGAGGGCATCGGGCCTTCAGCTCCTGGGGCACAGATAACTCGCAGGATATTCTTGAATCGAGCTTGAGGAGAATTCGCTCGTTTCCCAACTTAACAAACCCTCCCTGGTTAAGCATGACCCAGCTAGCAGTAGAGTCATGGTTAGTGGGCCGTCTGGGACGCGGTGGACTGGTGATCAGATAGTCAAGCGGATTTTCCATGGTGAGAATGCCGCGGTGCATCTATCCATGGAGCCAGGTGGGGGAGTGATGGAGATGGCTAGATGCCTTCATGCATATATATGAGGATATGTATATATTCCTGGGATGAAAAAGTGAATGGCAAGTGCGCCGACCGATGATGGGGAGAATCGAGCGAGTGGTAGATAGTTCAACACATGATGTTGGCTGAGTCGGCTGAGGCAAGGGCCAAGAAGTAGACATCAATAAACACATGCAAAACGTGAAAGGGCAGGCAAGAATAGTGTAAGGGCCAATGACGAGGATGACGGTGAGGCGAGGGGTGTAGCGGGAGTGAGTCGAGACAAGTGAGAGGGACTCGAGAGAAAGAGACCGGTCCTTTGACGCTGAATGCTGAGAGACTTACTTTATCGACATTGTCACCGACAGGGTTCGGACGACCCTAGCAACATGCGCAGTTCGTCTCGAGATTCGTGGGCTGCACTTGGAGTAGTGCCCAGACGGGCATCGCCTTGCAGGCAAATGGATGGCACTCGGTTCTGTGTGGTATTTTGCTCTCTCCTGGTGGAGTGTGGCGCAGGCCGGCGTGGGCTTGGGCGTGGGCGTTGGTTGCGCTGGGAGCGGGATGAGGCAGGATGAGATATGAGATAATGGATAATGGGGCGGCTGGGCAAGGCAAAGACCTCTTGAGGGTGAATCGTGATGAAGCAAAAGAATTAACGGCCAGACAAATCAGGTCAACAAGTCAGTGGCAAATACGGACTATACAAACGCAAAGAGGGGACCTTTTCAAAGAAGTGGGGTACTGCGGGTGCGTCACGCTTGTGAGTGGTGTGAGGCTTTTAAATTTCGAGGCCAAAAGTTGGAAAGTGGAAAGCTCTTGCAAGCTGTCGGACGAGTTCTTGCTGGCTTGTCTGGGATCGAATTGATCACTTCTTCACTTGATTTATCCAGCAGAAGCTCATGGCTCCTCCACGCCAGCTTAGTTGGTACATGAGGTTATGCGCCGACAAAGAGTCAAACGTGACCCGAGACATGATACCAATTCAGGATGATGACATGACACGACTTGACACGACTCATTTGGCCTGCGCCATGCCAGCGCTTCCACTTTTTCACATGTCTTCTTCTCAATCAACCACCCGTCAACGGCTGCGTGGGGATAGATAAGCCATCTATCTACTTCCGTACGGGTGGCATGAGAGGAAGTAATACCGGGCACCAACGCCCGGCGTATCGGGCGGAAACTTTGTGACGGGCAGGAACAAGTTCTTGATTCGTCGAGGGGGCTCCCGATAACAGGAAGAACAACAGAACAATGAGCAAAAAATAAAACATACAACACTAGGTATTCGCTGATCGTCACCGACTCAACTACTAATCTAGCGCTCGCCAGATTATCTAGCGGAGATCGGACGGGATCCAGATTTGGCTGGCGGCTATGGTCGTATGTACCAGCCGATCACATAATTTGGGCTATAATTGGGAAGGCACCAGCAAGGCACCTCGGCTCGGCCTTCGGGTCGACAACTAAAGCCACCAAACGCCATCCATCACACTTCACGAGCCGCGAACCGCGAACCGCCAATTAGGACACAGACGGAGATGGTGTGGAAAAAAAGAAATTGAAAACTAAAAATCAAAGAAACAAGAAACAAGAAAGAAATGAGTACGGTTCGCATGCGAATCATTCCCTGGATACGCAAGCCTCGTCTTCGACTCCAATCCAATTGTCCCCGCCAACAAACCACGTCACAAGCCATGTCGACGGCGGCGAGGCTGCCACAAGCCACCATGGCCAAACTCCAGCAATACACAGCCTGCGATATCTCAGACGCCCTCCTCAAGCTCAAGGTCCCCGGAGCAGGCTACCTCGCGGACCTCGCCCCCTACAGCAGCAAGCCCTCCAGCTCCAGCTCCAGCGACGACGCAACCTCGCCGACCACGACGACCATCGCGCCGGTGTCCACGATCCTGTTCGCCGCCAAAGGCGAGACCCCGGCCGCCCCGGCTCCCAACGTGCCAAAGGACACTCACTGGGCCGATGTCTCGGAACCCGGTACCTTTGTGGTCATGAAGCAAGCCCCCGGCCAGACCAACGCCATCTGCGGCGGCATCATGGCGCTGCGCATGAAGATGCGACGAGTCGAGGGCATCATTGTCGCCGGCCGGGTCAGAGACGTGCAGGAACTGAGGAGCCTCCAGCTGCCGGTGGGTGAACGAACCTCCCCCCCCCCTGCTTTCTTTCTTTTCTTCCGTCCAACTAAACCAGAATGGTGACAGATTCTCGCTCTCGGCCAGTCAACCGTTGGATCGGGAGGGGGCAGCATCCCCTGGGCCCTCCAAGTGCCCCTCGACATCAACGGAGTCAACGTCTCCCCCGGCGACATCGCCTTCCAGGACCCCGCCAACGGCGTCGTCGTCATCCCCCGGGACAAGGTCGACCAGGTTCTGGAAATGCTGCCCAGGTTGACCTCGGCAGACGAAAAGGTCAAGGAGGATGTGCTCAAGGGCATGTCGGTATATGATGCCTTCCAACTCCACCGGTAGCGTAGGTTAGGTAAGATGGGCTAGATAACAACTGGCGCAAATGGCTCACGCACATGCAAGGGCCACGCGCTGCTAGACCAGACCGACTTTTCCCCCTTCTTCGTCAGACTCACTAGCCGAAATGAAAAATGACAGTGAACGATGCTGTATGTGTATGAACGCGAGCAAGACAGAAGACAGTGTTTTTTTCACAAAGGGCTAGACTAGAGTCACTTGGACTACTGCATGTTGGTCCGAGGTCGCTTTTCGGCACCAACATGCAGAAATGGCACATGCAATTCTGCGCTGCCATTGACATGGAGATGAATTCATCCGTCAATGACTCAAGTCGAGAAACATGTACATGTATAAGAGCCCATGTCTCATTATGTCATCAATTCATTCATATAACCAATGCAATCATACCCCTGCAGTCCCTACTGGCAATCCTATATTATCGACAATGGAGAAGAAAAGAAGAATGTCTCCCAAAATGCAACCTTATTGACCCAATGAATGGAATAGGAAAGGGAGAGAAAAAAGAACCCCTTCATGATGAAAATATGTGACGTCATGTGACGTGACGTGCACAAGCACAAGAGAGTGAGTGACTGGTCCTCAAATTCACGTCTGCTCCGTTCCGAAACGAAAATGAAAATTGCACTGCGGCACTACAGTGCTCTCTCTCCGTACACCGAGCCATGTGCTGTCCTTCCTTTCTTCTGTGGCCATTGTAGTTGGTCATGTATCTATATACTCATCGTCATGATGCCAAGACGGCCAACGCCATCACCATCACAGCCATGCATCTTTGGCGCCAGGCTGCTGATCAAGGCCAAAGTCGAGCTTGGGCATGTCCAACTTGGGCGCAGGCTCAACCTTGGGCTTCTGACCAGCTCCTGGTTTCTGGGGAGATCTTGGCTGGGGGGCAGGCCCGAACCGAACGTCTCTGACGTCCCAGCCGTCTTCAGCAGCTGCGGCAACCCAGGTTCGCAATGCAACGTGTACGCTGCCGTAAAACTTCTCCTTGCAGATGCGGAGGCTGCCGCCCAGACATCGCTCCCAGCCCGAGATGCGAAACTCTGCTCGTAGCTTGTTGCGTTCCAGGGACGTGGCTGCGCACGCAATGATGGCGTTCATCAGGTCGAGGTGGGAAGCGAGATAGTTTGTTGCGTCCCATTCGACACCGCCGACATATGGTGCAGCAGGAACCGGCGGACGCTCTCGGGGGAAATGGCGAAGCATGTATCCAAAAGGTCCATTCGTGTCATCATCGTTGGAGCATCGACCGTCCTGACCAGTGAGGCCGGGCTGGGCCGTCTTATCGCTGGGCAGTGAGACAACGTTCAGGTTGTGCAGGAAGATCCAAAAGACTTCCTTGGTCACTGAGACAACTTCCTTGCACCACACGCGGTACGGTCGCTCCTGTCTCATCTCGAGAACAAACGGAAGAGGTCGCTCGTCTTCTTTACTGGGCTTGTCGCGAAGATGGCCCAAGACATTCTTGGCCCGTATCATTTGTTCCACGGGGGCGGCGGACTCGATGTAGGTAAGGAGAACCGATGTGATGATGTTGCGCGTCGTGAACTCGCTCGGGCCCTTCTTTTCTGGGTCAAAAAGCAAGTGCAGGAGCTTGGGAAACAAGTCTGCTTGAACACACTCAAGATATTCCATCGCCTTGGCCGTTGTTGTGAGACCTTTGAGGCAGAGCAGATTTTCGTGCAGCAAGGCATCTTCATGCTCCTCTCTAGACACACAAGAGTTAGTCTCAAACTTGATGGAAGCATTTCGTCTGGTTCGCATGGGGCATACCTCCACTCGACCTCCATGATTCGGTTGAGCAAACTAACAATTTCGTGCATGCCGCCCTGTTGAATAAAGTCTTCGATCCAAGCGACAGTCTCATTTCGAAGCAAGAGTCGCAGCTTGTGTAGCTTACCCACCTCGACAAGTTCCGGCTGCTGGACTTTTCTCAGATACGCAACGTAATCGGATGGGCCTTGCTGAGTTTTCATCTTGGACAAGAACCCTGCCCCTACCGACTGGCCAGAGGAGGAGAGATGGGATTCGGAAGCAATGCTGTCCGTCGACCTGCTTCGAAAATGCCGACCCAGAGTGCCTTCTCCCTTGGGCTTCTTCGTCGGCGAGCTGGATTCTTTCTTACCCCGTGAAAAAGTGAAGCTTCTTCCACGACTGCGCTTCGGTCGCTCATCCTCGGCATTGGGACTGTTTCCGCTGCTGCTCACAACCCGATCGTTGCTAACCATTCTGCTTGCTGTGCCAGTAGCACTGGACCGTTCCACCTTTGCGGCTTGCATTTCAGCATAGTCCTGTCGAATGAACTCCAGCTTGATTGTGTCATTCAGATTGCGCATCTTGTATCGCTGATTCTCGGGGATGTTTCGGCGATCCAAGAGAGCCTCGAGTTGTTGATTGATGTCCTCGGGCTCTATCTGCAGCTCCGCAATCTCATTCGTGGGGCTCGATACGGTCGTTTTCGAACGGGCATGACCAAAACCGCTGAGGAACTTGTTGCGGCGTGTTTGGTCGGGCAACACGGACACTGGCCTGGCAGCACAGCCTTGCGTCTTGGAAGGTGACGAGGATTGAGCACGATCAAGCTGTGGTCTGGGAGCTTGCATTGACTTTGGCCGGTCTTGAGCCACTTTGGTTGACATGGGCTCCGAATCATGTCCCTGCTGCGACGCAGTTGTTCTTTCCGAGGCGAATTGAGAAAAGATGGGTGGTGGTGGCCTCTCAGAGCTGGGCGTGCCACTGGGAGTCACGTTCTCTTTGTCTTTGGCTCGATTTTCATCATCGGTCGCCGTTTTGTACAGATTCCGGAGCGATTTGGGACGAGATAGTAACCCAGCCAGGTTCGTGCCGGACTTTGTTTTCTTCGGCTTCTTGGGCGACACATCTCGAGATTCAGTCGTTCGTGAAGACCCCTTGTCGCCGCCACCGGACCGAAAGGGAAGCTTGCCCAATACAGATTTCGTCGGTGAACGTGCACTATTTCGAGCCGTGTCATCCCGGCCTTCATCGCCAGCCCTGCTGGGAGACCGAGGAGCGGATCCCAGGTGATTCTGCGGCAGCTCGCCGAGAGCACCCGGATTGCTCCTGACGAATTGTCCTACCATGTTGTCTTGCTGCCAGGTCTGCTGGCTGTCGACTGACGCTGCTGCAGAAGGGCTGCCAAAGCTGGCAGGAGGTTGTTGACGGTGAAGAAACGGGATGAGCGGAGAAGAGCTGGGGAGATCTTTGCTATATGCTTCAATATTCCGGCCTTTTCTCCCCGTTGTCACCACGTTATCACCACGTTATCACCACAAGCCACTCGAGGGAGCGTCTGTGGAAATGGGCTGCTGCGATGACGACGACCTGGGCCCCGCTTGGGTAGCAGAACAAGTAGAGCAGATATTACCAAACACGAAGCAAAAAAGATGAAGCGAGAAGAAGAAGAGGCTGCGAAAAGAGGCACCATGCGGCGTGCACACCAAGTGGTATTATAATAGCAGGATTGATGAACAGAACGGCGGCATCGTTCATAGGACAAGGGTTTCAAACGGCTCCCGTTGCCTAGCTGAGGCTAGCTTGGCGGGTATTGCTATTGTTTACTAGAGGGCGTTGTTGCTGTGACAACGGCCCGTGTGGCTTATCTTATCGCGGCCAATTATGGCCCTCTGCAAACCCAAGCTACCCGGTACATGGCTTCCAGATCAGAACATCGTCGCACTTATTACATACACATCTCGAGAAGGCACAGAAACAATCCAAGTAACGTGCTCTTTTCACATCTTAGAAAATGACGAAAACTCCTAATCATTCAAACATGCCACCTCATCCAAACGCCAAACTGGATCATACCATGTAGAAACTTTCCCATGTCATTTATCCATATAATTTATCCAATGCAATTTCCTCACCATGCTCCGTCTTCCCCCTTCAATATTCCTTCACCCCTGGATCTTCTTCGATATCTGGTTCTCATACGAAATCCGTCTCTTTTATTGAAAGACCTTGCCCTTGTATCCCTTTGGCGACAAGAAAACATTGTACTCGAGCTCCAAAGTAGCCTTGTCATCCTTGTAAGGCTTAAAGTCGACGACGAGGTCATCCTTGACAGCAAAGACAGTATCCGTCTCCAGCCACGGATCGTCCTTGGGGTACAGCTGGGTTGTGCAGCCCTTGTACTCGGGATGAGTGACCTGTGATTTTTTTCCGCGTTAGTGCCTTTTGCGTTGGACTTCTTCACAAGATAATTTCACGCACCATGATGTGAATATGAGCTGGTCTCATGGGATGACGATCCATGAGCGTGAGAAGCTGGTGAGCGGGGCCATCGGTGGGCAGCGAGTAAGCCGTAGGATGGTAACAGTAGAGCCAGTACTTGCCGTTCTCATCGGCCCTGAACTTGCCTCGCAGGTTGTTGGGTGTCTGGTTCTCTGGGTCCTGGAAGTCGTATTTGCCGTTGGCGCTGGCCTGCCAGATGTCGAAGACGGCTCCTGGGATAGGCTTGCCGGTGACGAGGTCGGTGATGGTGCCGTGCATTTTGCACACGCGGCCGTGAGGGTTGGGGTTCTGGATGATGGTGCTGCCGTTGTCACGGAAAGGCGCGTCGGGGGACCAGAATGGGCCGAGGATAGACGAGGAAGTTGGGTCGATGTCGCCGTCTTCGGCGATGATCTTGTTGGCGATCTCATCAACTAGTCTATCCGTCAAGGGAAGGAAAAAGAGAAAAAAAAGAAAAAAGGGTCAGTACGTGGATGTTCCAATATGAGGGAGGATGTAGCAGAGCTTGGAGTAAGTCAAAAAGAAAGCAACGTACGATTCAAGACCAAGAACGTCGGAAACACGATGAGCCTCGTTTCGCGTCTTGGTAGAAGTCTGACCGACAGAGTTGATGAAGTGCACTCCAGCCATCCACTCGTCGTGCGTGAGCTCGACTTCGCGAGCAAAGTCGTGAATGTGAGTGATCAGGCTGGAGAGGACCTGTCGGGTTCTGGGCTCCATGTTGGGGCCCATGGTCTTGATGACACGGCTGGTGAAGGTGGGATCGAAGCGGCTAGAGCCGTTGCCGCCTGTGTGTTCGTTTGTGGGCATTGTGAATCAAGGCTGTGATGTCTTAGAAAGGGTGCGATTTTTTGTTCTTCTGGTGATCGCTGTGAGATGATGAAGAATCAAGATAGTGATTATGAGTTTAGAAACCAAACAAGGTCTCACCCTCGGGAGTGGCGAGCCAGACTTGTTATATACTCGCCTTTCGCCTCTCGCCTCCCGCCTCTCGCCTCTCGCCTCTCCCAGGGACCCCGAGTTTCACGCCAGATAACTAGCCGGCGCCATGTGTTCAGGAACGATGATCATCACAGCTCAAGCCGTTGGCTGGTTCCCCCCACCATCCCACCATCCCACCAACCCCAAATGTCAGCCGCCCGCCAACAAATGGCAATTCGGAACCGGCGGGAAAGGTCGTGCACCACCAATGTGCAGTAGCCGTGTGGACCTGCCGACGGCTAATGCGAAGCCGATTGGCCTCAAGGTCTTTGCCCTGCTGGGCAGCTGGTGCATCTACATCTGCCACCCCACTGTACACACAGATCACGGAGTACATGTACATACACATGCAATTGTGCGGTGCGGATCATGAGGGGTCACTTTTTGGCGATGGCGTCGGGACCTCGGGAGTGAGGCCGGGATTCTCTGCCTGTCGACTTAAACTTGTCGCCAGTCCATCGTGACGGCACAGCTTCGTTTCATTCCATCGACGTCCCCCTCTCTAGTAGTATCTAGCTGCAAGACAGACACGAGACCCCCTCACAGCCAACAACAAGATGCCCATCCACCATCTCATGGTCGGCACCTGGACGCCGCCCGGGGCCATCTTCACGTTTGCCTTTGACGACGAGAAGCTCACGCTCGAGCTTGTCAAACGGACGGAAATCCCACAAGATGAACCCATTTCCTGGATGACATTTGACGTGAGCCCCCTGCTGGTTCTGCCCGATCCCTCACCGCACACGACTAACATGCACTTCTTCCTCTATTTTTCTTCCTTTCTTTTTGAACAAAGCACGCCAAAAAGAACATCTACGGCGCCGCGATGAAGAAATGGTCCAGCTTTGCCGTCGAATCACCCACCTCCATCCTTCACCAGACGTCCCAGCCAATGCTTCACGAGCGTAAGTCTTTTTTTTTTTTTTTTGACAAAAGCCGTTGGCAACACCCCCCCCCCCCCTTCCTAAACCAACCCAACCATGTAGCCACAAACATCTGAACAAGCCTCATTTTACAGCCGAAGCATCCTCCCCCGTCACCAACACCCGCGCCATCTTCCTCCTCGCCGCCAAACACCCCCCCTACGGCGTCTACTGCAACCCCTTCTACGACCACGCCGGCCACGGCACCGTCTTCGCCCCCTCCCCCTCCGGAACCCTCCAGGAACCTCTCCAGCACTACGCCTACCAGCCCGGCAGTGGCATCCACGGCATGGTCTTCGACCCTTCAGAAACGTATCTCTACTCTGCCGACCTGAAGGCCAACAAGATATGGCTCCATCGCCGCCTCAAAGACCGGCCCTTTCCCCAGAATGCCTCCGTCGAGCTCGTTGGCAGCGTGGACTGTCCCGATGGGAGAGATCATCCCAGGTGGGTGGCCATGCATCCCTCGGGGAACTACCTGTATGCCTTGATGGAGAAGGGAAATCGCATTTGCGAGTACGCCATCGATCCTGCCACGCACATGCCCCTTTACACGGACAAGCAGTACCCGTTGATTCCGCCCGGCATACGCCATCGCTGGACCATGTACAGGGCTGATGTGTGCGCGCTGTCCCACTCGGGAAACTACTTGTTTGCCTCATCGAGGGCCAATTCCTTTGATCTGACAGGTTACATTGCCGCGTTTAAATTGGGCGGGAATGGCGCTATTGAGCGACAGATATGTCTGAACCCCACGCCTACGAGTGGCGGACACAGCAACGCCGTGGCACCGAGCGATTGGTGCGATGACTGGGTGGCTCTTACCGATGATCAGGAAGGCTGGCTGGAGATCTATCGCTGGCAAGATGAGTTTTTGGCCCGAGTAGCGATAGTTCGAGTGCAGGAGCCAGGATTCGGAATGAATGCTATTTGGTATGATTGATCCATCGCATCATGGTCCCATGAGTCAAGATAATACGAATCTTGCATTTCTGAAATCATGGAAACCTTCGAGAAAAAAAAAATTGCACACGAAGTCCAACTGCTTCATGGCCTGTCCCCGTATTCAGAAATCATGTTCCTCGACTTGTGACGCGCATGCTCGCGCGATCCACGAAGACGTCACGTTGCATGTATTTTGGGTGCCGAAGCTGGAACACACAACATGATTGTGAACTGCTGAGATTTCCTGATTCGGTCTCAAGCCGGAATCAATTGATGCCGAATATTGCCTTGGTATCACCGTTTCCACCGAATGAACAGCCTTGCCATAGGGGCGAGGCGAAAAAGCAAATCAAGCATACAATAAAAGACCTCCATCGGACTACCTGGTCGCTCCAACAAAAGCCCGTGTACACTTACTGCCGATCATGATCCTTGAACTTGACACTATCCTTTTTCGACTTGCCGGACCCGTACCCATTCTCAGCCTGACCACCATTCAGACTTGGCGTTCTTAAGAGCGGCGTTGACTCATCTCCTTCAGCAGTATCGCTCGCCTTAAGCGTTGAATCATCCGTGGTTCTGTTGCCAGGACCACCACTTGCGACGAAGGTGGTCACGCTCAGGCCTTGTTTGATTTTGAAAACATTGGTGCGAGTGTTGCGAGGATTGGCAGCGCGATTCGATGGAGCGAGGTGTCGAAGCTGTTGCTTCATCTCGTCTAGTGACGCCTTGAAAGGAACCGGCCTGTCATCAGGTTTGCCGTCTGGCCCAGCAGACCCACGACGGCGCATAAAGACTGCCATCTTCGCATGTCTTTCTGGCGCGCTATCGCTCAGCGCACTTAACGAACCAACAACCGGGCTACCAGCTTCTAATTGCTCCGCAATATCAACCAGCGCAGCGCCTTCGCCTGGTTTCCTACCCACAGCAGCGGCGCCAGCTTCAGCATGAATGCGTCGGGCACGCGGCGCCGGAGTCAGACGACGAATGGCTTTGTGAACATCGACGTAGACATCCGATTCATCAACAATTTCCCTATACAAAAATTAGAGGTTGTTTTCGTACGAAGAGTTGAGGGGGCACGACTTACTCTCCGATCAGCTCCTCAATGACATCTTCCAAGGTAACGACGCCGAGAGCACCATGATCTGAACCTGGGTGATTTGACACCAGAACCATGTGGGACTTGCCCTCTTGAAAGAAGTTGATAATGTCTAGACAGCTGGTCTCTGGTCGTGTTTCCACTATTGCACCCAAAGGAATTTCTCTGACAGGTATTTTGTCTTCGGGGTCATAAGTGATGAGCGTCTTGACCAATAGCATACCGACAAAGTCGGAAGGGTTGCCGGCGCGGTAGATGGGAATTCGAGAGTAGCCCGATGACAAGATGTTATCCATTGTCTTTTCGTCCAGTACATGATCTTCCGCCAACGTGTATACATCGTCCATGGGCGTCATGACCTCTGACACAGGTTTGTCCTTCAAATCCAAGACGGCTGTAATTATGGTTACCTCGTCTTGATTCAGTCGCTCAGAAAGCTCCCCCAATGATTTGTGAAGGGTCACGAGCGTTTTGAGACCGCTCTTTTTATACACCGTCCCATGGTCTTCGCCGAGAATCCAGTCGAGAAGCTTGGCAGTCGGCCATGCCACGGGGCTCGTGAGGTACATTAACATGAGCACGGGCTTTGACATATAACCACCGATCGGTAAACCGTAGCGAACACAGATAGACTGGGGAACAATCTCGCCGAAGATGACTGCGTAGAGCGCTCAAATGTTAGCCAATCGTTTCGAGGCTACTATCAATGATTCTTCTGGACATACCAATGAGAACCGTGCTGCCAACAACAGCCGCAACGCCGCCGCCCAGTGTCCTATCAAGAACGACAGGCAAAGACTCATTCACAATCACGTTGGCTAGTAAGAGGGTGACTAGCACCCAATGTTTGCCCTTGTTGAGCAACTTCAAGACCCTCTTCGCATTCTTGTACTGTGGTTCGCATGGATCGCCGGATACAACTTGCAAGTAGATACTGTCCTGTCCCATGAGACTACATCAGAAAGCATGTTAGCAAGACCAGCTCACAAATTGAGTTGCTGATGTCATCAATAGTCACGGGCCGATAAAATAGATGGAACAAGAATACAAAAAGACAAAAGACGCCAACGTACGCGATGGTCAGACCAGCAAAAGCACCACCAAGTAGAACGAGTGTCATTGAGGCCACATAGAGCACCCAAACAGGAGTGCCCTCGAAATCATCATCCTCGTGCTTGCGTTGAGTCAAAGGCGCTGCAGCGACAGATGAGAGACCGACCCCTAAAACTCTACCCATTCCTAGTACACAAGTTCGCACGCTGGCGAAGCCACCAGAGCCGTTGTTTTGTCGCATGTTGATTGATGTGGTACCTCGAAAGGGACGATGGAAACCGTGTCAGGTGTTATCGGAGGTATACTTTGCGAGGCGTCGTACTTCAGGCAGCACGAACGAAGTTTCGTGACAGGCGAAGGCAGACAGTCAGCCAGGATGAATTTCGGATTATCAATTCGATGGGAATTTTGGGGCGAGTCGGCTGGTGTGATGAAGCGCCTTGCCTTGGCTCAACCTAGAACGGCTGCGTTTATGCTTCTCGTCAGTTGCTGATGTTATAATTACGTCTGCGGCCAAAAGCGTCCGTCCACTGACTTGCACGGCACGGCACGGCACGGCACAGCACAGCACAGCACAGCACAGCACAGCACAGTGTGTAGCTCACAGCAGCACGCGGCCGTTGAATTGAAGCTCGTTCTGCCTACCAGATAGCCTTGGCCGCACGGCCACGTTGTTGAGGTGTCTGAAATTTGTTGCTCGATGAAGAGTGGTTGGAATTTAGATGAAGAGGTTAGAATTGAGCCACACAAGACGGGTAGCCGGTGGAGACCTTCGCTGCTAACGGGCAGGCGTCTCAATGACGACAAGGTGGGACGAACACCTTGTTGTGGTTGATTGGCTGTGCACTCAAACCTCTTTGCAAAGTGGAGATTGACTTCAGGCCATCCATGCATCGCTCTTTCCCTTTCAAGGTGGTTTCTCGTGATCTTTGAACCTGTCATCATCCCCACAAAGTCCCCTTTAGCAGTCAGTGATAAGCTGCTGTTGTGTTTCCCAATGAATGAAACGATCATCCACCGACTTCTTTTTCTTGCTTTCACTCCGGTGGTCGACCTGCCTGCCTGCCTGCCTGCCTGCCTGCCCCCACCCTCGAGAGCATCCGGCCTAGTTCCGTTCCTGCAGATATGGGGCATGCAGGCTCAATTAGATGATGAATACGGAATGAACAGCTCGTTTCGACTCCTATTGTATCTTTTTTGTACCGCTACCCGTCACGTTCCTCACCCAAGTCAGGTCCATACTTGTGAGGGCTCCTTTCACAGCTGCACTAGACTGACGTCCAAAACACCCTCTGCTTTTCTCAGTCCATCCATGACCTGCGCTTTCACTTCCCCATCGACGCCTCGAATTCATGAGAGAAATGCCGTGAGACCCGAGAACCATGCCCGGAGTACCCTCTGAGTTGAATGTGGCATTGAAGCGGGCCAACTTGGAAATGTAGACCCTCTTATCAGATCCAGCATAGCCTTCAATGATTTGCTCCGTCTTTCCACCGTGGGGCCCATCCGCGATTGACTTCAAAGTCACCAGGTTTGAGAACGTCAGATCTTTCGACTGGCGGGCGTGGGTTTCGTTGATTACAATGCCCATCTCCTTGGCAATGAGAGTTGCATTGACAATGTTGACATGAGAATCGCTAAAGGAGGCCACAAGACCTTTGACCAGCGCAGCGAAAAGTGGTTTGGTGTTGCGTTGACCGCGCTGGTTAGTAGGCCATCACGGAAAATTTCGAGCATCTGTGTACAAACATCCATAGATACGCTTTCTTGAGCCTCTGCCGTTGAGGCACCCAGGTGAGACGTTGACAACTTGCAATTGATCAACCGGGCAGTGTTGATCCCAGGGCAAATCATCAGGGTCGATCAGACCCATCGTTCGACTGTCCGTCTTACAATGGTTCATTACATGAAAGCATAGGCGGGCCATACATATAAACGGATGCTCGGCGGACACAATCTGCTCCTACTGGTACCTTTAGGTAGGTAGATATTAGGTTTCGAGTACTTGCTTCCCGTCCATGTTGGAGGTGATTGAACAAAATCAACCCCTCCCGCGGCGAGTAGGCTCCATTCTCCCTGTAATCGAGACAGCAATGCGGTCTGGTCTGATACTGTACCCAACCAACATGCAGGCAAGCTCAAATACATAGGTGGCGGGGGATCAACGTCGAAGGAGGAGAAGGGAGAATAGTCACTTTGCCCGCGTTGCGTCGGGAGTTGGGACACGGGTGGCAAGGTATCAATTCCTTGCCTGTCATCCTGTCTCTCTGTCCCATTAGTCCTGCTTCACAATGGGGTCCAGGGGAAGCAAGAATGAGGTAGAGATTACTATTCAGCGCAATTGCTTTCTCATCGTTAGGTGTGATTCCGATGACACACCGACATTGAACACTTGTCCACGTGTGAAGCTGCTCTCGAGATTGTGGACCGTGAACTACGCATGGAAATGGACTTTGTACCGAATTCGCAGAATGGTCAGACAGACAGGATGATTACAGGCCAACTCCAAAAGAAAAAAGCCGGGCGCCCAACGGTAATTGTAGCAGCAGTCATCTTTGGCGCGGCCCGTTCCGGCATGTACTTGCCCTATTCAGCTTTGACACGTTCAGTACCTCTACCTGGGGGGTAGATCAGGTAGTCATTACGACATGCCGATCTGGAACTACTCTCCGCAGCACAGTCAGGAGGCACAATATAGTGCAGTTATCACATAACGTTAGACCGGTATATTTAGATCCTGCATTTCCATGGCGGCCTTTCTCGTGATTTGCTCAAATACAGTCTCGTGTCATATGATTCGTGTTGAATGCTATGTTCCTAGACGGCTTAAGCATCTAGCTAGGAGACTTATCACTGTACTTGTCATTTGGGATTACTTCAATCGAGTAGCCGTCGGGATCAAGCATGAAAGCGATGTTCTTCATACGTCCGTCCGTAAGTCTCTTTCGCCAGTTACACTTGAGATCCTCAAAACGTTGGCATGCAGCCTCAACGTTGTCAACACTCACGCCTGTTCGCCGGTTAGTGCCTACAGCCTAGGTTGCAGTCTAAGATGCATTACTTCGTCTGGGATGATTTGGACTTACAGATGTGGCCAAAGCCTTGGGGTTCATCGTTGCCGTTGTGATACTTGAAGTTGGCATCCTTCTCCGTACCATAGTTCCAGGTGAGCTCCAGTAGGCCCTCGCGATGTGCTGTCTTTCCGTCCTCAGCCATACCCTGTTCCCCGGGATAACCCAGGAAATACAGGTTAAACCCAGAAGATTGGTTTTGAGAGGTTCGGAATAGCGTCATGCCCATGACTTCCTGGTAAAATTCGAGGGACTTTTTGGCATCCTTGACTCGGATCATGGTGTGGTTCTGAATCCAACGTTAGCTGTTCGGGCCGTGGAATTTACAGAAGCTGAAACACGGTGGGCAGAGGGACCTGCACGAGAAGAGGAGAGGCTTACCATCCTGTAGGTGGTGACATCGGTTTCCTTCACATTTGCAGTTTCCTCAACGGGGTTTTGTCCAATGATTTCCACCCAGTAGCCATCGGGGTCCAGAGCAAAGGCAATGTTGTTCATGCGACCGTCAGTAAGCTTCTTCTGAAACTTGTATCCGGCGTCCTCAAGACGCTGACAAGCAGCCTGGATGTTGTCCACGCTGATGCATGTATGGCCAAAGCCGCGATGCGGCTCTTTGTTACCAGTGCTGACGGTAAAAGAAGGGTCATTCTCCGTGCCGTAGTTATGTGTCAGCTCAATAACACCTTCCCGGTTGACTTGGGAATTTCCGTGGGAGATTGCCTTGGGGCCATTGTACCCCAGGAAGTATAGATCAAACTTGTTGTCGGGAAACTCTAGTTTTTTTACCACTGACATGCCTAGGAACTCATAAAACTTCACTTTGAGGCGTTCTGGTTAGCCGCGAATTCGTCGTTCTGCTGTCGATTGGAGCCTGTTTTGCTGCATGAACATGCGGATACGAAACTTACCAGACGCCTTGGGGTCCTTTACTCGAATCCTGGAAAGCGTTGTGTCAATAAAAGAACAGGATGGATGGGATGGCGTGCCTCGTGTCAGTCTCACATCGTGTGATTGAGCTTGTAGGTGCTGGTATCCGTCTTGGCCGCCATTTTTGTCAGCTGTCGGTCTAGAAGAGCTTAGCTAGCGTTCACCAAAACACGAGCATGTGGGATCATGTACGTGAAAAGGAAAGCTTGAGGGGCAATCGAGCAGGCTGTAGATAAGTCGTGAGGGTTTGTATGGGTTTTTCTGCCCTGAATATGCTCATCGAGGTGTCGTTTGTACTTGGTGCCGGGCTTGCAGGTGTCTGCGTTCCATGGGGAGCGTCCCAGGTGCAAGAGACGTGATATTGCTAAGGAGGAGGAAAGCATGACATCGGTGCGTCCACCCCGCAGTGGCTGCCCCGCTGTTGAAGATCGTGGAGCGAAGCGACTTGACGTCAAGCACTTGTTAAGTTGTGGGGCTCACGTAAGTACATGTACACGTAAATAGAAAAAACCTGGCACCGCAAATCAAGGTGGGTCTTACGTCTCCAGAGCATAGACCGATCAATATGATTGGACCGCTGGATTCTGGGATGGCTTCTAAAGAGAGAGAAGACTCAGGTTATCCTTCTCTGGCAGCGTGAAGTGGACGAAACAAAGGATGGGAGAGGATGGGAGGGGATGGATATCCATCCCACTAGGCCCAATACAGTACCTACATACGGCCAGGGCCCACCATACAGCCCCACCCGCGCAGCCAGTCTGGCTCAAGTTGAACTTAACCCATTCTATCCGCAACTTTGTTCAAACAACTTTGGAAGCTGAACAGAGGACCCATCACCTTCTGTTGCAGCCATCCCTCCTCTCCGCGACGTTCGCGCCGGCCATTATCCTTGTTCGTGTTTAACGAGCCTGACCCACCGCCGAGCGATGGCTACTCATCTGCTGTAGTGCTGTGCCTGCCCTTTACCTCGAGCACCAGCTGCCGACCGGGGTCTTTGGTCCTGGGACTTGGTGACGGGCACCATCATCTAATTGGCCATCTTTTGACGCCGTATTCGCCATCGCCAACAAAGAGCAGCATAGAGAGGCAACTGGGTAACATTTCGGGATACATCACCATGGACGACGCTGCCGTTGTGGACGACAGAGATCTGGGATCCGTCATCTACGACATGTCGCCCCGTGCCAGTCATAGGACTCGGTCCTTATCTGATGCAGGCGGAACGCCGTCAAACCTCTCTCCATCGTCACAAATCACCGAGGCCTCGCGAAGAACATCCAAAGACGATATCGATGTTAGGGACGCGCAACCGCCAGCCACTCCACGCCGCTCCGAAGTCAAGGCGTTGTCGCTACAGATGCCTCCTCGTCAATTTACTCCTCCACCTGCCGCCTCCAATCCAAATGTCAAACCGCCGCCTCTCTCGCCAAAACTCGATCATTCGCACAACTATGCCTCCCCGACCAACATCTTGCCCCGTCGTTCGCGAGGTCTAGACTTCTCTCGTGCGGCTACCAGCCTACATCACTCGACGCTGGCCGAGTCATCTCCCGACTCATCACCAACCATCGGGAATCGAGCCATGAACATTCCTGGCCGTAGGGCCGACTTTGCCGGTCCCGAACAAACTTCTTCATCATTGTGGTCGATAATGGGCAATCACGAAAAGATGAATGTCAGCAGCTCTCTGGGGAGTAACACGCAACAAGCCATTGGGTCAGATTCGTCGAGCTCGTCTGATGATGCCGATCTCATGGAGGAAGACGTGGAAGAGCCGTATATGATGACTCCGCAAGTGTCCAGAACCACCTCGAATCTTGGGCCGACCGGGTCGTTTGGTTCACCTGCCATGAGCAGCCTGATCAATTTCCAACAGCGACAGCGACATCGAAAACAGCCCAGAAAGAAGATGCGCGGTCCTTTGGGACTGGGATTCAACGTGTCTGCTGCCTCCATTTCCAAGTCACCGCCCAGCAATTCGGCAAAGGCCCGAAGGGAAAGTATTAGCTGGCAAGCTAATCAGCTACACATCTCTGCGACGGACGGCGACGAGAGTGGGAAATCGCAAAGTGATGTTGATGCTAACGGAGGCGATGGGCATCGAGGAGTCATTCGACGACCGGTCACGCGCCGTGGCAATCTTCTCGTAAGTTTATTCACGTCACAGATGTTCCGACATGTATCCTAATCCCATATTAGCCCAAGACGAAGACATTTGCGCGAATTCGCGCTGCGCTTTTTGAAGAAGTAGCCCCTGCTGAAGCAGAGACGCGACGAGAAGCAGAAGTGGTCAAGCAAGTGCGCGAGAGCGACGTGACTCTCGAGCCCCGGGCAGCACCCCTTTCAGCCGAATCTGGGACAGTCGCAAACGCCTTGTCCTCTCCGAATCTGACGACGACCGTTACCATTGACGATATTCAAGAGGATGACATGGCCATGATGGCCGATTTGTCTTCGGGGCTATCCAGCAGCTTTAAGCAACATGCTATCAAGAATTCCAAGGGCAAGACATTTTGGGACACATTCTCCGAGTCAAGTAGCATAGGCGGTGCGCAAACAACACCGCCACCCCCCGCGCTTCTTCCCCGAGGATCCTCTTCTGGCGTGAGTGAGGATGCGACTATGGACTCTCCTTTTCCGGGGGGGGCATCTGGCAATTCAGTAAGCCTTCCATGATTTCTGAAAGATTACGAATGACAGAAAGCTCACACATCATGGTACAGGCTTCTCATAGTAGCACTGCGCAAGGACCGAGTGCCGCCGAAATCACACGGCGTATCAACAACAAGAGACGCAGGGAGGACGACTTTGACCCACTTAGCTTCAAGCGACGAGCCGTGAGTCCTGGGATGAGCGCCCACAACTCACCGATCTTGCAGAGCCCGATGCAGCGCGACTCTGCTCCCTGGGGTTCACGCCCCGGCAGTACTGGCGGCGACAGGGCGGGCAGCAGCGCGCAAAGCGAGGCTGGGAGTGTGAGTGGCGGAACACCTCTTAACTTTTCTGCTGGAACGACCGGAAGGCAGAGCGGCAAAGTAAGAGTAGGATTTCAAGGCATGATTGATACTAATGACGGAATCATGCGAATGAGTATTGAGTAGCAATCGATAGCAACCGGGCAGTGAGTGGAGTGGTGTATACTAATTTCTCTTTTGAGGGCCAGCATTCCGGAGTACTTGCTCGTACATACACGGCGTCACAGTTTCTTCTTTTCTTTTCTTTTCTTTTCATCTTGTCCTATCTGTTACGGCGCTTGGGTTGACTTTTCGGGGCTCAACAACCGAGTTTATTGCTTTGACACAGGTCTGACTGGCGTGTAGGCAATGTCGGCGGACTGCCTATTGTATCATTATGCGGGGTAAAATCATCATCAATGAAGCAGTCTCGAAAACCAGCTTGATTTATATACGTGTCACTATCAAGCACTACTCTGCCACGTGCAGTCACTCGTTCATGCCGTACATTTACGAAATGATGAGCAACTTCGTAACCCTGTCCACGATGAACATAGAACCTATTTTGATACCTGTCCCGTGGAGAAGCGATTGTCAAGAAGCTTGCGCTTAAAGACAAATACAAACTGCAGCGAGCGCGCAACTTTGCGGGAAACAGGGCAACTAGAGCAAAAACAGCACGGGTTTTATGATGGTGGTATCTAAAGTGACGCGCGCTAAGTACATGAAACCCGAAATAATCCAGGTGCCTCGCCACAGCCATGCCTGCCGCAAGAGAATGGCAGAGGGCAGAAATGAGAAGAAGGGACAAGATTATAGGAAGGGTGAAAACGCCATTCCCCAAGCCATGATTTCCCGACGCCCTTCAATGCCCTTGCTTTTGAAAAAAAAAAGGAGCATGGTCGAATTTGCAGTAATGTGTTTTTTCTCATTTGCTTGTTTGTTTCGCAACACTTTGTATCTAGTCGCTTGAGCCGACGCCCTCCTCTGGGACTGTCAACGTTCCGAGCTTGTCGTCGAGCCACCGAGCCAAGTCACCAGCGTGCTTTCTCATGGCGACGACCGAGGCGGCACCTACGCTGTCCAGGCTCGTCGTAGTCTGAGCATCCGCGCTGACTAGACTGTCGACTTCGCTGGGGCTGCCGGTGGTGGTGAGGTCGCCGTTTTCGGCGCGGAGGTGCGCATCGGGCTGGAAATCGTGCGCTGAGGGACCGACACAGACAAAGAGGAGGCCGCATTTGAGACGGCGGATGATGACTGTTCCGCCGCTGAGTTGGACGGTGATGGTGACTGGTCGGACTGACTGGGCGGCTCTCTTTCGTGCAGCGGCCTTGTTCGAGGCTGCTGTGTCGTTGTCGTTGTCGTTGTCGCGGTCATCGTAATCGTCCTCGTCGTCGGACCCTAGGACGGGGGAGCGAGAGATTGGGTCTGGAGTTCGTGAGCCGGGCAGCGAGAAAGGAACATCGACGGAGGAGGACGTGTGGATGGCGAGAAGGGAGGCTGCTACGGTGGCATGAGTCCGTAGGACCGAGACGGGGTGAGGACTCGCGTGGGCGAGCAGCTTGCCGTGGTACGTGGTGAGGAGGAGAGTCGGCAGCTGAGGAGTCTGATTGGCGTGGAGGAAAGCGTTGAGTCTCTTTGTCAGGAGAAGAGGCGGTGATGGATTCGAGAGGACCATCTTTGCTTCAGTTGCTCGGGTTGAAAAGACGGGCGATGGCGTATGGCTGGACTGGAGGCAGGAACCGGTGAGGCTGTTTGGCATAGACTAGAACGGGCCTGGTGACATGGATGGCTTGACGAGACACGTCGACGACCAGAGAGATACAGCGGAGAACCAGCTATCGCTTCGCGTGTCAAGGTCGAGGGCTGCTTTCTTTCCATCGACAACGGAGGTGTACTTTTATTAGCTTCGCTCGAGTCAAGACGTCGACGGATGCAAGCTTCTGACCCACGCTAGCCAAATTGGTAGCAACGGGTGGGGGGACCCTTCAATTGTCTAACCTTGCTGTTGACCAATGACATCACCGGTTTGTGGTTTGTGGTGAGATGGGAGTGTTGCTCCATCTATCATGTACTTCGCAATGAGGTGTGAATTTCCCAACAGCTTGCAAAAGTATCGGGCGGCACTGGTACTCTGATCCGCAATTGTTCGCAACTCATTTCAGGCTGCCTGAGAATGGTGTGCAGGATATTGGTTCAAGAAATAAACTCAATTGGTAAACATGAACAACACCGGAGAGAGTGCCGCGAAGGCAGTGGATGGCCTTCCATAATGCGACCTTCTAAACTTTGTTATGTAGATCTATTCACTGCATGCTGCGGGAGGACGCATGTGGTTGAATGACGAAAGAGGCTTGACTGGAGTTACGCTAGTTGTCTGAACTTTGAAATCAACAATGAATCTGTCGCACGGTAATATTGCCGGGGATGTTCCTGAGGTACAGTCACTGTCCGGATCCGTATCAGTAACCAACTTGTTTCATTGTGAATTTGTGATCGATGCCCCCGTCACTGGCACCAAGAAGTGAAGCTGCAAACCGACCCCGTGGCCAATGGGCAGGAGACCGGATCGGTTGGCTTTAGTGTGAAGAAATTGGTGATAAGCGACTCCTCGTCGGATAATCCAAAGTCGGCGGCAATGTGCATTCTGTTTGGCTTGGAAACACCACGGTGGCATCTTGAAAGCTTGTCAAAGCGCCATCAAAGCGCCAATTAGTAGAGTTCCTGAGACACTACAACGGAGTACGAGAGGAGCAATGGACTCTAAAAATTCCCCGTGCTCCCGTAGGATTCGAGTGGTCTGAGGTGCGTCGCGCTTCTCGCAAGGTCCCATGGTAATATGAGCCAATCAGAGGACGGGATCCCTGACAGTCAACGTCAAACTGCCCCTTGCGACTTCCCCAGATGGCCAATGGGGTTGGGACTGGGTTGCAGGACTGGGCTGCAGGGCTGCAGATGACAGACAGACGCGAGCAAGCCCACCCGGACTGCCAGACCATTCACGAGTATTACTTTTTAAATGTCTCGTGTCTCGTCGGGAGAAGGGGTGCTCAGGAGAGATGCTCAGGGATGCTCAGGGATGCCTAAGATGCCTCATCTGTCCATTCCTGTTTGTGGCGTGAACATGACCGAACTGTGTTCCGCCCGCCACCCGCCCTTGAAACCCACCCGTTCCCATCCTTCCCATCCTTCCCCTCGTTCCCGTCGTCGACCCATTGTCATCCTGTCTCCAGCCGCCCAAGCTGTGCATTCCTGCATAAACAATAGCCGCTCTTTTTACTCTGTTTCTTTTTTTTTTTCTGGCTTTCGCCCGCATTTTCCCTGCCACGTCTCGGCGCGCGTCTCACAGTGCCATCCGAGTAAAGCTGTATTCCGTCGCTACTTCCACTTTTCTCGTTGCCAAGATCAACTTGATCCCGCGGTTCCTCCTCAAACTTCAACATGTCTAGGCCTTGAGACTGCAATACCAACTTCGCAAGGAACAATCGCACAATCGCATACTGTTTTCTTGGTTACGCCCTCCTCCGTGCTTCGGCCGCTGAACGCTCCTTAAATCCTGCCAACCTCAGTTGCCTGGTGAATGGCGTCATTTGCTTTTATGCCTCACCAAGCTGGATGCCACGACAATCGAACCGATAAACCGACGAAGCCTCACGACGTCGTCTAGTCTGGGAAGGACACGGGAAACCTGTCTAGATAGTCTATTCCACCGAGTCGTCCTTTTCGCTTACGTGCCGGTTTTATAAAAGAGCGCCATCTTCCGAACACTTTCTCCTATTCAACTCATCCCCACACAGAGTGGAGGAAACCACTGCAAGGCGAGGAGCAAAAAGTGCTGTCGGCAGGTCCGCATCACTGCATAGCTCTCTCGCAGCCACAAAACCAACAAACGCTCACTCAATTGCAACTTCTCAGAATACGTACAATTTGAAGTGGCTGGACCATTGCACACGCTCCACGTACAGACATAATGGGTTGCTCAAGCAACCGGAAGAAGCAGACACGCGAGTTTGCCGACCAAAAATGGGACTACATCAACCTTCAAGACTTCAAGGCCAGGGGGTGTGGCCCCGGATTCGCATATGGGTACTTGTGGTTCATGCTCATCATTTCCATCGCGGTCTATGCTGTGGACAGTTTCACCGCCGTGAACCTCCTCGCTTTCAACAGGTGGTCGTCCAAGATTAAACCGACCATTCCCTTTGATGTCTCGAAATGCATCTTCTCGGTATGCATTCTGCTATCCTTTGTGAACCTTGCGTTCGAAGGGTTCAGAGCAATCCGTGTCATGAAACGAGGCAATGTCGCCGAGTGCTTTCTTGACAGTCTGGCTGTTCGATGGGAATCGATCAGGTGTGGGCAAGGTCAAGGATGGAAAAGATTTTTGGTGTTTGCAGAGCTTACCAGGAGTAAAAAGGGCTCTGAATATGTAGCTCTGTTCACTTACTTCAGCTTCAAATGTATGTATGCCCCTATCACTCATGTCCAACCTTTTACTTTACTAACAACCGACCTATACAGCATGGGTCCGAGTCATCTTTTGCTCTGGACCTCGCCAAGTAGTCAACGCCCTCACACTAAGATCTGTTTACCTGGCCAAGCTTGCGCCTACCGCCACCAGTGTCGACGGCGCAATCCTAGGCTTTTTCGACAAGATCAAGGTGCTTGCCTCAGAGGACTACCAGCAGGCGGTTGTTCTTTCCGGCATGTGCTTTACCTTTGTCGTATGGGCCTTTTCGGCCCTCTTCCTGTTGATGGCTGTGCTATTTTACGTCTTCTTCCTCTTTCACTGGATTCCGCGGGCTGATGGTGGCCTTGCCGCATACTGCGAGAGAAAGGTCAATAAAAAGCTGCTTCGCATTGTGACGAAAAAGGTCAACAAGGCTCTGGCCAAAGGCCAAGCCAATAGACTCAAGGCGGAGTTGGAGTTTGCGAAGAGGAATGGTGAGAAATTACCACATCTCGACCGCGCAGCTACGCTCCCCACGGTCCCCATTGTTCAAAGAAAAATGGAGGATAACCTTCCTCAAATGCCCTCGATGGGACATGCCGAGGAGACCAGTAGCGCCCTTCCTGTGTACACATCTCGTCCTAGCCCGCCTGGTAATTTCGAATTGGGCGTAATGGGAGGGAGACATCGAATGCAGCGGGCATGCACGGCGGGCTCGATGTCCAGCCACTCTTCCCGAGCTCCATTAACATCATCTGCGGCCAAGATGGGATATGCTCAAAAATCACCGTCACAAGAAAGTAGTCTTGCGGATGTAGACTTCAATATTGGCATCGCACGGCCAATCCGATCTGCAACATCCAACTCGCAGCGCAGTTTCTCCAATGTTCGACCTGGGTTCGGCCCCATGAATAGCTCTCCAACGGCAAACCCTTTCCGACAAATCACGGCCAGTCCTGCTAATGATAACATGACGCGATGCCATGGCCACGCAATGCCACTCACGAATCGGTCAGTAGACTCTAATGCTACAGCGCCGCCCGCCATGGGGCGCACGACTCCAGGCCCCATGACGTATCAACCATACAATTCTTATGTTGCTGACAGACGAGCAAGCCCGACTACATCTGTTGCAGCACATAGAACCGCTGGCGGGTTTCCTCCGTCTTCTCGTAGCATGACAGGCCCAGTAGGCTCGGTACCACCACGAAGGGGAGCGCCGCCTGTGCAGCATCCACCGAGTCGAACAATGACGGCACCAATTCCAACAGAAGGCGCCTACGACTGGTCTGAAACAGCCCAGGGTATGCGTGGAGGACCGGCACCAATGTATCGTGGCGGGCCATATGGCTATGACGTTGAGTCGCAGCCACACAATCGCCGATATTACTAGCAAAAGAAGAAGGAAAACCCATCGCGAGGTATCTTATTTTTCCCCCCCAAAGCCTGCAGGCTCGGGAGCATACTTGGGACTTTTAACGTTCATCTTGAACAGTTTTTTATTTCATGGGAGCATGCGCTGGGGTTTTAGCCAAGGAGAAGCCCACGCATGAAATCTGCCACAATTAGTCATGCCATTCTACGACTTAGATACCCATCACATTTACGAAGGTCACCTGTGATTAACAGGTGAAATATGTTGGACGACGAATTCAGCGTGTCCTGGGTTCTATCTAGCGTGATACATTATGAAGCCAAATGCGAATGGAAATGGGAATGAATCCAAAGAGCGGTTGTTGTAGCGGCGTGCAGCGTATCCCATTGGTCCCTTTGGTCCGTCCTGGCGAATGAAGCCACAATTGCATGCAGCTCAGTCAGCGATGTCACCGTTAATTTGTAAATGGGTTTGTGATGGACACGACACACCGTTACGGGATTACAACAATTGCTACCCCACTGTACATAAGGGACCATGGGGAGAGAGCTGATTTCAGTTTCTACCAGCACTCACACCTCACTATCAATAGATGTCATTGCCATTTCGATTACGAGACGTCAATCGCGTGATGGCTACTATTCACAGGTCCAGTCGCCCAAGGCGCGCCGGGCATCAAGTCCGTCGTGGGAGGGCACAGCGACAGACGAGAAGAAGCAGATCGAGGGGACGATCCGTCACGTCGGCGAGGGCTGTGGCGCTCGAAAGAGGAAATTGGAGGTGGTGAGGGGAGAGGGCCAGAGGAGGAGTCAAGAGAGGCTCAGAGGCCAGAGGATGGAGCAGGAGGTTGGTTGCGAATGGTTGGCTTTGTTGTCCGGCCACAGGATGCCAGTCCAGTCCAAAATCTGTAGTAATGACGCCGCGCTGCAGGCTAAGCTCGGTCGGCGGGTCGGCGGGTCGGCGGGCCCCTCGGGGACGGGCCAGTAATATTACCAGTCAGCCAACAAGGCTCGCTCACGCTCACCCTCGCCCTCGCCCTCGCCCTCGCCCTCGCCCTTGCAGCTGGCACTGGGGAGTGCGGCTGGCTGGGAGCCTGGGGAGGGGGACCTGTTGGCAGCCGCATGCCTTCGTCCTTTGGCCGGCTGTCCCGAGTAGCTCTCCGAGGCTTCAGTGTGGACACTGTGGTCACGGGGTCTCTGGGTCGTACTTGCCGTCTTCATGAGCCTTCACGCGCCCTGGGCACCATCCGAGGCAAGTCGTCGACGTCGAAACAAGCTGCTCGGTAAACCCAGCGGCTTCATCACAACAAGAAGTTGAAGTAATAGCCGCGGCAACAAGACTTCATGCCCCAAACATCTTGACGAACCCCCTTCCTTCGCATGACCTGGTCAAAGCATCACCGGCTGCCACTTTTAAACTACACGCTACTCCGCACACCCTACCATTGTCTCCAAACCCTTCCCCGCCTCAACAAACTCGCTCACCAGCCACGTCACGCTATAATTGCGAGGGACAAGGGACTCGGAAAGTCAATACATACGTCGCATCAAGACTGCATACGTGTACATACATGCACATCTGTAGAGGCTTCTAGGCGGGCCGTCGCCACAGGTTTTGTCGCTTGGCCCCGAGGTTCACGCTAATGACCCACGCAGGATGCAGCAAAACATCACGAACAGGGGCATGGGTTCCAATGTTGCGAGCGGTTGACGATGATGCCATCCATTAACTTCGTCTTATTCCTCCACCTCTTTGTTCCACTAGCAGTGGGGCAATATGAGAATGACCACAAGATGATACGATAAGTTGATATCAAGTTCTGCACAATCCATAGATAAGCCAGGATCAATGATGAGTTTTGTACCTACAGCTTCTTCCATCGCTCATTGCGGCTCGATTGAAATCCACCCAAATTCGAATCGCAGGATTGGGCCATCTGCATCTCGCCTGATTCCATGCCTGCGCGTACCCAAGCATCTCCACCATAGTTGACGGCGGGCCGATCAATAATTGTCAGGTAGGGGTGTAGATAGATGATGAAAAGTGTTCGATTTGATCAATCAGAGGTGCAGACGGCAGCCGACTTTTGTACCTAAAGGGTACATAGTGCGCTATAGTAATAACTAGTCTATAGAGGTACTTCTAATATATTCGTCTCTACTAATATCTTATCCTAGTTAATACGCGCCCCTTACCTATATATCTAATACTTTAGGGAGCTTTTCCTAATATACCCCTTATAGCTAAGATAACTATTAAAGCTAATAATCTAAGGCGTAGGAAGAGATTATAAATAATCTCTAGTATTATAATTAGGTAGGAATCTCCCTTATACTAATTCTATAGTAAAAGTCTCTATGTATTTAACCTAATAAAGGCTTTATAAAGCTATCTATAGGTATCTTAGAGGTCTTTATCTAATTTACCTTAATATTACCTATTACACACTACTCTTAAATCTATATTTAATTTATATTAAGGTGCTTAAGGCTAGTTTAAAGCCTTCCTTCTATATATTTAGTAATCTAGATTATTTACTTATTATTACACTAGATAATTAAGAGCGGTAGAATATGTATATTAATATTATAAAGTAGCTTACTAAGAGAAATACACTCTTTTACACTATAATTTAGGGTAAAGAGCTCTGCTTCTATACTTAAAGTTATTATATAATATTAATTACCTTCTAGACTTCTAATTAATTATAGCGCTATATATAATAAAGATATAGCCTTATATTAACTTCTAAGTCTTAGGATTATTACTAAGTAAAGTATCTATACTAGAAAATAACATATTAAAGCTATCTACACCTAAATATCATAAGTAAAGTTTCTTTATGTTCTAAGCGTATAATAGAGCGCCCTATACTAGCTTAATGTGCTTTACTAACAGATTTATTATAAAAGAGGCTAGCTTTAAAGCTATAAACACTATATTAGGTTTTCTAATAATGTAAAGGTATACTAAAGAGCCTATAATTACTTTATAATAGCTGATTTCTTTATCTAAGGCTTTATTATTATTTAGGTAGATTATAGCTATTAGGAGAGAAGCTATAATTAAGCTCTTTAACTTATTATTAATAATATTAGGAATAAACTTCTAAGCAATCTTTTAAATATATAATTCCTATAATAACTATATCTCTTTGGTTTCGCGATTTCTAATAATTTTAATGCCTAGGAACCACTTTAATTTACCTTAGTCCTTAATGTCTAGGCTATTTATTAATTACTTATGTAATTCTTTGAATTTTACTTTAGATCCATTAGGGTAAAGTACTATAATATTATTTACGTAGAAAAATAGGATAAAATTATCCTTTATAAAGATATATAGGTCTTCTTTCCCTTAGATAAAGCTAAGCTCTAAAAGGAATCTCTTTAAATAAAAAAACCATTATTAGGAAGCTTCCTATAGCTTATATAATACTCTAATTATCTTCTAGAGATAACCTTTTATATTTATACCCTCTAGGGGCTTATAGAAGATAAGTTCTTTAAGTTTTATATATAAGAAGGTATTCTAAATATTATATTATTAAGTATTAAGATTATTAGCATAATAAACCGTAAGTAGTATTTATAGAGATTAAGAAGTAAGCGTTATAGTGTAGTTATTAAGGTTATTCTTTGGTTATTAATTACCTTATACTACTATTTAAGCCTTAAACTTTATAACTATGCCCTTTTTATTAGTTTTATATTTAAAAACCTAGCTAAGGTTAATAATTTCCTTATACTTATTAGGATTAATTAGTTCCTTAGGTATATTCTCCTAGTAGTTTAAGAATAGAAGCTTTAAAAGCTTCTTTATAATTACTTCCTTCTAGTGGTTGTAATATAGTAATACTATTGCCTAGTAATAATAGGTAGGTTCTAGAGGTATATCTTTAATATATAAATTATACTAAGTTCCTTAGAGCGCTATAGAGAAAGTAGAAGAAAACTATACTTACCTAGCTTTCCTTAAATCCTTTTATTAATATTTTCTAGTTATAATATTATTTAGATTAATGCTATTATTATAAGGACTATAATTCTCTATAGTCTTACCACTCTTAGTAGTAATTTTACTAGTCTCCGCGGTAGTCTCCGTGTGTTTAGCTATTACGTTACTTATAAATTTATTAATCTTACAAAATAGTATATTATTACCTTATACCTAAATGTCAGGAGCACGGAGGCCAAGGGGCTATGGACGGGACGGTCACATGTTAGAGCCCTCGGATAAGCCTTAGGTTCCGCGGATAACTAAGTAGCTATAAGATAGCCACGTGCACGTAGTAGGGTATTTAGATAAGGACTACCTATAAGAGATATAGGAGGTTAGAGTTTAAGACCTTTATATACCTACCCCTAAGTAGTAGCTCTTAAGCTATAACTAAGAACCTTAGCCTTTACTTTGTTTATATCTCCCTAAACATAGTTATAATAAGTTAAACTCTTAAACCCTTTAGGGAAAACAAACTATTAGCTAGATTTAAATATAAAGAAGCTATAAAATATTTACCTAAAACATACCTATACTACCTAGTAAGGAAGCCCTAACTCCATAGCGCCTAGGTAGCAACTAGAATACCCTAACTATAGAATATAAGAGGGTATAGTAAACGCTACCTAACTAACGTAGTAACACTAAATCTAGTAATAATAACAATCCGGATAAGCTGCAGAGGTAACATAAGGTTGCATAAGCTAAGCTACGAAATGCCTGTATAAGAAAGGAGATCTTAGATATAGAAGCGTAGCTTAAGGAAATAAAAGCGGACCTATAATTAGCTAGATTAGGCAGAGGACCTATAATTACCCCTTAGATAAACACATAGAGAATTCCCCTATTCCTAGACTTCCTACCTAACACTAAGTTTATAGTAAATATATACCTATAAAGCTTCGTTAAGATATAGTATAAGGTACTTGCGTATAAAGGTAATACCTATAAGAATTTATAGGTATACCTAGTAGATTTAAATATGCTATTTGAGCTAGACCTAAGAACCTTTCGGGATAATAAAACAAAGGTAGCATATACTAGTAGCTGCTTAGCTAATAATACGAAGCAATAGTAAATACGTTATATAATAGTAAATAGGTTAGTTAACTACTTAGCTTATACCTAGGATAGATTCGTGTCCTAGCTAAACACTAGAGTAATAGATAAAGATACATAGTGCTTAGAAGCCACTAGGACACTACTAAATCTTAGGTAGAAGAGTAATTAGTCTTTTTAATCTTTCCTAAGACTTTAGATAAAGGTAAAAGCGAAATTACCTAACTAAATCCCTACGCGCTTAAGAATAGTGATTTTTCTAAATAGCTTAAATAACACTATAAGGAAGTATATAGTTAGCTAAGAGTTTCTAATATCTTAGAGCTACCTATAGGGTTAAGAAAAAAAGGCTAAAGTTATAATAATATCTATATTAAGTAATTATAATAGAAACTATGATAAGGAGGGCAGGAGTAATAAGAGATAATGCTCTAGCTTCCCTATAGATAACTTATAGCGAAGCTTATAGCGACCTAGTATAGGCCGGAGACTATTTAAGTGCTTTAAATATAGTAGTCCTAGACATAGTTTAAATAGATACGACGTAGCAGACTGCTTAATTTATAAAAGTAATAGGCATATTACTAAGAAGCATAAGAATAGTAGCAACAAAACCTTGGACCTAAATAAGATTCTAATTAGTTTAGCTTAGGCCTAGGATAATAGTCTTACTATAAAAAAACCTATGGATAAGAGAATGAGAATGTAGGTGGTCTTACGGTAAGACAACCGCTAGTTAGTAGTGCTAGCGCTGTTTAATACAGGCGTGGAATATTTAATAATCTACCCTAAATTATTATTAAAATAGGATTAGAAGAACGTAGAAAAAACAGAGATAACACTAGAAAGCGTAAGCAAGGATAAGATCTTACACTAGGGAATCCTACGCAGACTAGTTAAGGTAAAAGATAGTATAGGCTATATAAAGGTTTGCTAAGTTAGCTGCTATGTTACTAATATAGGAGAGGGAATGCTCCTAGGGATAGACTAGACCCTAGAATATAAACCTATAGTAATAGACTAGAAGTAGGGTTTCTAGAGGTTTCTAATAACCTAGGATTACATTACTTTTGCCGTAGGTAAGTAATAACTTTATAAGGTAGTAAAGCAGTCTTCTGTCGCGCTATTACTAGCGTTACTAAAGATTAAGGTAGTTAACCTAGAGGTAATGGAAGAAGATACTAATAAAAATTCACTAATAGGCGACGTAATAAGCAATAACCTAAGTTATAGCGTAGTTATAGTGATAGTAGTAGAATATGCTTACGTGTTAAAGAAGAAAAAACTAAGAAGTGTGATAGCGCTCTAGGTAGTGTTTCGCGAAGAATTAGTAGTGCCTATATAAGAGATAGATAGTAACATACCCTTATAGTAGATTCTAGAAGAGTACGTGGAATTCGTAAATATGTTTTTAAAGGAGCTAGCTAGTAAGCTCCTAGAATTAGGTGGTTATACTTATATGATTAAATTAGAAGAGGGAAAACAACCACCCTAGGGACTTATATATAACCTAGCTAAAAAAGAGCTAGAAGTGCTTAGGGAGTACCTAGTAAGTGCGTAGGAGAAAGGGTAAATTAGAAGATTAATAAGCCTAGCAGGAGCCCTGATTTTATTCGTTCCGAAAAAATCAGGGAAATTAAGGCTTTGTGTGGATTACAGGGGCCTTAATAGGATTACTATTAAAAATAGGGCCCCTTTGCTACTAATCTCTGAAATCCTTAATTAATTAGTAGGTGTAAAGATTTTTATGTTACTAGATCTTTAAGAGGCATACTACTAGCTACGTATCCGCGAGGGCAATAAGTAGAAGATAGTATTCTGTTGCCACTATAGGCACTTTAAATATCTTATAATGCCGTTTGGGTTAGTGAATACGCTAGCCACTTTTTAGGAATATATTAACAATGCTCTTAAGGGGCTTATGGATGAATTCTGCATTGTCTACCTTAATGACACCCTAATATATAGCAGCGACCCTATAAGACACACGGAGCATGTTAAAAGAGTGCTAGGGTAACTTTAGGACGCTAACCTCTATATTAACCTTAAAAAGTGCTAATTTTTAGTTATAAAGGCAAAGTTCCTAGGTTTTATTATATCTAAGAAAGGCATTAAGATAGAACCATCGCGGGTTAAAGCCATTGTGACCTAACTAATACCTAGTAGCGTGTTTGATATTTAATTATTCCTTAGGTTTACAGGGTTTTACTAATGCTTTATAAAATAGTATAGTAAGGTAGTAGTCCTACTAACAAACTATCTAAAGGGTATTTAACTAGCAGAGTTTAAGCTAAAGCCTAGTAAACTTATAGCGTTTAGAGAACTCCAAAAGAAGTTCTAGGAGGCACTAATCTTAGTGCACTTTAACTTACTTTATTCGCTAAGAGTAGAGATAGACGCATCTAGTTACGCAATTAGAGCTATACTTATAATATTAGTGCTAGGTAGCTAGCACCTAGTAGTGTATTTTTTGAGGAAGTTAACTAATATTAAACTTTGCTACTTAACCCTAGATGCTAAGTTATTAGTAATCTAAGAGGCGTTTTAAGCCTAGAGATATTACCTTATATATTTAACTTATTAAATTATAGTCATTATAGACTATCTGAATTATAAGTACCTAGCTATAAAGCTAAAGCTATCTAGTAGGTAGGTAATAGCGTTAGATAAGCTCTATCTATTTAATTTTAGGATTAAATATTATACAGGTAAGCTAAACCCTGCTAATACCCTATTAAGAAGAGTAAATTATATTAGTAAGAAGCGTAGGGCGGAGGCTATATCCTTATAGCTACCTAACTTCTTAGCTAAGTTTTTAAATGCTAAGTAGCAAGGGCGCTATGTGTGTAATAGTGTAGTTACAGGCCCTAAGGTTATATTACTTAGTATAGTTAATAGTTTATTATAAGAGCGCTATAAGAGCTATTTAAGCCTCTAGGGTTTTAAGAAGACATAACTTCATTATATTATTAAGAAACCTAATAGTCTTATAAAGCCTGTGAGTGGTACGCTAACTAGGTCTGCTTATTATAAGTAGCAAGGTTACGCCTTATCTATGTTTTCTAATATTTCCGTAAGTCTAGCAAGCCTATAGGTTAGGAGTCTAGCTAGGTTAGTAGTTAGTAAGTAATATAGGCGCCCCCTTAAAACGCTGCTTAGCTGTAATTTATCTATAAGTCTAAAAGCACACTATAAGCTAGCTACTTATAGTAGTGTTATAGTAAGAATATAGGTAGTCTAGCAAACCTCTTCTAAGTTTATATATAACGCGTGTCCTATATATACAGAATTAGAGACTCTAATTTAAGTTACGTTATTTTAAGCATAGTAAGGTAATAACTTTACTATAGGTTGTAGGAAGCTGCTTAAGAGCGGTGACCTTAAAGCGTTATAGATATAGTCTATTAGGCCCTCTAAGCTATTAATATTTTAAAATAGAGTTTTTGTTCTAGTAGGTATAAGAAAGGAAATTTTACTACTTACTTATAATAACCTAGCAGTAGGCCACTAGGGAGTTAGTAGGACCCTCTATTAGATTATAAGTTAGTATTACTAGCTAATAATAAAGAAAGACACTAAGTTACATATGCGAACTTGCGTAAGCTGTTAGACTTTAAAGCCAAGGCACTACAAACCATATAGCAAGCTAGCTACGCTACTAGTGCCTGATTGGCCTTTTTAAGAATTGTTAATGGATTTTATCACAGGGCTACCACCTGTAAAAGACGTAAATCAGACCTACAATGCGATCTTAGTTATTATAGACTATTTCACAAAATATAGTATTTATATCCCTGTTTTAACGCGAATAACTAGTAATAGGTTAGCTACTGTATTCCTAGAGTATGTTTTTAGGGATTATAGCGCCCTAGAAGGTATTATTATAGACTGCGGTTTAACTTTTACTAGCGGGTTTTAGATAACCTTCTGCTATCTTATTGTGACTAAGTAGTAACTAAGCACTACGTTTCACCCGCAGATAGATAGTTAGATAGAACGTTTAAACTAAGTTTTAGAGTATTATTTAAGAGCCTTTACTTACTTTGATTAGACTGATTAGGCCGATAATCTTGTTAAAAATAAGACCTATTTTTAGCCCTTTTCTAGTTAAAGAACCTTCTTATTACTAGCTTGCTTTGCAAGTCTGACAGCTGCACTGCAGCTGTCAACGGTCGCGGGGGCAGCTATCAATGGCTGCGTCGCAGCTGTCAACAGCTGCGACCGACCGTGTGGATAACTAATTAGTCAATTGCGTTGTGGCTGCAAGTGTGGCCATAACCACGCCACTAGTAATTAGGTAAGCTAGGGTGACGTAAGCTAGGGTGACGTAAGCAGGTTACCCTACACATAACTTACCCTATAGCTATCTTTAACAACGATTTTCTCTTTATCTAGAGGTCATACAAAAGTTTTACATATAGCAAATTAAAGCTTGAAGATAGGGCTTTCTTTTTATGCAAGGTTATTTTTTAGACCAAAAGTTAGTGCATACGGGTTGCTAGCTAGTATGGTGGTGAGTCGATTTTTTGGTTTTTTACATACAAATGAATTTTGCGGAAAATCAAAAGTGGCCCGTAAGACCCCGTTAGCGGCCCGGATCCACCAATACGGTTAGTAGGTCTATGAGAGGAAGAAGATCTTTTCAACTAGCTAGATAGCTAGTCCTCTCAACCAACAACAGCCGCATTGCTCGTACAACGTATCTAAAATCAATTCTATTGCTTTATAAGATATCATAAAAGTGATCTAAATTGAATTCTATTAGTTAATAACTGCCACAACCTTCCGTTACGTTGCGTTAATTGATTTAACGTTGCAGCCCTATTAGTCCCCGACCGTAGAGCTTGCACCCGTACAGCTGTTGCTAGCTAGCAACTAGCTCCTTACATTTTAATAGGTTATGAGCCCGGCTCTATCACTATAGATTCCTTTTAGGTCACTTTGTGTATGATTATAGAAGACTTCCCTTCTATAAAAAAGGAAGGACCTGCGAGAAAGAAGCTTTTCCCTTCTATAAAAAGGAATCAATTGTGGCTACAGAAGACTTCCCTTCTATAAAAAAGGAAGGATCCGCGAGATAGAAGCTTTTTCCCTTCTATAAAAAGGAATAAATTTCAAATACAGAAGACTTCCCTGCTATAAAAAAGGAAGGACCCGCGAGATAGAAGCTTTTCCCTTCTATAAAAAGGAAAATGGATACTAAAGGAAAGGGAAAGGGACCTGTTATCCCTAACCCTAGTGCGCAAGAGGTTCTAAATAACCAGCTAAAGAGCAGGCTATTAAGCAACAAGCAACTATAGACTAGTTATTAGAGAAGCTAGAAAGCCTATCTATAACTGTAAATAGTTGTATAGAGGGTGTGGAATCTGATAAGCCCGCTAGTTAGCAGCAAGATCAGCAGCCTGTTCAAGAAAATCAAGCTGAATCTAGCTCTGTACAAGCAACCTTTAATAATTTAATTATTAAGGAATTTAATAAAAGGGTTTATAGTTTTCCAGAGACTGCTAGGCTTAAAGGAGCCGAAAATTTCGAACAATGGAAACAAGCCCTAACTATCCAATTTAGAGCTTTAGGCATGCCTAATTTTCTAGATAATCCGGAGAGTTCTAGGGCGCTAGGGGATCCAGATCAAGCTATTATCCTTATGTTACTAAGGGATAGTTGTACAGAAGGACCCCAAGCCGCTATAACTTGGCAAAAATCACCTGAAGAAGCCTATAATTTACTTGTAAGGCAATATTCACATAGCGTTGAAATCCAGAGGGGGTCCCTATATTTAGAATTTCATAACCTGAATTTTTAAGAGTTTAAGGGGACTCTAGAGTCCTTTAATGCAGTCTTTAATAATCTACTAGCTAGATTATCGATTTTAGGGGTCCTGATTGCTCCGATAGATCAGGTTAATCAATATCTTCAATCCCTAAAATCAACCTTCCCTCAGTGGGCTGAGAGGCAACGATTTAGCATGCGCACGAATAGGGCTATAGGGGCTCCCCTAGAAGCCCTAAATCTTCAATTTTTGATGGCAGACCTTCTAGCAGAACAGAGGGATAAGTCATCTACGGTATCCAAAGCCCTGAATTATAGGGCTAAAAACCTTGAAAAGGGTGCCAAAGAAAAAGAAAAGGCCCCTAAGGATTAGAAGAAGAAAGGAGGCTCTGAAGAAAATAAGGGCTCTTCTAATTCTAATTCTTCTTCTAATAAGAAGAAGAAGAAGAAGCAAAAAGGTCAAAAATCAGATAAAAAGGATAATAAAGAGACCTCTAGAGAGGGATCTTTTATGCTAGGAAATTACAACCTTTCTAACGGTGCTCTTAAACCGTATAAGAAACCTAGCCTTCATAAGACTAGTTATAAGAGCTCTAGTGATAGTAGCTCTAATTCTAGCTCTTCTGAATCGGATGATGATGAAAATCAAGAAATTAAAACCTTAAATGGTTTTAATTATTACAGCAAAGACATGAAAAAGGCCCTATTATATGATACAGGTTCGACTGTACATATTGTTAATTCTAGGGAGGTCTTTAGGGATTATACCCCCTATAAAAAGGGGGAATCCAACCCTATTATAACTGGTGGTGGCCCTATTTACGCTAAGGGTCACGGTAGTGCTGTTTTTGAGGTCCTATATCAGAAAAATCCAGCTAAATATAGGACCTTAGTGCTTAAAGATGCGCTATATTTTCCTCAGCTTAATGTTAATATAGTTAGTGGACTTACGCACTATATATCTGGTGGTTGCCTTATTAAAGACCTACTTTATCTTAAAGATAGGTCTCTTATTGCAACCTTAGATATAGAAAAACATGGTTTTTTCTTCCACGTTAAAAACCAATCTACGCCTAAGTTATCTAAAGGGCCCTGTAATAATTCGCATTATATCCGACCTTTTACCTACGCCGCTTTTAAGGCTCATAGCAATCCGATTAGCTACCCTATAGAGGTTCAAATTCCCTCTAAAAAGCCGGATTGGGCTTCTGATTTAGACGAAATCGACGAAAATGATGATGATATTGAAGAAATCGTACGGGATGATTTAGGGGAATTAGTCCCTTCTTCTTCGCCTATAGCCCCAGGTTGGGTCCCTTATAAATCTAAGGAAATAGATTTAGGGGTGTTAGAGGGCCCTAGTGGAGGAAAAGGGTCCCTAATACCTCTCCAAGAGGCCTGTGGTTCTCAAGGGGCCCAGCAGGGGACTAGTGAAGAGGGCCCTAGTCTAGATCCTAATTCAGACCCTAAGGATCTTCAATATCAACGGTTGTTAGAACTAGCTGGCCTATGGCATGTACGATTAGGACACTTAGGTCTTCCTTTGCTAAAGAAAACTAGCCTTATAACTAAAGGAATCCCTGATTTTTCTAAAATTAAGGATAAGGATTTTAGATGTATTGCTTGTGATCAATCTAAGGCAGTTAGAAGACCCAGGAAATTAGCTATCCCTGACCCCCCAAGAGCTCTAGATCGAATAGAGGGGGATACGCTAAAAATCAGTCCTACGCCGTACAATAAACAGTCAATTTGCTTATTTTTAGTTGACTGAAAGACTAGATATAAGTGGGTTATCTTATTACCTAATAAGGAAGGCCCAACTGTTTATAAGGCTATTAAAGGCTTCTTCAGAGGGCTTAAAAATCAACTAGGTCAATATCCTAGGCACCTTCACTTCGATGGGGGCCAGGAAATCGATTCTAGTTGTCAAGCTTGGTTGAATTCTAAAGGGATCAAATTTACGACTTCTAGTCCCTATATCCATGAGCAAAATGGATTAGCAGAACGTTCAATTCGTACTATTCTAGATCGATTAAGGGCTACTATCCAGTGGGCAAAATTACCGTTATTTTTGTGGTGTTTTGTATTACCTGCAGTTGTTAACCTAGTTAATATAACTGCTAATACCACTAAGGATGAAAGCCCTGAACAACTGTTATCTAGGGAGCTAAATCAGCCTTATACAACTGATATTAGCAGTATTAGAGCTATAGGATCTCACTGTAAGATTCTAATCCCCCTGGAAAAACGACCTAAAGCCCAGAAGTTAGCAGCTAGGACTATCCCTGGAAGGCTTTTAGCTACACTAGGTTCTAACACCTACCTAGTGTACATCCCCTCTAAAAGGCTAGTTACAAAGACTAGCTTTATTAAGATTATAGAACCTATAGGCCCTGTTTCTAAAGGCTTACCTAGGATTTCTATAGGGGATAACCCTTTAGAGGGGGAAAATGATCTAGAAAATAAAAATCAACAAAATCTAGACCAAGGTTCAAAGGATTATCCTATAGACAACATAGGTATCCCTGTAGGTCAAGAAAAACCACCTACAGGCCCCAAAGAACCCCCTAAAGGCTTAATTCCAGCGGATCCCATACAGGCGCAGCCTATAACTCAACCAGGAAATCAGATTTCGACTTCGGACCTCGATTTTGACAAAATTATCGATTTCGACCCTAATATCGACCCTATGGATGTTAATATTAGTTCCCCTTCTTCTCTAGATTTCATAAAAGAAATCTGCTTTAAGGTACAGGAGAAGCTAAAGGAAAAGAATCCTATTAGCCCCGAGCCTAAGACCTGGAAGCAGGCTATATCTAGCCCTGAAAGGGATAAATGGATAGAAGCCACGTACAAGGAATACGAACAGCTTCTAAAGGCTGGTACTTTTAAATTTATAGGGAAAGATCAAATCCCTAAGGGCCGAAAAGTACTAAAGAATAGGCTTGTTTATAAGCTTAAAAAGGATAAAGAAAATAATCCTTTAAAATATAAGGCTCGACTCGTTGCTAAGGGATTTATGCAAATCGAAGGCCTAGATT